>OY720348.1:72106176-72706176 GCA_963082975.1 Labia minor
ACCGATATTATTTTTTTCGGTTCAGCTCCGGTTTTCGTTCCGACAAAAATACCGGTTTTCGGTTTTCGGTTCAGTTCCGGTTCGAAGCCCTGGTTTTTTATACGTTTTGAAGAATCATTTTCACTAAGGTTGAGAAAAATGTCTGTGTGTGTGTATGTATGTAACCAAGATTACGCAAAAACGGTTTGAGCTAGAATGATGAAATTTGGTACATGAGCATTATTCAAAATTCATAGTTTTCTATCAACTTTTGAGAAATGTAGCTCAACCGGAAGAGGGTCATTACCTACAACGTTTTGATTTTTTTTCCTCTAAAGTGACCGCAAAAATAAAGATATATGTTTGATAATTTTTCACATGATTAATAATTGTATAAAACTGCTATATATAGAATTTCAGCTTGATTGAATCGCTGAAATTACCAGAATTAATTTTTTAACACTGCAAATCTCACGCGCCAACACGTGACGTGGTGCCATTAACAAAAAGCCAAACATGCGCTGGTTTAATATTTATTATTTATAATTTGTAATTAATTAAATTTAATTTAAATATAATATATTATGTTATTTAATCCAATTCTCAAATTGCGAGATAGTCGAGTGGAGACACTCCAGCTAATTTACATTCACAAGTTACCTTATAAACTCTATTATTTTCGTTTTTAATTTCGTCTTTTATATTTGAGGTGAGAGAAGACATTTGTTTATGTGGTTTATATGTTACTCTGATGTTGTGTTTCCTCAATTTTGACGCTATTTTTTTTATAAAAATTTCCTTAATAATTATCAAAATAACCACAAAAGCTTTAATAAATACAAAGGTAAAGACATAATTATATTTTTTGATAAATAAATAAATATTATTATTTATTTATTTATTCAAGATATATATATTCAAACATTCTGTATGTTATTTCAGTCCGCCTTTTTGGGTGGTGATAAAAAAAATATCAAAAACATCCAAATCACAGATAAATACAGTAAAGAAAAAACAAATTTTTTTTTAATTTAATTTATTTTATTTTTTTGCAAAAAACTTTTTACAATTTCCTCTCTAATTTAGTATTTTTTAAAATTTCCCTGGAATCCCGTTTCCCGGGAACGAAAATAATCCGGGAAAAATTAGCCTCTATACGTGGAGTTTTTTCATTCCTTTTAATACATACTATTCTATTGTATAATTTATATATTTAAAGACGATTTATTAATTTTTTTTTTAATATTTCATAGCTACTTGTTTATATAATTTTTATTTTTTTTCTTATATTTCAAATAATAATATATGTAGAATAATAAGCACATAGGTATCATAAGTAATACAGTACCTGGAACACCGAGCTTTCGCTCGACCCTTTAACAAATTTATAATATTAGAATTTATTATTATAAACTTTAAAAATTTTACAATTTTTTAATTATTACAATTGTTAAATGGGTTTTCTAAAAATGACCCATCAAAAATTTGTTTCCTACAATGATACAAATTAATTGAAATAACTTGATAAAATATTTATAATATACAGTGACGCAATCAGGATTTTATCCTGGGGGGGGTTAACTAGCCGTTCCACCTTCCTATGGCGCCCCTCCCCCGGGCTCTCTCAAGATTTTTTTTTTAATTAACTATTTAAAAAAGTTTTATAAATGAAACACTGATTTTACAAAATCTGGCAAAAAAATTTAATTTTGTATTTTATTTACGCGTATTCACAGTTTTAGAAAGAAAACATTTTTTTCCAGCTATAAGTGAATCATTTTAGCTTTCCTCATGAAATAAGGATAGATTATACGATGGTCGGAAAATTTTGAAAATTTTTGCTCCGAGATTTTTTGAGATCTCCACTTTTCAGACGGTTTTGAATCCAAAACTGGAAAAAAAAATTTTGAACCGGCCGGCCGGCCGTTCGTTACCGAGATTACGTCTAAACAAAATGAGATATTGTCTTGAAATTTAGATGTTTTTTTTTTTGGGGGGGGGGGGGAATGACGGGGGGATTGGATTGTTTTTGGACAAGATCGGACCATAAGTAAGGGTAGTTTAAAGAGGTGTCAAAGTACATTTTATTGTATATTTTTTCTTTTCTATTTATAATATAGTACATAATATATAGCAATTTGAATTTTTTTTCTCTTCTGGGGGGGGGGGGGGTTAAAACCCTAAAAAAAACCTTGTTGCGCCACTGTAATATATTTATAAATTTATAATTGTTAATTTCACTCACCTTTATTTGCTGGTTTTTTACTTAAAATGAAATTCGATTTTTCTTCTAGCTATCTTCAAATAATTCTATTTTATTTTTTTTTAAATAAGAATATAATTGATTTTGCTTGTTGTAGGCTCCTATAAAATTTGTACCACAATTAAATGAAAATGTTTTATTGCCAATTAAACTTTATTATATTTTCAAATATCATGTTTTTACTTTAATTTGTGGGTTAATTGAGTTTATTTTTTATTAATTTTTTTTTAACATTTAGGATTCATTTCATCGGAATGCAAAGATCAAAGGTTTAAATCTGAGTTATGGAACTTGAGAAAAAGGTTTTAAAAACACACCATGCTCATAAAAATTTAACATAAATATGAATGCGAAGCCTAGCTAAAAAGAACCTAGAGATCAAATGCAAATAAAAATAATTTCATAATTCTAGCTCAAACCGTTTTTGCGTAATCTTGTCTACATACACACATACATCTTTCTCAACCTTAGTGAAAATGATTAAGGAACCTTCAAAACGTATAAAAACATCAAAATCTCGACATGGAAAATTTTCGTGATCACAATACTATCTCTGGCAAGATAGTAAAAATAAATTAAAAAAAGAATTCATTTTTTTTAATTAATTGAATTTTTATTTTTCAATTTCTTGTTTGTCTAATCTTTGGATGTCAAGTATTCGAAATAGAATATTTTAAATATCTACGAAAAGTAAAAGTGAAGTTTTATTATTACTCTACCAAATATAATACTTGTACGATTACCTACCTCTTTTGTAGATTTTTTCTGAATATTTGTATACATTAGAATTATAATTAGGTCCTAATAAAAAAAAATACTCAACTATTTTTAATTAAAGTAATTTAATATTTTAGCTCCATTTTGTGTTAAAAATCATAAAATTAGGTATATGAATTAATTCATAAATTTATTAATATTGAATTGAATTGAATTTGAAAAATTAATTTGAAGTTTTATATGTGGGATGACGTCACCAAGCAGGAGAAGAGTAACGAGTGAAAAGTTGCTAGGGAAACGGCAGACTAGATCAGTTGTTGATTAATTAACGAATTGGAGATAGATTATACGGAAGAGAAGAAAGATTTTCAAGGAATTACGAGCCAAAAATAATTATTAAGAATTTGAATTGTTATCTTATGTATTTATATAATTTTGATTTATTAAACGATTAAAGAATTCCTACATATATATAAATAATATTTGAAATATATATAATACATACCACTTATATAATTTTATTTTATTATATTATATTAAAACCAAAAAATATAATAACAATATTGTATTTATAATAAGAAATTATATCTTATATAAGAAAAATAATTACTAATTATAAATCTATAAAAAGTATTAGATAAATTTATTTAAAAATAATCCAGGTTCAGTTAATTTTAAATATAGTATAAAAATTGAATGAATGAAATCTTTTTTTCCTGTTTTATGATATTCCAGTAATTTTCCATCTTGACTTAATTTTATTTCATAATAAAATTAATTTCCAACTCATTTCGTGATGATAATGGATATCACATTTATTTTTGTCATGTATATATAAAGAAATAAATGTTATTTGATCCACAATGTGAGTAATTAATTAAAAATTAAATTAATTCATAGTACGAATTTTATTTTTAATTCATTGCATACAATCAATATTCATACAATAAATATACAATACAATTTTATTTTAAAAGATATTAATTTAATATGTTAATTTATTATTTCGTCTTTTAGTTGAACTTTTCGATGTTGAATGCAGTCTTGTATTGAGAAAGCCAAGTATGGAAAAACCTGTAAAAAATAAAATATAATATATAATGAAAATCAAATAAAAACATAATTATTCAAATGTAAATAAAATGATAGATGTATATAATAAACAAAATTAAATTTTCAAAAATGTCATACATTAAATGTATATGTAATACTATTTCACAGTACAATAAATACAATTTATAAAAATGAACCCCCCCCCCCCCTTTCATTTCATGCCTTATCCAATTTCCTTAATCCTCCCATACCGCTCCTGCAATCCTAATACCCCTGTCAACACACACCGCGCGTGCGGATGTCCGAAGGCAAAGGCCACTCGGGCCACTCTCGGCCGAGCTTTGTGGAGGGGAGGTGACTCAGGTCTCCGCTTCTCGGAGCAGCGAGCGAACATGGAGGCGTGGTTACCTCCCTCCCACTGGCCTACTTCGTCAAGACTCGGCCGAGGTCGACTGCCTTCGGGCCCCCGCACGCGGGGAAGAGAGGCATACGAGGGTATATAAGGTTTGTCGCAATTGAAAGGGGATGGTTTGGGTCAGGGAGGATAGGGGAAGGATAAACCCAACAAGATTCTTTCCTTTTGACTTTTAAATGTGATTTTTGAATTTTATATTAAATGTATTATTATATATATGTATTATTATATATATATTTTTGAACTTGTATTTTTTTTTTCAACATTCAACACTTAAAATTTATTTGTGTTGAATTATATACAAGATCTATAATATATATAGATAATAATATAAGATGAATTTTCATTATATTTTCTTAATGAAAAACTCATCTTTAAATAAAATATACATAAATATATATATATATATATATATATATATATATATATATATATATATATGTATTATTTATTTATTAATAAGTGTACTTATTAAATAAAATAAATTATATTAATAAAAATGAATTTGCTATTAATTATTTTATATATATATTATATATTATTTTGTTTTTTTGCATTGCAATTTATAAATATTTATATGTATTGAAAATTAGATGCAAAAAATCTACAACAATATACATTAAGTTTTTAATTAAATTTATTTTAACCCATGAAGAGATTTTTTTAATTTTTGTAAAATAAATCTAGTTAATAAAAACAGTTTTATTATTATATTTATTTATTTATTTATTTATCCACATGCATTATTCTAAATATCAAATTGTTTTCTTATAAAATATATTATAGTGTCTGTCATTTGTATTATCAATTAATATATATATTTAATTAAAAAAA
Organism: Labia minor; assembly: GCA_963082975.1. Classification (NCBI taxonomy): domain Eukaryota; kingdom Metazoa; phylum Arthropoda; class Insecta; order Dermaptera; family Spongiphoridae; genus Labia; species Labia minor. Next base: position 72,111,438 of record OY720348.1, read on the forward strand.
TAATAAAAAATTTAATCTATTTGGCATTTTTTTTTTATTCAATATGAATCTTTAATTTTTTTAAATCATTTATAATAGTTTATATAATAGTTGTAATAAGATAAAGATAATACCTACATCTTAAATATATATATTTATTTATCATGATCCTGCCATATTATTAGTTAACTTGAAAACAAAAAAAAAAAAATTAAATTATATTATTTTAAAATAAATACTCCTAATAAATATAGTATAACTTGGTTATATATTACGCATTTATTTAACTAAAACCCTCAAATATACTATAAAACATGTATTTATATTTTATTATTTTATTTTATTTTTTATTTTATTACGGGAGACCTAGCTATGTGATAATTTCATTAATCATTTCAATCATTTTAATTTCCATATATGCATATTTGTAAAAAAAAAATTAATAATTGTATTTTTTTTTTGTCTAAGCAATTTGTAACTTTATAACTATTTTAAATATGTTGAATAAAAGCAAAAATATTTCTATAATTTGTGATTATTTAAGATAATTATTAAGAACAAATAAATAAACCCAATTAAAAATCCTTTATTTCCTTTATTATCCCCCTTTTACGGTCAACCAAACCAATTTTTATTTTTTTAAAGAAATAAGAAAAATAACAGTTGTTTTATAGTTTATTATTAATTATTTTATAATTCTGAACACAAAGTATTATTTTATTTTAATTGAATATATATATATTATACATTAATATTAATAATAAGAAGAGAATACATTATTCGATAGTTATTGTTGTTTCTTTATATTAAAAATATAATTTTTAAAAATTAAACCAAGTTACTTCAATATAAAAAGTATTAATATGAATTTATTGATTAATGAGAATTATTATAAACACAAGATTTAAGGACAATTTTAGAAAAAGTTGACCATCAAACTGCCAGTAATCCTTGGAGGGTAAGTAATAATAGGTAAGTAATTTTATTCAAAGGTTTAAGACTAAATCTCATAAGTGACTTACTTTTATTCAATTTGATTAATCAATTTTGTTTTGATTCTGAATAACTATTTGAAATTATTATTAAGATAAAACAAAAGATTAATAATATCATTATTATTATTATTTAGAGAGGTTAGTTAGCTACTATATTTTATAATTGAGAATTGATAATATTATAAAAAATATAAAATCCATGATATATTATTATTGAACAAGTCCCAGAACGCCGGGTAAAGAAAAAAAAAACAGGAAGCAACTTAATTCAAGTATGTGTAAGTAACCCCCTCCAATTCTTCAATCATAAAAAAATATTTTATATGCCAATAACAAACGTACAGAATAAACTGTATTCTATAATTTAACGAGCCAGATTATAATTACATTAATTAATTATATATAAATTTCTAGGTTATTTACTATTTTATTTTTAGTATACCTACATCGAATTAATCAATATCGGTAAAATAATAAATAATCAGTTGATAATTGATTCTAGTATTAGTATTAATTAAAATTAAATCAACATCTGATATGGAAATTAAAAATTATGAAATCTATGATATAAATAAAAAATCATTTTAAATTTGATTTTCCAATTCTATACATAGGATTAATAAAAAATTTTAAAAAAAGTGTTTTATTCAAATTAATTAATAAATGCACTAAAAAAAGGCAGAATATAATGTTAACTTAAACGAAAAATAGTATAATGCATAAAACATTTTCTTTTATTATTAAACTATTCCATTCTGTTTTCACCAAATTACAAAAAAAAAATTACTTTTAGAAATATATGATTTATTATTAAATCCATGATAGATTAAAGTGAGAATAAAGAATGTTTAATATTTATCTGGATATTTATTTTAATATTACTTTGAAAAATAAAATTACAAATTAAGATTGCTTTTTTATTAACACATGATATGACTTTTGGGGAGAATTTGATTTGTTTTGAAATACAGACATTCTATAGGTAAACAATTAATATTTCTATAAATTCTATCTTGAATACCATCAAAAGAATGGAGGATTACTTACCGTTTCAAAGGTGGGTGCTGATGAGGAGACTGCAAAAAAGATGGCTAACATTGAAGATGCAAGGATGTAGCGAAATGCAAAAAGTTGATGAATTTGGATGGTTAAAATGCTGCATTGTCTAAAACAAAAGATTTTATTTCATTTGTTAATTTAATATAAAATTATAAATTTATTTGAATTGAAAAAAAAAACAAAGGGGGTATGTTTAGGAAAGGCGGGGCTTCTATTTAAATATTAAATCAAAATATTATTTCAATTCATTTAGAAATAAATCTAAGAGCGATTTCCCAAGAGAGGGTGGGAGAGGGAACATACTTATTAAAAATAGTTATATATACCGGCGTATTAGAAGAAATATTTAATAAATTAGTTTTTTGGTAATTATTCAATCGAGTTATCGAGACATTGATTTGGAGAAAACTTTACCAGTGGGTTACTTTTTTAATTCCAAATAAACTTTTCTTATGCAATTTTTGTGGGTCGCTTCTAGTTTAAGAGATAAAAAGGATTAAAGTTTGCATATAAAACCATTGATATTCGATTTACATGTTTTTTTTACAAAACAAAAACACTTGACCATCCATCCATGCTTCCTGATCACTAACCAAACTGGAAGCATTTCGATGAACCAACACCAAAGGAGGGGACGTGGCTTAAATAAAAAGGTAGAACAGGTATTCCACCATTGGGAAATTCGGGAGTTGATTTAGGATAGCAAATAGAAAATTGAAAACAAATTACATATTTTATAGAAAGAAATTTTCATCTTATTTTACTTTTCATTAGGATTATTATTATTAATAGTAAGTAGATAAATAGAAAATCCTCTGGATATTATTATACCTAAATCCGTACTACATCAATTTTGTTTATATATTTAAACAAACTTGGGATTCTCAAAAAAAAAAAAGAAAGAAAAATATTCGAAATACTTAAATAAAATCATCTAATTGTTTTTGAAGGTTTTTGAATAAACAAAATTGAAGAGGGGAAAAAATGAAAAGTTGAGATTCTCTAATTTAACAAAAATAGTAAAAATTTAGGATATAATTTTTAGACTTTCTATTAATTTGTTATAATCTAGGCAAATAGTAAATTTTTATTTCATTCAATCAATTTAAAATTTAAATTAAATTAAGATTTGACAACTTCAAATAAAAATGGCACTAATAGTTTTATTTAATATTCATATATAAAAAAAGATGCTAGTAATAATATTCAACTGAAACTTTTTAATGAATCAATCATGAATTATTATACCAATAAATAAAAAAATAAAATAAGCTTACCAAGTTTCAAAGAAAATTTCAAGCCATGAAGAAAAACAAGCAAATATTAATACATTTATGAAAATAATATTACTTATATACAAAACACTTTCACTATATCAAAATTACAACACATTAATTTTCATTAAATAAAAAAAAGAGAGTTTTAATTTAAATAAATAAATATTTTTAAAATAACATTATAAAGAACACAATTAAAATTATGATTACATCAAAATGGCATCGAAATAATTGATTCACTTTTAAAATTTTAAAATATATAATTCAAATTTTCAAATTATTAATAATTGCATGATAGCAAAAGTAATATTAGGAATCATTTGAGTAAAAACGTGATTAAAAATTACAATTGAAGCTGACATTCTAAACAAAATGGAATAATTGCGTCATTGGCTAATGTCGAGATCGCTTTCCCTAATGGCGGTATTTTAAAATGACTGATGTTAGGTACAATTAACAATTCACTAATTATTAGTTTTATTATTATAAAAAATGAAAATGAAAAAATAAACTTATTTAAAATACTATTTCAATGTCAATTTACATATTAATTTTTATATCAAAACAATAAAAATTAATATTTTCTAAAAATGATTTTTACTATAAATTTATAATGATTGGAAATTGGAATAGTTTTATATAACTTATATAATGTAAACCTATAATGAAAGTATTAATCTACGAATGATATAATATATTATCACAAATTTTATCTACATAATAAATACGATAAATAAATTAAAAATAAAATCCTATTTTAATACTTAGGTATATATATATGTTATATGTTATATTTCTATTCATAGATATTTTACATTTAGTAAATTTAATTAAAAATTATAGTGGTTAATTGTGATCAAATTTATGAAAAAATATCCATACGTATAAAAAATTTATATGCAAATTAAATTTAAATAATGAAAGTTAATTAATTAAACTGATTTCTCATTTTTTGATGTTAATTATTATATTAGGTAGATTTGATTCCCTATAAGAGCGTATATAATGAGAGCCTCCCTCCAAATGAGACAAATGTAGTAAAATTATCATTTAAGAATGTCTTTAATGTTAACACTGAAAAGGATTTGAAGTCCTAGTCTGGGTGACCAAGAGTCTGTGTGAAAATATATATATATATAATGATACATGATATCCAAAACATCTAGCATTTAAAGTATTTTACTATTAATTTAAAACTCCAATTTATAATAATTGTTTATTTATATTAATTAAATATATGGTGTATATAAAAATAATAAGAATAATTTTCTAAAAATAAATAAAATATATTAATTTTTTGTGTATATCAATATTGACAAAATAATCACTAGAGTCACTAGTGGAGCAAATGCAAATTCAAATAATTTAAAATAAATAAATAAAATTTATAATATAAGAGATTAAATTAATAAAATAAAAATCTCTATATAAAATTATAATTTAGGATGACCATTTAACTTTTTTTTAAAAAAGTAAATAAATTAATATAATTTGATTAGAATTGATTCTTCGTTTTTTGAAAAATTTTGAATGAATTTAATTTAGATAAACAAAACATAATTAAAAAATACATAATATAAATAGAAGTTGAAATGGGAGGGGGGGGGGGTGAAAAAAACCAGTACTTATTAAAATAAATATAACAAATAAATAAAGCCTCGAAAGTTCTTGGCACCAGCAAGCCCTTAATCTGTGCTACACCCATCTAATTTATATTTTCTCCCACGTCCCTTCCTACATTGGCCTCCCACCACGTCTATTTATACAAAATGCAAAATATTTATCGAGGATTTAATTTATATCTAATATAATCAAATAGTAAAATCAATATCCTTCAAAGAATTATTAAAATGAACAAAATGTTTTCTATTAATTTATTTGTACTGTAACTTTTACTAATAGTTGAAATTAATATTTCATAATATAAATAAAGATGTTACTCATATAATTTTCAATTTCTATAATTATTTTATAATTTTAATATTTAAACCTGACCATGAATATATTGTTTTTTTTTCAAAACAAATCCAAAACTGGAACCAATTCATGAAAAGGGATGAACCAATCTCAAAGGTAAAGGAGAGGGCGTGGCTTAAAAAAAGGTAGAAGCCGTTATACCGCCCTTAGAAAAATCTCGAATTGATTTGAGATAGCAAATAGAAATGAATAAAAGGATATATTCTGTATTCTCTTCTAAATTATGATCTTCAAATAAACATATAATTCAATAAAAGCTTATAACAACAAATCTGGTCGATTTAGCTGCATGCAAGTATATAACCGGTTAAATTTTTATATATAATTAAATTTACTATATAATTACTAATAAATAACTTTTTTCTTAAACAGCTAAATTTTTTCTAATTATTACAATGTATGACATTTTTTCTAGATTATGGATGAAATCTTTGTAGATAGGCGTCTTCCACTGGGCGTTCATAAAAAAAAGTCCGAAAGTAATGATACTGTACAGGAATCGACAATGAAAGTGGATGTTCCTCAAATGAGTTGATTACGTCGAATAAATAAGGTCAATTTGTAACTAAAACATAAAACTCCAGGATCAAATAAATCAACAATAATTACTCTAAGTTTCAATCCAATTCTTTTGAAAAAATAGTTCTTTTAAAAAAAATATTGATTCCATATCTGATTTGATATGTTTTCAAGATTTTTAATTAAGTTAATAATTTATTATTTAGGTATATTATTAAATAAAAAAGTGGATTTTTTATAGTAGGATTAAGTTGTTTCACTCTTATATTATGATCATTTGATATAAAGATTATTCAACAATAAATTACATTTTAGTATGAATGTGAAAAAAATCTTTGGGCTTTAAAATTATTAAATGATAATTTAATATATAATTTGTTACAAAAAAATCAGATTAAATTAATTTGGTAGCACTCTGGATAAATTTAGAATAATAAAGGGTTATTGAATCCGCAAAGGTTGATAAGGGAAATGATAAAATTGAATTGGTTCAGATTAAAAATGCATATATAAAATTAAACTAAAATTATGTATTTAATAAAAATAGAAGAATTAATATAACAATAAATAAATTTATTTATTCTAACAATTTCCATTATAATTTTATTTTGTTTGTTACTTTTACCTCAAAAATTTGAATAAAAATCTCAAGTTTGAAAAATATTTCTTATTATTTCATTTATTTTTTTAGTTTAACCTTATATATTTCCTTTATTCTATTTACATTTTTATTTATTATACTCACTTGTATCCAGATTTTGCTTTTTTCAATAGTTGTACTTGAAAATAAAAAATATTTATTTAATTGTTTTTCTTTAGTTTGATACTACCATTCTTTAAACTGTACTATTTTCAATTAATATGTAGATATATCTCTAAATTTATATCTGAAAATCACAAAACTTTTATTAATTCGTTGTCATTATATTTCATTAGATTGACAAATAATTTAAAATATAATATTTTATTCATTTCAAGTATTTTAAAATTCAGTTGTTTTTTTTTTATAAAAAATATTACTAATAAAGAAAAAAACAATTTAATTAGAATATGATAGAAATATGTTCTTAAACAAATAATTTAATAACAACAAACAAAATAATTCAATAAAATAAATAAATAAAATTATGTGAATGTTCAAAAACAATAAAGATTAAATTAATATTATTATTTTTTAATTTTTTTTTTTATTTTTAAATATTTATTATTTATTTTTAAATAATGTTTTTTAAAAAGTTATTTGATTAATTTTTTTTTCACTGACTCTAAATAGTTACTTCTATTAGCATGCGACTGTACCTGTGAATTTTGCTATAAATACAGACTGGACTATACATGGATTTCACTTTGTCTCCGGACTTCATAGCCGATACACACATTATCAAAATATTTTTAGTACAATTTCTATTTACTCATTAAATATTGATTCTTTTTAATTTCATTCTTTATCGACTCTGTGGATTAATTATTTTTATATATATATATTTATTTCATTTCATTGTAATTATTATTTATATTATATTTTCAGAAAAATAATATTTTTCTTCTAAAATAACTTACAAATTATTCTTCAAACATAATTCTCTTTTTCTTTCATTGAATTATCAATTTTATTTATTATTATCTATTGTAGGTATCTCAAAGTTATTCTTTTCACTAACATAATGAATGTCAATTACGATTTATTTGCCTACAATTTTTCTTTATTTTCAGAATCCATCATTCTTAATGAAAATTTTATAAATAATTTACCAATCGAAATTATTGAAATTATATTTAACAAATTAGATATCGTTTCGTTATATCAATCATATCATGTCTGCAAAAAATGGAAAAGTATTATTAAAAAACATTCTCGTTTATATAATAAAATAAAATCTTATAGAACATATAATAGACGCATGAATACCGATATAGAATTTCATATGAATGAAATTTCTAAAATAATTAATACGAGACATTATCAGAATAAATCCATTGATTCTATTAATTCTATTAATATCATCAATTCAAACACTAGAAATATAAATAAATCAAACAAATTCTTAGATAGTAGAATAGTTGAAACCAGTGAAAATAGACAAATGACAAGAAAAAAGAAAACATTTTTAAAACAAACCACAAATCAAATTCAACATGAGAAACAAAACATTAAAAATAAACAAAAACTAAGACGATTATTATAATTAATATATAAGAGATATTAACATGACAGATGTAAGAGAGGGAAATATATTATTTTTTCCATCGAGTTGATATAATTTAATTAATACAACATCTCCTTATCAAAAAGATTTATTATTTATTAACATGTACTAAAAATAATTTCTCTATTTAAAAATTTTTCCTTTTTTTTATTTATTTATTTATTTATTTATAATACTTTCCTATTTTTGTTAGTTTTCATTATGTAAACATTCCTATTATTTGAAACAATAAATTTATTTATTCTAACAATTTCTATTATAATTTTATTTTGTTTGTTACTTTTACCTCAAAAATTTGAATAAAAATCTCAAGTTTGAAAAATATTTCTTATTATTTCATTTATTTTTTTAGTTTAACCTTATATATTTCCTTTATTCTATTTACATTTTTATTTATTATACTCACTTGTATCCAGATTTTGCTTTTTTCAATAGTTGTACTTGAAAATAAAAAATATTTATTTAATTGTTTTTCTTTAGTTTGATACTACCATTCTTTAAACTGTACTATTTTCAATTAATATGTAGATATATCTCTAAATTTATATCTGAAAATCACAAAACTTTTATTAATTCGTTGTCATTATATTTCACTAGCTGCTCAGAGCTCCTTCGTCGCTCTTCACATCTAGACGGGGGCTCCGCCCCCTGTACCCCCGAGTGGTACATAGTATTTGGTTGAAAGTAGTAAAAGGTTTTCATCCATTTTGTTTCAAACAATGTATAACATAAAACATTCATTTCTTATTGTGTGATTATTTAAAATATATTTTAATTTATTTAGTAAATTAATTATATATATTATTATTGAATATGTTATATCTATCTACTCGAAAGTTCTTGGCAGCTACAACCACATTTCTCCAAGTGTCCCCGGTGACCTCATCTTTCTTTGGCCAATAAATGCTGGAAAGAATAATCTGAATCTACTCTCATCTCCCAGGGTCATAGACCATGCGTGGCTCAACGGTACTCGAAAGTTCTTGGCAGCTACAACCACATTTCTCCAAGTGTCCTTATCCTGAGCCTCTGTTCCATCTCTCGTACGTCATTCCCTGATGTACTCATCTTTCTTTGGCCCATAAATGCTGGGGAGAATCCTATTCTCTGAATCCACTCTCATCTCCAAAGATCATAGACCATGTCTAACACTCAATTAATACAACAGACAAAATAATTGTTTTATATATTTTAATTTTCATTCCCTTTTATAATAATTTTGATGAGATAAGCCTCTTTACTGCATGATAACAGGCGTTTTCCGATTGCAACTTCGATTTCAATTCTTCTCAAATATTATTATCCTTCGTGATTACATTCAATTTTTCTACATATTCAAATTCTACATTTTGTATGTTAATACTGCTCCTGTTTGTTTCTAAATATATTTATTTATCATTATTAATTTCAAACCTCATCTCTTTTCCTATCTCGATTAATTTTTCCTCGCTATCTGTAATTGCAATTGCCGAATCTCCTATTATATTTAAGTCGTCTGGGTCACCTAATATTTTACAATTGATTTCCACATCTTACTCTTTCTTTACTACCTTCAAGATAAATTTTAAGATCAAAATTTGAAAAAGTTTATCCGGATCTATTGAGTCATGCGTAGGTTTTACTAAAGTCTACAAATAATTAGTGAACAGAGATATTGAATTCGCGGTTTTTTTAATATCTGTCATAATGAAAATATCTTAATTAATGTTGATCGATTTGGCATGAACCCGCAATGATATCGTCTAATATTTCCTCCGCCTATAGTTTATAAGTATTGTATATTTTATAATAGAGTATAATATTTCTTGATCATTTCATTTCGATATTTTAATTTCATTGCTTGATTTTTATTGAATATTTTTAATTATAATAAAATTAGAGAAAATGCAAAGTTAGAGACTTGAGACAATTTATAAAAATTAATTTATAAAAATTAACGGTATAAAAGTATTGATAAAACTAAAGATAAATTAACAATATATACATTCATTAATAGTATTAATTTAAATTAATGGATTTATTTGATTTTTTATTATTAAGTTCATTTATTAATTTTTTTAGATCATAGTTAATTCCCTCCCTTAAAATAAAAGAAGTACCTATTCAAATATGGAAAGAATAAATACAAAATAATTTAAGTTAAATATGATTTAAATATTTTATTATATTAATTAAAATGAGAACTTTTAGAATAAATTATTTAATTGAAATGATATTTGAATATTAGAATTTAAAATAAAAAGTTAAAATTTATAATAATTCTTTGATTGCTAGTTATATACATTGTGTAAAATGAGTCCGCCAGTCAGTGGGCCACGCCTGGCTCTTGAATGAACAACACGGAGAACTATATATAAACTTTAAATCTCTCTCTCTCCCGCTCACACACACTCCCACCTCTCTCCTCATCCCCTCCACCTCTCATTTCTTAGTTATTTCAATTTCCACAAATTGTCTAATTTTTAAAATATTCACTAATTTACTTTCTATTTTTATTCTTTAATCCTTAAATAATATATTTTCTATTTTATGTTAAAATGTAAATAACTTACATTTTAACATATTAAACTATGACAGCAAAAAAGTAAACGAATTACATACATACATACATACAAACAGTCTCCTTTATATATATAGATTAGATTGACAAATAATTTAAAATATAATATTTTATTCATTTCAAGTATTTTAAAATTCAGTTGTTTTTTTTTTATAAAAAATATTACTAATAAAGAAAAAAACAATTTAATTAGAATATGATAGAAATATGTTCTTAAACAAATAATTTAATAACAACAAACAAAATAATTCATTAAAATTAATAAATAAAATTATGTGTGAATGTTCAAAAACAATAAAGATTAAATTAATATTATTATTTTTTAATTTTTTTTTTTATTTTTAAATATTTATTATTTATTTTTAAATAATGTTTTTTAAAAAGTTATTTGATTAATTTTTTTTTCACTGACTCTAAATAGTTACTTCTATTAGCATGCGACTGTACCTGTGAATTTTGCTATAAATACAGCCTGGACTATACATGGATTTCACTTTGTCTCCGGACTTCATAGCCGATACACACATTATCAAAATATTTTTAGTACAATTTCTATTTACTCATTAAATATTGATTCTTTTTAATTTCATTCTTTATCGACTCTGTGGATTAATTATTTTTATATATATATATTTATTTCATTTCATTGTAATTATTATTTATATTATATTTTCAGAAAAATAATATTTTTCTTCTAAAATAACTTACAAATTATTCTTCAAACATAATTCTCTTTTTCTTTCATTGAATTATCAATTTTATTTATTATTATCTATTGTAGGTATATCAAAGTTATTCTTTTCACTAACATAATGAATGTCAATTACGATTTATTTGCCTACAATTTTTCTTTATTTTCAGAATCCATCATTCTTAATGAAAATTTTATAAATAATTTACCAATCGAAATTATTGAAATTATATTTAACAAATTAGATATCGTTTCGTTATATCAATCATATCATGTCTGCAAAAAATGGAAAAGTATTATTAAAAAACATTCTCGTTTATATAATAAAATAAAATCTTATAGAACATATAATAGACGCATGAATACCGATATAGAATTTCATATGAATGAAATTTCTAAAATAATTAATACGAGACATTATCAGAATAAATCCATTGATTCTATTAATTCTATTAATATCATCAATTCAAACACTAGAAATATAATTAAATCAAACAAATTCTTAGATAGTAGAATAGTTGAAACCAGTGAAAATAGACAAATGACAAGAAAAAAGAAAACATTTTTAAAACAAACCACAAATCAAATTCAACATGAGAAACAAAACATTAAAAATAAACAAAAACTAAGACGATTATTATAATTAATATATAAGAGATATTAACATGACAGATGTAAGAGAGGGAAATATATTATTTTTTCCATCGAGTTGATATAATTTAATTAATACAACATCTCCTTATCAAAAAGATTTATTATTTATTAACATGTACTAAAAATAATTTCTCTATTTAAAAATTTTTCCTTTTTTTTATTTATTTATTTATTTATTTATAATACTTTCCTATTTTTGTTAGTTTTCATTATGTAAACATTCCTATTATTTGAAACAATAAATTTATTTATTCTAACAATTTCTATTATAATTTTATTTTGTTTGTTACTTTTACCTCAAAAATTTGAATAAAAATCTCAAGTTTGAAAAATATTTCTTATTATTTCATTTATTTTTTTAGTTTAACCTTATATATTTCCTTTATTCTATTTACATTTTTATTTATTATACTCACTTGTATCCAGATTTTGCTTTTTTCAATAGTTGTACTTGAAAATAAAAAATATTTATTTAATTGTTTTTCTTTAGTTTGATACTACCATTCTTTAAACTGTACTATTTTCAATTAATATGTAGATATATCTCTAAATTTATATCTGAAAATCACAAAACTTTTATTAATTCGTTGTCATTATATTTCATTAGATTGACAAATAATTTAAAATATAATATTTTATTCATTTCAAGTATTTTAAAATTCAGTTGTTTTTTTTTTTTATAAAAAATATTACTAATAAAGAAAAAAACAATTTAATTAGAATATGATAGAAATATGTTCTTAAACAAATAATTTAATAACAACAAACAAAATAATTCATTAAAATTAATAAATAAAATTATGTGTGAATGTTCAAAAACAATAAAGATTAAATTAATATTATTATTTTTTAATTTTTTTTTTTATTTTTAAATATTTATTATTTATTTTTAAATAATGTTTTTTAAAAAGTTATTTGATTAATTTTTTTTTCACTGACTCTAAATAGTTACTTCTATTAGCATGCGACTGTACCTGTGAATTTTGCTATAAATACAGCCTGGACTATACATGGATTTCACTTTGTCTCCGGACTTCATAGCCGATACACACATTATCAAAATATTTTTAGTACAATTTCTATTTACTCATTAAATATTGATTCTTTTTAATTTCATTCTTTATCGACTCTGTGGATTAATTATTTTTATATATATATAATTATTTCATTTCATTGTAATTATTATTTATATTATATTTTCAGAAAAATAATATTTTTCTTCTAAAATAACTTACAAATTATTCTTCAAACATAATTCTCTTTTTCTTTCATTGAATTATCAATTTTATTTATTATTATCTATTGTAGGTATATCAAAGTTATTCTTTTCACTAACATAATGAATGTCAATTACGATTTATTTGCCTACAATTTTTCTTTATTTTCAGAATCCATCATTCTTAATGAAAATTTTATAAATAATTTACCAATCGAAATTATTGAAATTATATTTAACAAATTAGATATCGTTTCGTTATATCAATCATATCATGTCTGCAAAAAATGGAAAAGTATTATTAAAAAACATTCTCGTTTATATAATAAAATAAAATCTTATAGAACATATAATAGACGCATGAATACCGATATAGAATTTCATATGAATGAAATTTCTAAAATAATTAATACGAGACATTATCAGAATAAATCCATTGATTCTATTAATTCTATTAATATCATCAATTCAAACACTAGAAATATAAATAAATCAAACAAATTCTTAGATAGTAGAATAGTTGAAACCAGTGAAAATAGACAAATGACAAGAAAAAAGAAAACATTTTTAAAACAAACCACAAATTAAATTCAACATGAGAAACAAAACATTAAAAATAAACAAAAACTAAGACGATTATTATAATTAATATATAAGAGATATTAACATGACAGATGTAAGAGAGGGAAATATATTATTTTTTCCATCGAGTTGATATAATTTAATTAATACAACATCTCCTTATCAAAAAGATTTATTATTTATTAACATGTACTAAAAATAATTTCTCTATTTAAAAATTTTTCCTTTTTTTTATTTATTTATTTATTTATTTATAATACTTTCCTATTTTTGTTAGTTTTCATTATGTAAACATTCCTATTATTTGAAACAATAAATTTATTTATTCTAACAATTTCCATTATAATTTTATTTTGTTTGTTACTTTTACCTCAAAAATTTGAATAAAAATCTCAAGTTTGAAAAATATTTCTTATTATTTCATTTATTTTTTTAGTTTAACCTTATATATTTCCTTTATTCTATTTACATTTTTATTTATTATACTCACTTGTATCCAGATTTTGCTTATTTCAATAGTTGTACTTGAAAATAAAAAATATTTATTTAATTGTTTTTCTTTAGTTTGATACTACCATTCTTTAAACTGTACTATTTTCAATTAATATGTAGATATATCTCTAAATTTATATCTGAAAATCACAAAACTTTTATTAATTCGTTGTCATTATATTTCATTAGATTGACAAATAATTTAAAATATAATATTTTATTCATTTCAAGTATTTTAAAATTCAGTTGTTTTTTTTTTTTATAAAAAATATTACTAATAAAGAAAAAAACAATTTAATTAGAATATGATAGAAATATGTTCTTAAACAAATAATTTAATAACAACAAACAAAATAATTCATTAAAATTAATAAATAAAATTATGTGTGAATGTTCAAAAACAATAAAGATTAAATTAATATTATTATTTTTTAATTTTTTTTTTTATTTTTAAATATTTATTATTTATTTTTAAATAATGTTTTTTAAAAAGTTATTTGATTAATTTTTTTTTCACTGACTCTAAATAGTTACTTCTATTAGCATGCGACTGTACCTGTGAATTTTGCTATAAATACAGCCTGGACTATACATGGATTTCACTTTGTCTCCGGACTTCATAGCCGATACACACATTATCAAAATATTTTTAGTACAATTTTTATTTACTCATTAAATATTGATTCTTTTTAATTTCATTCTTTATCGACTCTGTGGATTAATTATTTTTATATATATATAATTATTTCATTTCATTGTAATTATTATTTATATTATATTTTCAGAAAAATAATATTTTTCTTCTAAAATAACTTACAAATTATTCTTCAAACATAATTCTCTTTTTCTTTCATTGAATTATCAATTTTATTTATTATTATCTATTGTAGGTATATCAAAGTTATTCTTTTCACTAACATAATGAATGTCAATTACGATTTATTTGCCTACAATTTTTCTTTATTTTCAGAATCCATCATTCTTAATGAAAATTTTATAAATAATTTACCAATCGAAATTATTGAAATTATATTTAACAAATTAGATATCGTTTCGTTATATCAATCATATCATGTCTGCAAAAAATGGAAAAGTATTATTAAAAAACATTCTCGTTTATATAATAAAATAAAATCTTATAGAACATATAATAGACGCATGAATACCGATATAGAATTTCATATGAATGAAATTTCTAAAATGATTAATACGAGACATTATCAGAATAAATCCATTGATTCTATTAATTCTATTAATATCATCAATTCAAACACTAGAAATATAAATAAATCAAACAAATTCTTAGATAGTAGAATAGTTGAAACCAGTGAAAATAGACAAATGACAAGAAAAAAGAAAACATTTTTAAAACAAACCACAAATCAAATTCAACATGAGAAACAAAACATTAAAAATAAACAAAAACTAAGACGATTATTATAATTAATATATAAGAGATATTAACATGACAGATGTAAGAGAGGGAAATATATTATTTTTTCCATCGAGTTGATATAATTTAATTAATACAACATCTCCTTATCAAAAAGATTTATTATTTATTAACATGTACTAAAAATAATTTCTCTATTTAAAAATTTTTCCTTTTTTTTATTTATTTATTTATTTATTTATAATACTTTCCTATTTTTGTTAGTTTTCATTATGTAAACATTCCTATTATTTGAAACAATAAATTTATTTATTCTAACAATTTCCATTATAATTTTATTTTGTTTGTTACTTTTACCTCAAAAATTTGAATAAAAATCTCAAGTTTGAAAAATATTTCTTATTATTTCATTTATTTTTTAGTTTAACCTTATATATTTCCTTTATTCTATTTACATTTTTATTTATTATACTCACTTGTATCCAGATTTTGCTTTTTTCAATAGTTGTACTTGAAAATAAAAAATATTTATTTAATTGTTTTTCTTTAGTTTGATACTACCATTCTTTAAACTGTACTATTTTCAATTAATATGTAGATATATCTCTAAATTTATATCTGAAAATCACAAAACTTTTATTAATTCGTTGTCATTATATTTCATTAGATTGACAAATAATTTAAAATATAATATTTTATTCATTTCAAGTATTTTAAAATTCAGTTGTTTTTTTTTTTTATAAAAAATATTACTAATAAAGAAAAAAACAATTTTAATTAGAATATGATAGAAATATGTTCTTAAACAAATAATTTAATAACAACAAACAAAATAATTCATTAAAATTAATAAATAAAAATTATGTGTGAATGTTCAAAAACAATAAGATTAAATTAATATTATTATTTTTTAATTTTTTTTTTATTTTTAAATATTTATTATTTATTTTTAAATAATGTTTTTTAAAAAGTTATTTGATTAATTTTTTTTTCACTGACTCTAAATAGTTACTTCTATTAGCATGCGACTGTACCTGTGAATTTTGCTATAAATACAGCCTGGACTATACATGGATTTCACTTTGTCTCCGGACTTCATAGCCGATACACACATTATCAAAATATTTTTAGTACAATTTCTATTTACTCATTAAATATTGATTCTTTTTAATTTCATTCTTTATCGACTCTGTGGATTAATTATTTTTATATATATATATTTATTTCATTTCATTGTAATTATTATTTATATTATATTTTCAGAAAAATAATATTTTTCTTCTAAAATAACTTACAAATTATTCTTCAAACATAATTCTCTTTTTCTTTCATTGAATTATCAATTTTATTTATTATTATCTATTGTAGGTATATCAAAGTTATTCTTTTCACTAACATAATGAATGTCAATTACGATTTATTTGCCTACAATTTTTCTTTATTTTCAGAATCCATCATTCTTAATGAAAATTTTATAAATAATTTACCAATCGAAATTATTGAAATTATATTTAACAAATTAGATATCGTTTCGTTATATCAATCATATCATGTCTGCAAAAAATGGAAAAGTATTATTAAAAAACATTCTCGTTTATATAATAAAATAAAATCTTATAGAACATATAATAGACGCATGAATACCGATATAGAATTTCATATGAATGAAATTTCTAAAATAATTAATACGAGACATTATCAGAATAAATCCATTGATTCTATTAATTCTATTAATATCATCAATTCAACACTAGAAATATAAATAAATCAAACAAATTCTTAGATAGTAGAATAGTTGAAACCAGTGAAAATAGACAAATGACAAGAAAAAAGAAAACATTTTTAAAACAAACCACAAATCAAATTCAACATGAGAAACAAAACATTAAAAATAAACAAAAACTAAGACGATTATTATAATTAATATATAAGAGATATTAACATGACAGATGTAAGAGAGGGAAATATATTATTTTTTCCATCGAGTTGATATAATTTAATTAATACAACATCTCCTTATCAAAAAGATTTATTATTTATTAACATGTACTAAAAATAATTTCTCTATTTAAAAATTTTTCCTTTTTTTTATTTATTTATTTATTTATTTATAATACTTTCCTATTTTTGTTAGTTTTCATTATGTAAACATTCCTATTATTTGAAACAATAAATTTATTTATTCTAACAATTTCCATTATAATTTTATTTTGTTTGTTACTTTTACCTCAAAAATTTGAATAAAAATCTCAAGTTTGAAAAATATTTCTTATTATTTCATTTATTTTTTTAGTTTAACCTTATATATTTCCTTTATTCTATTTACATTTTTATTTATTATACTCACTTGTATCCAGATTTTGCTTTTTTCAATAGTTGTACTTGAAAATAAAAAATATTTATTTAATTGTTTTTCTTTAGTTTGATACTACCATTCTTTAAACTGTACTATTTTCAATTAATATGTAGATATATCTCTAAATTTATATCTGAAAATCACAAAACTTTTATTAATTCGTTGTCATTATATTTCATTAGATTGACAAATAATTTAAAATATAATATTTTATTCATTTCAAGTATTTTAAAATTCAGTTGTTTTTTTTTTATAAAAAATATTACTAATAAAGAAAAAAACAATTTAATTAGAATATGATAGAAATATGTTCTTAAACAAATAATTTAATAACAACAAACAAAATAATTCATTAAAATTAATAAATAAAATTATGTGTGAATGTTCAAAAACAATAAAGATTAAATTAATATTATTATTTTTTAATTTTTTTTTTTATTTTTAAATATTTATTATTTATTTTTAAATAATGTTTTTTAAAAAGTTATTTGATTAATTTTTTTTTCACTGACTCTAAATAGTTACTTCTATTAGCATGCGACTGTACCTGTGAATTTTGCTATAAATACAGCCTGGACTATACATGGATTTCACTTTGTCTCCGGACTTCATAGCCGATACACACATTATCAAAATATTTTTAGTACAATTTCTATTTACTCATTAAATATTGATTCTTTTTAATTTCATTCTTTATCGACTCTGTGGATTAATTATTTTTATATATATATATTTATTTCATTTCATTGTAATTATTATTTATATTATATTTTCAGAAAAATAATATTTTTCTTCTAAAATAACTTACAAATTATTCTTCAAACATAATTCTCTTTTTCTTTCATTGAATTATCAATTTTATTTATTATTATCTATTGTAGGTATATCAAAGTTATTCTTTTCACTAACATAATGAATGTCAATTACGATTTATTTGCCTACAATTTTTCTTTATTTTCAGAATCCATCATTCTTAATGAAAATTTTATAAATAATTTACCAATCGAAATTATTGAAATTATATTTAACAAATTAGATATCGTTTCGTTATATCAATCATATCATGTCTGCAAAAAATGGAAAAGTATTATTAAAAAACATTCTCGTTTATATAATAAAATAAAATCTTATAGAACATATAATAGACGCATGAATACCGATATAGAATTTCATATGAATGAAATTTCTAAAATAATTAATACGAGACATTATCAGAATAAATCCATTGATTCTATTAATTCTATTAATATCATCAATTCAAACACTAGAAATATAATTAAATCAAACAAATTCTTAGATAGTAGAATAGTTGAAACCAGTGAAAATAGACAAATGACAAGAAAAAAGAAAACATTTTTAAAACAAACCACAAATCAAATTCAACATGAGAAACAAAACATTAAAAATAAACAAAAACTAAGACGATTATTATAATTAATATATAAGAGATATTAACATGACAGATGTAAGAGAGGGAAATATATTATTTTTTCCATCGAGTTGATATAATTTAATTAATACAACATCTCCTTATCAAAAAGATTTATTATTTATTAACATGTACTAAAAATAATTTCTCTATTTAAAAATTTTTCCTTTTTTTTATTTATTTATTTATAATACTTTCCTATTTTTGTTAGTTTTCATTATGTAAACATTCCTATTATTTGAAACAATAAATTTATTTATTCTAACAATTTCTATTATAATTTTATTTTGTTTGTTACTTTTACCTCAAAAATTTGAATAAAAATCTCAAGTTTGAAAAATATTTCTTATTATTTCATTTATTTTTTTAGTTTAACCTTATATATTTCCTTTATTCTATTTACATTTTTATTTATTATACTCACTTGTATCCAGATTTTGCTTTTTTCAATAGTTGTACTTGAAAATAAAAAATATTTATTTAATTGTTTTTCTTTAGTTTGATACTACCATTCTTTAAACTGTACTATTTTCAATTAATATGTAGATATATCTCTAAATTTATATCTGAAAATCACAAAACTTTTATTAATTCGTTGTCATTATATTTCATTAGATTGACAAATAATTTAAAATATAATATTTTATTCATTTCAAGTATTTTAAAATTCAGTTGTTTTTTTTTTATAAAAAATATTACTAATAAAGAAAAAAACAATTTAATTAGAATATGATAGAAATATGTTCTTAAACAAATAATTTAATAACAACAAACAAAATAATTCATTAAAATTAATAAATAAAATTATGTGTGAATGTTCAAAAACAATAAAGATTAAATTAATATTATTATTTTTTAATTTTTTTTTTTATTTTTAAATATTTATTATTTATTTTTAAATAATGTTTTTTAAAAAGTTATTTGATTAATTTTTTTTCACTGACTCTAAATAGTTACTTCTATTAGCATGCGACTGTACCTGTGAATTTTGCTATAAATACAGCCTGGACTATACATGGATTTCACTTTGTCTCCGGACTTCATAGCCGATACACACATTATCAAAATATTTTTAGTACAATTTCTATTTACTCATTAAATATTGATTCTTTTTAATTTCATTCTTTATCGACTCTGTGGATTAATTATTTTTATATATATATATTTATTTCATTTCATTGTAATTATTATTTATATTATATTTTCAGAAAAATAATATTTTTCTTCTAAAATAACTTACAAATTATTCTTCAAACATAATTCTCTTTTTCTTTCATTGAATTATCAATTTTATTTATTATTATCTATTGTAGGTATATCAAAGTTATTCTTTTCACTAACATAATGAATGTCAATTACGATTTATTTGCCTACAATTTTTCTTTATTTTCAGAATCCATCATTCTTAATGAAAATTTTATAAATAATTTACCAATCGAAATTATTGAAATTATATTTAACAAATTAGATATCGTTTCGTTATATCAATCATATCATGTCTGCAAAAAATGGAAAAGTATTATTAAAAAACATTCTCGATTATATAATAAAATAAAATCTTATAGAACATATAATAGACGCATGAATACCGATATAGAATTTCATATGAATGAAATTTCTAAAATAATTAATACGAGACATTATCAGAATAAATCCATTGATTCTATTAATTCTATTAATATCATCAATTCAAACACTAGAAATATAATTAAATCAAACAAATTCTTAGATAGTAGAATAGTTGAAACCAGTGAAAATAGACAAATGACAAGAAAAAAGAAAACATTTTTAAAACAAACCACAAATCAAATTCAACATGAGAAACAAAACATTAAAAATAAACAAAAACTAAGACGATTATTATAATTAATATATAAGAGATATTAACATGACAGATGTAAGAGAGGGAAATATATTATTTTTTCCATCGAGTTGATATAATTTAATTAATACAACATCTCCTTATCAAAAAGATTTATTATTTATTAACATGTACTAAAAATAATTTCTCTATTTAAAAATTTTTCCTTTTTTTTATTTATTTATTTATTTATTTATAATACTTTCCTATTTTTGTTAGTTTTCATTATGTAAACATTCCTATTATTTGAAACAATAAATTTATTTATTCTAACAATTTCCATTATAATTTTATTTTGTTTGTTACTTTTACCTCAAAAATTTGAATAAAAATCTCAAGTTTGAAAAATATTTCTTATTATTTCATTTATTTTTTTAGTTTAACCTTATATATTTCCTTTATTCTATTTACATTTTTATTTATTATAAAAGCTTTTTTCAATAGTTGTACTTGAAAATAAAAAATATTTATTTAATTGTTTTTCTTTAGTTTGATACTACCATTCTTTAAACTGTACTATTTTCAATTAATATGTAGATATATCTCTAAATTTATATCTGAAAATCACAAAACTTTTATTAATTCGTTGTCATTATATTTCATTAGATTGACAAATAATTTAAAATATAATATTTTATTCATTTCAAGTATTTTAAAATTCAGTTGTTTTTTTTTTTATAAAAAATATTACTAATAAAGAAAAAAACAATTTAATTAGAATATGATAGAAATATGTTCTTAAACAAATAATTTAATAACAACAAACAAAATAATTCATTAAAATTAATAAATAAAATTATGTGTGAATGTTCAAAAACAATAAAGATTAAATTAATATTATTATTTTTTAATTTTTTTTTTATTTTTAAATATTTATTATTTATTTTTAAATAATGTTTTTTAAAAAGTTATTTGATTAATTTTTTTTTCACTGACTCTAAATAGTTACTTCTATTAGCATGCGACTGTACCTGTGAATTTTGCTATAAATACAGCCTGGACTATACATGGATTTCACTTTGTCTCCGGACTTCATAGCCGATACACACATTATCAAAATATTTTTAGTACAATTTCTATTTACTCATTAAATATTGATTCTTTTTAATTTCATTCTTTATCGACTCTTAGGATTAATTATTTATATATATATATTTATTTCATTTCATTGTAATTATTATTTATATTATATTTTCAGAAAAATAATATTTTTCTTCTAAAATAACTTACAAATTATTCTTCAAACATAATTCTCTTTTTCTTTCATTGAATTATCAATTTTATTTATTATTATCTATTGTAGGTATATCAAAGTTATTCTTTTCACTAACATAATGAATGTCAATTACGATTTATTTGCCTACAATTTTTCTTTATTTTCAGAATCCATCATTCTTAATGAAAATTTTATAAATAATTTACCAATCGAAATTATTGAAATTATATTTAACAAATTAGATATCGTTTCGTTATATCAATCATATCATGTCTGCAAAAAATGGAAAAGTATTATTAAAAAACATTCTCGTTTATATAATAAAATAAAATCTTATAGAACATATAATAGACGCATGAATACCGATATAGAATTTCATATGAATGAAATTTCTAAAATAATTAATACGAGACATTATCAGAATAAATCCATTGATTCTATTAATTCTATTAATATCATCAATTCAAACACTAGAAATATAAATAAATCAAACAAATTCTTAGATAGTAGAATAGTTGAAACCAGTGAAAATAGACAAATGACAAGAAAAAAGAAAACATTTTTAAAACAAACCACAAATTAAATTCAACATGAGAAACAAAACATTAAAAATAAACAAAAACTAAGACGATTATTATAATTAATATATAAGAGATATTAACATGACAGATGTAAGAGAGGGAAATATATTATTTTTTCCATCGAGTTGATATAATTTAATTAATACAACATCTCCTTATCAAAAAGATTTATTATTTATTAACATGTACTAAAAATAATTTCTCTATTTAAAAATTTTTCCTTTTTTTTATTTATTTATTTATTTATTTATAATACTTTCCTATTTTTGTTAGTTTTCATTATGTAAACATTCCTATTATTTGAAACAATAAATTTATTTATTCTAACAATTTCCATTATAATTTTATTTTGTTTGTTACTTTTACCTCAAAAATTTGAATAAAAATCTCAAGTTTGAAAAATATTTCTTATTATTTCATTTATTTTTTTAGTTTAACCTTATATATTTCCTTTATTCTATTTACATTTTTATTTATTATACTCACTTGTATCCAGATTTTGCTTATTTCAATAGTTGTACTTGAAAATAAAAAATATTTATTTAATTGTTTTTCTTTAGTTTGATACTACCATTCTTTAAACTGTACTATTTTCAATTAATATGTAGATATATCTCTAAATTTATATCTGAAAATCACAAAACTTTTATTAATTCGTTGTCATTATATTTCATTAGATTGACAAATAATTTAAAATATAATATTTTATTCATTTCAAGTATTTTAAAATTCAGTTGTTTTTTTTTTATAAAAAATATTACTAATAAAGAAAAAAACAATTTAATTAGAATATGATAGAAATATGTTCTTAAACAAATAATTTAATAACAACAAACAAAATAATTCATTAAAATTAATAAATAAAATTATGTGTGAATGTTCAAAAACAATAAAGATTAAATTAATATTATTATTTTTTAATTTTTTTTTTATTTTTAAATATTTATTATTTATTTTTAAATAATGTTTTTTAAAAAGTTATTTGATTAATTTTTTTTTCACTGACTCTAAATAGTTACTTCTATTAGCATGCGACTGTACCTGTGAATTTTGCTATAAATACAGCCTGGACTATACATGGATTTCACTTTGTCTCCGGACTTCATAGCCGATACACACATTATCAAAATATTTTTAGTACAATTTCTATTTACTCATTAAATATTGATTCTTTTTAATTTCATTCTTTATCGACTCTTAGGATTAATTATTTATATATATATATTTATTTCATTTCATTGTAATTATTATTTATATTATATTTTCAGAAAAATAATATTTTTCTTCTAAAATAACTTACAAATTATTCTTCAAACATAATTCTCTTTTTCTTTCATTGAATTATCAATTTTATTTATTATTATCTATTGTAGGTATATCAAAGTTATTCTTTTCACTAACATAATGAATGTCAATTACGATTTATTTGCCTACAATTTTTCTTTATTTTCAGAATCCATCATTCTTAATGAAAATTTTATAAATAATTTACCAATCGAAATTATTGAAATTATATTTAACAAATTAGATATCGTTTCGTTATATCAATCATATCATGTCTGCAAAAAATGGAAAAGTATTATTAAAAAACATTCTCGTTTATATAATAAAATAAAATCTTATAGAACATATAATAGACGCATGAATACCGATATAGAATTTCATATGAATGAAATTTCTAAAATAATTAATACGAGACATTATCAGAATAAATCCATTGATTCTATTAATTCTATTAATATCATCAATTCAAACACTAGAAATATAAATAAATCAAACAAATTCTTAGATAGTAGAATAGTTGAAACCAGTGAAAATAGACAAATGACAAGAAAAAAGAAAA
This sequence comes from Labia minor, assembly GCA_963082975.1. Lineage (NCBI taxonomy): Eukaryota > Metazoa > Arthropoda > Insecta > Dermaptera > Spongiphoridae > Labia > Labia minor. The sequence goes on from OY720348.1 coordinate 72,136,325, forward strand.
CATTTTTAAAACAAACCACAAATTAAATTCAACATGAGAAACAAAACATTAAAAATAAACAAAAACTAAGACGATTATTATAATTAATATATAAGAGATATTAACATGACAGATGTAAGAGAGGGAAATATATTATTTTTTCCATCGAGTTGATATAATTTAATTAATACAACATCTCCTTATCAAAAAGATTTATTATTTATTAACATGTACTAAAAATAATTTCTCTATTTAAAAATTTTTCCTTTTTTTTATTTATTTATTTATTTATTTATAATACTTTCCTATTTTTGTTAGTTTTCATTATGTAAACATTCCTATTATTTGAAACAATAAATTTATTTATTCTAACAATTTCCATTATAATTTTATTTTGTTTGTTACTTTTACCTCAAAAATTTGAATAAAAATCTCAAGTTTGAAAAATATTTCTTATTATTTCATTTATTTTTTTAGTTTAACCTTATATATTTCCTTTATTCTATTTACATTTTTATTTATTATACTCACTTGTATCCAGATTTTGCTTATTTCAATAGTTGTACTTGAAAATAAAAAATATTTATTTAATTGTTTTTCTTTAGTTTGATACTACCATTCTTTAAACTGTACTATTTTCAATTAATATGTAGATATATCTCTAAATTTATATCTGAAAATCACAAAACTTTTATTAATTCGTTGTCATTATATTTCATTAGATTGACAAATAATTTAAAATATAATATTTTATTCATTTCAAGTATTTTAAAATTCAGTTGTTTTTTTTTTATAAAAAATATTACTAATAAAGAAAAAAACAATTTAATTAGAATATGATAGAAATATGTTCTTAAACAAATAATTTAATAACAACAAACAAAATAATTCATTAAAATTAATAAATAAAATTATGTGTGAATGTTCAAAAACAATAAAGATTAAATTAATATTATTATTTTTTAATTTTTTTTTTTATTTTTAAATATTTATTATTTATTTTTAAATAATGTTTTTTAAAAAGTTATTTGATTAATTTTTTTTTCACTGACTCTAAATAGTTACTTCTATTAGCATGCGACTGTACCTGTGAATTTTGCTATAAATACAGCCTGGACTATACATGGATTTCACTTTGTCTCCGGACTTCATAGCCGATACACACATTATCAAAATATTTTTAGTACAATTTCTATTTACTCATTAAATATTGATTCTTTTTAATTTCATTCTTTATCGACTCTGTGGATTAATTATTTTTATATATATATATTTATTTCATTTCATTGTAATTATTATTTATATTATATTTTCAGAAAAATAATATTTTTCTTCTAAAATAACTTACAAATTATTCTTCAAACATAATTCTCTTTTTCTTTCATTGAATTATCAATTTTATTTATTATTATCTATTGTAGGTATATCAAAGTTATTCTTTTCACTAACATAATGAATGTCAATTACGATTTATTTGCCTACAATTTTTCTTTATTTTCAGAATCCATCATTCTTAATGAAAATTTTATAAATAATTTACCAATCGAAATTATTGAAATTATATTTAACAAATTAGATATCGTTTCGTTATATCAATCATATCATGTCTGCAAAAAATGGAAAAGTATTATTAAAAAACATTCTCGTTTATATAATAAAATAAAATCTTATAGAACATATAATAGACGCATGAATACCGATATAGAATTTCATATGAATGAAATTTCTAAAATAATTAATACGAGACATTATCAGAATAAATCCATTGATTCTATTAATTCTATTAATATCATCAATTCAAACACTAGAAATATAATTAAATCAAACAAATTCTTAGATAGTAGAATAGTTGAAACCAGTGAAAATAGACAAATGACAAGAAAAAAGAAAACATTTTTAAAACAAACCACAAATCAAATTCAACATGAGAAACAAAACATTAAAAATAAACAAAAACTAAGACGATTATTATAATTAATATATAAGAGATATTAACATGACAGATGTAAGAGAGGGAAATATATTATTTTTTCCATCGAGTTGATATAATTTAATTAATACAACATCTCCTTATCAAAAAGATTTATTATTTATTAACATGTACTAAAAATAATTTCTCTATTTAAAAATTTTTCCTTTTTTTTATTTATTTATTTATTTATTTATAATACTTTCCTATTTTTGTTAGTTTTCATTATGTAAACATTCCTATTATTTGAAACAATAAATTTATTTATTCTAACAATTTCCATTATAATTTTATTTTGTTTGTTACTTTTACCTCAAAAATTTGAATAAAAATCTCAAGTTTGAAAAATATTTCTTATTATTTCATTTATTTTTTTAGTTTAACCTTATATATTTCCTTTATTCTATTTACATTTTTATTTATTATACTCACTTGTATCCAGATTTTGCTTTTTTCAATAGTTGTACTTGAAAATAAAAAATATTTATTTAATTGTTTTTCTTTAGTTTGATACTACCATTCTTTAAACTGTACTATTTTCAATTAATATGTAGATATATCTCTAAATTTATATCTGAAAATCACAAAACTTTTATTAATTCGTTGTCATTATATTTCATTAGATTGACAAATAATTTAAAATATAATATTTTATTCATTTCAAGTATTTTAAAATTCAGTTGTTTTTTTTTTTTATAAAAAATATTACTAATAAAGAAAAAAACAATTTAATTAGAATATGATAGAAATATGTTCTTAAACAAATAATTTAATAACAACAAACAAAATAATTCATTAAAATTAATAAATAAAATTATGTGTGAATGTTCAAAAACAATAAAGATTAAATTAATATTATTATTTTTTAATTTTTTTTTTTATTTTTAAATATTTATTATTTATTTTTAAATAATGTTTTTTAAAAAGTTATTTGATTAATTTTTTTTTCACTGACTCTAAATAGTTACTTCTATTAGCATGCGACTGTACCTGTGAATTTTGCTATAAATACAGCCTGGACTATACATGGATTTCACTTTGTCTCCGGACTTCATAGCCGATACACACATTATCAAAATATTTTTAGTACAATTTCTATTTACTCATTAAATATTGATTCTTTTTAATTTCATTCTTTATCGACTCTGTGGATTAATTATTTTTATATATATATAATTATTTCATTTCATTGTAATTATTATTTATATTATATTTTCAGAAAAATAATATTTTTCTTCTAAAATAACTTACAAATTATTCTTCAAACATAATTCTCTTTTTCTTTCATTGAATTATCAATTTTATTTATTATTATCTATTGTAGGTATATCAAAGTTATTCTTTTCACTAACATAATGAATGTCAATTACGATTTATTTGCCTACAATTTTTCTTTATTTTCAGAATCCATCATTCTTAATGAAAATTTTATAAATAATTTACCAATCGAAATTATTGAAATTATATTTAACAAATTAGATATCGTTTCGTTATATCAATCATATCATGTCTGCAAAAAATGGAAAAGTATTATTAAAAAACATTCTCGTTTATATAATAAAATAAAATCTTATAGAACATATAATAGACGCATGAATACCGATATAGAATTTCATATGAATGAAATTTCTAAAATAATTAATACGAGACATTATCAGAATAAATCCATTGATTCTATTAATTCTATTAATATCATCAATTCAAACACTAGAAATATAAATAAATCAAACAAATTCTTAGATAGTAGAATAGTTGAAACCAGTGAAAATAGACAAATGACAAGAAAAAAGAAAACATTTTTAAAACAAACCACAAATTAAATTCAACATGAGAAACAAAACATTAAAAATAAACAAAAACTAAGACGATTATTATAATTAATATATAAGAGATATTAACATGACAGATGTAAGAGAGGGAAATATATTATTTTTTCCATCGAGTTGATATAATTTAATTAATACAACATCTCCTTATCAAAAAGATTTATTATTTATTAACATGTACTAAAAATAATTTCTCTATTTAAAAATTTTTCCTTTTTTTTATTTATTTATTTATTTATTTATAATACTTTCCTATTTTTGTTAGTTTTCATTATGTAAACATTCCTATTATTTGAAACAATAAATTTATTTATTCTAACAATTTCCATTATAATTTTATTTTGTTTGTTACTTTTACCTCAAAAATTTGAATAAAAATCTCAAGTTTGAAAAATATTTCTTATTATTTCATTTATTTTTTTAGTTTAACCTTATATATTTCCTTTATTCTATTTACATTTTTATTTATTATACTCACTTGTATCCAGATTTTGCTTATTTCAATAGTTGTACTTGAAAATAAAAAATATTTATTTAATTGTTTTTCTTTAGTTTGATACTACCATTCTTTAAACTGTACTATTTTCAATTAATATGTAGATATATCTCTAAATTTATATCTGAAAATCACAAAACTTTTATTAATTCGTTGTCATTATATTTCATTAGATTGACAAATAATTTAAAATATAATATTTTATTCATTTCAAGTATTTTAAAATTCAGTTGTTTTTTTTTTTATAAAAAATATTACTAATAAAGAAAAAAACAATTTAATTAGAATATGATAGAAATATGTTCTTAAACAAATAATTTAATAACAACAAACAAAATAATTCATTAAAATTAATAAATAAAATTATGTGTGAATGTTCAAAAACAATAAAGATTAAATTAATATTATTATTTTTTAATTTTTTTTTTTATTTTTAAATATTTATTATTTATTTTTAAATAATGTTTTTTAAAAAGTTATTTGATTAATTTTTTTTTCACTGACTCTAAATAGTTACTTCTATTAGCATGCGACTGTACCTGTGAATTTTGCTATAAATACAGCCTGGACTATACATGGATTTCACTTTGTCTCCGGACTTCATAGCCGATACACACATTATCAAAATATTTTTAGTACAATTTCTATTTACTCATTAAATATTGATTCTTTTTAATTTCATTCTTTATCGACTCTGTGGATTAATTATTTTTATATATATATAATTATTTCATTTCATTGTAATTATTATTTATATTATATTTTCAGAAAAATAATATTTTTCTTCTAAAATAACTTACAAATTATTCTTCAAACATAATTCTCTTTTTCTTTCATTGAATTATCAATTTTATTTATTATTATCTATTGTAGGTATATCAAAGTTATTCTTTTCACTAACATAATGAATGTCAATTACGATTTATTTGCCTACAATTTTTCTTTATTTTCAGAATCCATCATTCTTAATGAAAATTTTATAAATAATTTACCAATCGAAATTATTGAAATTATATTTAACAAATTAGATATCGTTTCGTTATATCAATCATATCATGTCTGCAAAAAATGGAAAAGTATTATTAAAAAACATTCTCGTTTATATAATAAAATAAAATCTTATAGAACATATAATAGACGCATGAATACCGATATAGAATTTCATATGAATGAAATTTCTAAAATAATTAATACGAGACATTATCAGAATAAATCCATTGATTCTATTAATTCTATTAATATCATCAATTCAAACACTAGAAATATAATTAAATCAAACAAATTCTTAGATAGTAGAATAGTTGAAACCAGTGAAAATAGACAAATGACAAGAAAAAAGAAAACATTTTTAAAACAAACCACAAATCAAATTCAACATGAGAAACAAAACATTAAAAATAAACAAAAACTAAGACGATTATTATAATTAATATATAAGAGATATTAACATGACAGATGTAAGAGAGGGAAATATATTATTTTTTCCATCGAGTTGATATAATTTAATTAATACAACATCTCCTTATCAAAAAGATTTATTATTTATTAACATGTACTAAAAATAATTTCTCTATTTAAAAATTTTTCCTTTTTTTTATTTATTTATTTATTTATTTATAATACTTTCCTATTTTTGTTAGTTTTCATTATGTAAACATTCCTATTATTTGAAACAATAAATTTATTTATTCTAACAATTTCCATTATAATTTTATTTTGTTTGTTACTTTTACCTCAAAAATTTGAATAAAAATCTCAAGTTTGAAAAATATTTCTTATTATTTCATTTATTTTTTTAGTTTAACCTTATATATTTCCTTTATTCTATTTACATTTTTATTTATTATACTCACTTGTATCCAGATTTTGCTTTTTTCAATAGTTGTACTTGAAAATAAAAAATATTTATTTAATTGTTTTTCTTTAGTTTGATACTACCATTCTTTAAACTGTACTATTTTCAATTAATATGTAGATATATCTCTAAATTTATATCTGAAAATCACAAAACTTTTATTAATTCGTTGTCATTATATTTCATTAGATTGACAAATAATTTAAAATATAATATTTTATTCATTTCAAGTATTTTAAAATTCAGTTGTTTTTTTTTTATAAAAAATATTACTAATAAAGAAAAAAACAATTTAATTAGAATATGATAGAAATATGTTCTTAAACAAATAATTTAATAACAACAAACAAAATAATTCATTAAAATTAATAAATAAAATTATGTGTGAATGTTCAAAAACAATAAAGATTAAATTAATATTATTATTTTTTAATTTTTTTTTTTATTTTTAAATATTTATTATTTATTTTTAAATAATGTTTTTTAAAAAGTTATTTGATTAATTTTTTTTTCACTGACTCTAAATAGTTACTTCTATTAGCATGCGACTGTACCTGTGAATTTTGCTATAAATACAGCCTGGACTATACATGGATTTCACTTTGTCTCCGGACTTCATAGCCGATACACACATTATCAAAATATTTTTAGTACAATTTCTATTTACTCATTAAATATTGATTCTTTTTAATTTCATTCTTTATCGACTCTGTGGATTAATTATTTTTATATATATATATTTATTTCATTTCATTGTAATTATTATTTATATTATATTTTCAGAAAAATAATATTTTTCTTCTAAAATAACTTACAAATTATTCTTCAAACATAATTCTCTTTTTCTTTCATTGAATTATCAATTTTATTTATTATTATCTATTGTAGGTATATCAAAGTTATTCTTTTCACTAACATAATGAATGTCAATTACGATTTATTTGCCTACAATTTTTCTTTATTTTCAGAATCCATCATTCTTAATGAAAATTTTATAAATAATTTACCAATCGAAATTATTGAAATTATATTTAACAAATTAGATATCGTTTCGTTATATCAATCATATCATGTCTGCAAAAAATGGAAAAGTATTATTAAAAAACATTCTCGTTTATATAATAAAATAAAATCTTATAGAACATATAATAGACGCATGAATACCGATATAGAATTTCATATGAATGAAATTTCTAAAATAATTAATACGAGACATTATCAGAATAAATCCATTGATTCTATTAATTCTATTAATATCATCAATTCAAACACTAGAAATATAATTAAATCAAACAAATTCTTAGATAGTAGAATAGTTGAAACCAGTGAAAATAGACAAATGACAAGAAAAAAGAAAACATTTTTAAAACAAACCACAAATCAAATTCAACATGAGAAACAAAACATTAAAAATAAACAAAAACTAAGACGATTATTATAATTAATATATAAGAGATATTAACATGACAGATGTAAGAGAGGGAAATATATTATTTTTTCCATCGAGTTGATATAATTTAATTAATACAACATCTCCTTATCAAAAAGATTTATTATTTATTAACATGTACTAAAAATAATTTCTCTATTTAAAAATTTTTCCTTTTTTTTATTTATTTATTTATTTATTTATAATACTTTCCTATTTTTGTTAGTTTTCATTATGTAAACATTCCTATTATTTGAAACAATAAATTTATTTATTCTAACAATTTCCATTATAATTTTATTTTGTTTGTTACTTTTACCTCAAAAATTTGAATAAAAATCTCAAGTTTGAAAAATATTTCTTATTATTTCATTTATTTTTTTAGTTTAACCTTATATATTTCCTTTATTCTATTTACATTTTTATTTATTATACTCACTTGTATCCAGATTTTGCTTTTTTCAATAGTTGTACTTGAAAATAAAAAATATTTATTTAATTGTTTTTCTTTAGTTTGATACTACCATTCTTTAAACTGTACTATTTTCAATTAATATGTAGATATATCTCTAAATTTATATCTGAAAATCACAAAACTTTTATTAATTCGTTGTCATTATATTTCATTAGATTGACAAATAATTTAAAATATAATATTTTATTCATTTCAAGTATTTTAAAATTCAGTTGTTTTTTTTTTTATAAAAAATATTACTAATAAAGAAAAAAACAATTTAATTAGAATATGATAGAAATATGTTCTTAAACAAATAATTTAATAACAACAAACAAAATAATTCATTAAAATTAATAAATAAAATTATGTGTGAATGTTCAAAAACAATAAAGATTAAATTAATATTATTATTTTTTAATTTTTTTTTTTATTTTTAAATATTTATTATTTATTTTTAAATAATGTTTTTTAAAAAGTTATTTGATTAATTTTTTTTTCACTGACTCTAAATAGTTACTTCTATTAGCATGCGACTGTACCTGTGAATTTTGCTATAAATACAGCCTGGACTATACATGGATTTCACTTTGTCTCCGGACTTCATAGCCCATACACACATTATCAAAATATTTTTAGTACAATTTCTATTTACTCATTAAATATTGATTCTTTTTAATTTCATTCTTTATCGACTCTGTGGATTAATTATTTTTATATATATATAATTATTTCATTTCATTGTAATTATTATTTATATTATATTTTCAGAAAAATAATATTTTTCTTCTAAAATAACTTACAAATTATTCTTCAAACATAATTCTCTTTTTCTTTCATTGAATTATCAATTTTATTTATTATTATCTATTGTAGGTATATCAAAGTTATTCTTTTCACTAACATAATGAATGTCAATTACGATTTATTTGCCTACAATTTTTCTTTATTTTCAGAATCCATCATTCTTAATGAAAATTTTATAAATAATTTACCAATCGAAATTATTGAAATTATATTTAACAAATTAGATATCGTTTCGTTATATCAATCATATCATGTCTGCAAAAAATGGAAAAGTATTATTAAAAAACATTCTCGTTTATATAATAAAATAAAATCTTATAGAACATATAATAGACGCATGAATACCGATATAGAATTTCATATGAATGAAATTTCTAAAATAATTAATACGAGACATTATCAGAATAAATCCATTGATTCTATTAATTCTATTAATATCATCAATTCAAACACTAGAAATATAATTAAATCAAACAAATTCTTAGATAGTAGAATAGTTGAAACCAGTGAAAATAGACAAATGACAAGAAAAAAGAAAACATTTTTAAAACAAACCACAAATCAAATTCAACATGAGAAACAAAACATTAAAAATAAACAAAAACTAAGACGATTATTATAATTAAAAAATATAAGAGATATTAACATGACAGATGTAAGAGAGGGAAATATATTATTTTTTCCATCGAGTTGATATAATTTAATTAATACAACATCTCCTTATCAAAAAGATTTATTATTTATTAACATGTACTAAAAATAATTTCTCTATTTAAAAATTTTTCCTTTTTTTTATTTATTTATTTATTTATTTATAATACTTTCCTATTTTTGTTAGTTTTCATTATGTAAACATTCCTATTATTTGAAACAATAAATTTATTTATTCTAACAATTTCCATTATAATTTTATTTTGTTTGTTACTTTTACCTCAAAAATTTGAATAAAAATCTCAAGTTTGAAAAATATTTCTTATTATTTCATTTATTTTTTTAGTTTAACCTTATATATTTCCTTTATTCTATTTACATTTTTATTTATTATACTCACTTGTATCCAGATTTTGCTTTTTTCAATAGTTGTACTTGAAAATAAAAAATATTTATTTAATTGTTTTTCTTTAGTTTGATACTACCATTCTTTAAACTGTACTATTTTCAATTAATATGTAGATATATCTCTAAATTTATATCTGAAAATCACAAAACTTTTATTAATTCGTTGTCATTATATTTCATTAGATTGACAAATAATTTAAAATATAATATTTTATTCATTTCAAGTATTTTAAAATTCAGTTGTTTTTTTTTTTTATAAAAAATATTACTAATAAAGAAAAAAACAATTTAATTAGAATATGATAGAAATATGTTCTTAAACAAATAATTTAATAACAACAAACAAAATAATTCATTAAAATTAATAAATAAAATTATGTGTGAATGTTCAAAAACAATAAAGATTAAATTAATATTATTATTTTTTAATTTTTTTTTTTATTTTTAAATATTTATTATTTATTTTTAAATAATGTTTTTTAAAAAGTTATTTGATTAATTTTTTTTTCACTGACTCTAAATAGTTACTTCTATTAGCATGCGACTGTACCTGTGAATTTTGCTATAAATACAGCCTGGACTATACATGGATTTCACTTTGTCTCCGGACTTCATAGCCGATACACACATTATCAAAATATTTTTAGTACAATTTCTATTTACTCATTAAATATTGATTCTTTTTAATTTCATTCTTTATCGACTCTGTGGATTAATTATTTTTATATATATATATTTATTTCATTTCATTGTAATTATTATTTATATTATATTTTCAGAAAAATAATATTTTTCTTCTAAAATAACTTACGAATTATTCTTCAAACATAATTCTCTTTTTCTTTCATTGAATTATCAATTTTATTTATTATTATCTATTGTAGGTATATCAAAGTTATTCTTTTCACTAACATAATGAATGTCAATTACGATTTATTTGCCTACAATTTTTCTTTATTTTCAGAATCCATCATTCTTAATGAAAATTTTATAAATAATTTACCAATCGAAATTATTGAAATTATATTTAACAAATTAGATATCGTTTCGTTATATCAATCATATCATGTCTGCAAAAAATGGAAAAGTATTATTAAAAAACATTCTCGTTTATATAATAAAATAAAATCTTATAGAACATATAATAGACGCATGAATACCGATATAGAATTTCATATGAATGAAATTTCTAAAATAATTAATACGAGACATTATCAGAATAAATCCATTGATTCTATTAATTCTATTAATATCATCAATTCAAACACTAGAAATATAATTAAATCAAACAAATTCTTAGATAGTAGAATAGTTGAAACCAGTGAAAATAGACAAATGACAAGAAAAAAGAAAACATTTTTAAAACAAACCACAAATCAAATTCAACATGAGAAACAAAACATTAAAAATAAACAAAAACTAAGACGATTATTATAATTAATATATAAGAGATATTAACATGACAGATGTAAGAGAGGGAAATATATTATTTTTTCCATCGAGTTGATATAATTTAATTAATACAACATCTCCTTATCAAAAAGATTTATTATTTATTAACATGTACTAAAAATAATTTCTCTATTTAAAAATTTTTCCTTTTTTTTATTTATTTATTTATTTATTTATAATACTTTCCTATTTTTGTTAGTTTTCATTATGTAAACATTCCTATTATTTGAAACAATAAATTTATTTATTCTAACAATTTCCATTATAATTTTATTTTGTTTGTTACTTTTACCTCAAAAATTTGAATAAAAATCTCAAGTTTGAAAAATATTTCTTATTATTTCATTTATTTTTTTAGTTTAACCTTATATATTTCCTTTATTCTATTTACATTTTTATTTATTATACTCACTTGTATCCAGATTTTGCTTTTTTCAATAGTTGTACTTGAAAATAAAAAATATTTATTTAATTGTTTTTCTTTAGTTTGATACTACCATTCTTTAAACTGTACTATTTTCAATTAATATGTAGATATATCTCTAAATTTATATCTGAAAATCACAAAACTTTTATTAATTCGTTGTCATTATATTTCATTAGATTGACAAATAATTTAAAATATAATATTTTATTCATTTCAAGTATTTTAAAATTCAGTTGTTTTTTTTTTTATAAAAAATATTACTAATAAAGAAAAAAACAATTTAATTAGAATATGATAGAAATATGTTCTTAAACAAATAATTTAATAACAACAAACAAAATAATTCATTAAAATTAATAAATAAAATTATGTGTGAATGTTCAAAAACAATAAAGATTAAATTAATATTATTATTTTTTAATTTTTTTTTTTATTTTTAAATATTTATTATTTATTTTTAAATAATGTTTTTTAAAAAGTTATTTGATTAATTTTTTTTTCACTGACTCTAAATAGTTACTTCTATTAGCATGCGACTGTACCTGTGAATTTTGCTATAAATACAGCCTGGACTATACATGGATTTCACTTTGTCTCCGGACTTCATAGCCGATACACACATTATCAAAATATTTTTAGTACAATTTCTATTTACTCATTAAATATTGATTCTTTTTAATTTCATTCTTTATCGACTCTGTGGATTAATTATTTTTATATATATATAATTATTTCATTTCATTGTAATTATTATTTATATTATATTTTCAGAAAAATAATATTTTTCTTCTAAAATAACTTACAAATTATTCTTCAAACATAATTCTCTTTTTCTTTCATTGAATTATCAATTTTATTTATTATTATCTATTGTAGGTATATCAAAGTTATTCTTTTCACTAACATAATGAATGTCAATTACGATTTATTTGCCTACAATTTTTCTTTATTTTCAGAATCCATCATTCTTAATGAAAATTTTATAAATAATTTACCAATCGAAATTATTGAAATTATATTTAACAAATTAGATATCGTTTCGTTATATCAATCATATCATGTCTGCAAAAAATGGAAAAGTATTATTAAAAAACATTCTCGTTTATATAATAAAATAAAATCTTATAGAACATATAATAGACGCATGAATACCGATATAGAATTTCATATGAATGAAATTTCTAAAATAATTAATACGAGACATTATCAGAATAAATCCATTGATTCTATTAATTCTATTAATATCATCAATTCAAACACTAGAAATATAAATAAATCAAACAAATTCTTAGATAGTAGAATAGTTGAAACCAGTGAAAATAGACAAATGACAAGAAAAAAGAAAACATTTTTAAAACAAACCACAAATTAAATTCAACATGAGAAACAAAACATTAAAAATAAACAAAAACTAAGACGATTATTATAATTAATATATAAGAGATATTAACATGACAGATGTAAGAGAGGGAAATATATTATTTTTTCCATCGAGTTGATATAATTTAATTAATACAACATCTCCTTATCAAAAAGATTTATTATTTATTAACATGTACTAAAAATAATTTCTCTATTTAAAAATTTTTCCTTTTTTTTATTTATTTATTTATTTATTTATAATACTTTCCTATTTTTGTTAGTTTTCATTATGTAAACATTCCTATTATTTGAAACAATAAATTTATTTATTCTAACAATTTCCATTATAATTTTATTTTGTTTGTTACTTTTACCTCAAAAATTTGAATAAAAATCTCAAGTTTGAAAAATATTTCTTATTATTTCATTTATTTTTTTAGTTTAACCTTATATATTTCCTTTATTCTATTTACATTTTTATTTATTATACTCACTTGTATCCAGATTTTGCTTTTTTCAATAGTTGTACTTGAAAATAAAAAATATTTATTTAATTGTTTTTCTTTAGTTTGATACTACCATTCTTTAAACTGTACTATTTTCAATTAATATGTAGATATATCTCTAAATTTATATCTGAAAATCACAAAACTTTTATTAATTCGTTGTCATTATATTTCATTAGATTGACAAATAATTTAAAATATAATATTTTATTCATTTCAAGTATTTTAAAATTCAGTTGTTTTTTTTTTTATAAAAAATATTACTAATAAAGAAAAAAACAATTTAATTAGAATATGATAGAAATATGTTCTTAAACAAATAATTTAATAACAACAAACAAAATAATTCATTAAAATTAATAAATAAAATTATGTGTGAATGTTCAAAAACAATAAAGATTAAATTAATATTATTATTTTTTAATTTTTTTTTTTATTTTTAAATATTTATTATTTATTTTTAAATAATGTTTTTTAAAAAGTTATTTGATTAATTTTTTTTTCACTGACTCTAAATAGTTACTTCTATTAGCATGCGACTGTACCTGTGAATTTTGCTATAAATACAGCCTGGACTATACATGGATTTCACTTTGTCTCCGGACTTCATAGCCGATACACACATTATCAAAATATTTTTAGTACAATTTCTATTTACTCATTAAATATTGATTCTTTTTAATTTCATTCTTTATCGACTCTGTGGATTAATTATTTTTATATATATATAATTATTTCATTTCATTGTAATTATTATTTATATTATATTTTCAGAAAAATAATATTTTTCTTCTAAAATAACTTACAAATTATTCTTCAAACATAATTCTCTTTTTCTTTCATTGAATTATCAATTTTATTTATTATTATCTATTGTAGGTATATCAAAGTTATTCTTTTCACTAACATAATGAATGTCAATTACGATTTATTTGCCTACAATTTTTCTTTATTTTCAGAATCCATCATTCTTAATGAAAATTTTATAAATAATTTACCAATCGAAATTATTGAAATTATATTTAACAAATTAGATATCGTTTCGTTATATCAATCATATCATGTCTGCAAAAAATGGAAAAGTATTATTAAAAAACATTCTCGTTTATATAATAAAATAAAATCTTATAGAACATATAATAGACGCATGAATACCGATATAGAATTTCATATGAATGAAATTTCTAAAATAATTAATACGAGACATTATCAGAATAAATCCATTGATTCTATTAATTCTATTAATATCATCAATTCAAACACTAGAAATATAATTAAATCAAACAAATTCTTAGATAGTAGAATAGTTGAAACCAGTGAAAATAGACAAATGACAAGAAAAAAGAAAACATTTTTAAAACAAACCACAAATCAAATTCAACATGAGAAACAAAACATTAAAAATAAACAAAAACTAAGACGATTATTATAATTAAAAAATATAAGAGATATTAACATGACAGATGTAAGAGAGGGAAATATATTATTTTTTCCATCGAGTTGATATAATTTAATTAATACAACATCTCCTTATCAAAAAGATTTATTATTTATTAACATGTACTAAAAATAATTTCTCTATTTAAAAATTTTTCCTTTTTTTTATTTATTTATTTATTTATTTATAATACTTTCCTATTTTTGTTAGTTTTCATTATGTAAACATTCCTATTATTTGAAACAATAAATTTATTTATTCTAACAATTTCCATTATAATTTTATTTTGTTTGTTACTTTTACCTCAAAAATTTGAATAAAAATCTCAAGTTTGAAAAATATTTCTTATTATTTCATTTATTTTTTTAGTTTAACCTTATATATTTCCTTTATTCTATTTACATTTTTATTTATTATACTCACTTGTATCCAGATTTTGCTTTTTTCAATAGTTGTACTTGAAAATAAAAAATATTTATTTAATTGTTTTTCTTTAGTTTGATACTACCATTCTTTAAACTGTACTATTTTCAATTAATATGTAGATATATCTCTAAATTTATATCTGAAAATCACAAAACTTTTATTAATTCGTTGTCATTATATTTCATTAGATTGACAAATAATTTAAAATATAATATTTTATTCATTTCAAGTATTTTAAAATTCAGTTGTTTTTTTTTTTATAAAAAATATTACTAATAAAGAAAAAAACAATTTAATTAGAATATGATAGAAATATGTTCTTAAACAAATAATTTAATAACAACAAACAAAATAATTCATTAAAATTAATAAATAAAATTATGTGTGAATGTTCAAAAACAATAAAGATTAAATTAATATTATTATTTTTTAATTTTTTTTTTTATTTTTAAATATTTATTATTTATTTTTAAATAATGTTTTTTAAAAAGTTATTTGATTAATTTTTTTTTCACTGACTCTAAATAGTTACTTCTATTAGCATGCGACTGTACCTGTGAATTTTGCTATAAATACAGCCTGGACTATACATGGATTTCACTTTGTCTCCGGACTTCATAGCCGATACACACATTATCAAAATATTTTTAGTACAATTTCTATTTACTCATTAAATATTGATTCTTTTTAATTTCATTCTTTATCGACTCTGTGGATTAATTATTTTTATATATATATAATTATTTCATTTCATTGTAATTATTATTTATATTATATTTTCAGAAAAATAATATTTTTCTTCTAAAATAACTTACAAATTATTCTTCAAACATAATTCTCTTTTTCTTTCATTGAATTATCAATTTTATTTATTATTATCTATTGTAGGTATATCAAAGTTATTCTTTTCACTAACATAATGAATGTCAAT
This sequence comes from Labia minor, assembly GCA_963082975.1. NCBI lineage: Eukaryota > Metazoa > Arthropoda > Insecta > Dermaptera > Spongiphoridae > Labia > Labia minor. Next base: position 72,152,741 of record OY720348.1, read on the forward strand.
TACGATTTATTTGCCTACAATTTTTCTTTATTTTCAGAATCCATCATTCTTAATGAAAATTTTATAAATAATTTACCAATCGAAATTATTGAAATTATATTTAACAAATTAGATATCGTTTCGTTATATCAATCATATCATGTCTGCAAAAAATGGAAAAGTATTATTAAAAAACATTCTCGTTTATATAATAAAATAAAATCTTATAGAACATATAATAGACGCATGAATACCGATATAGAATTTCATATGAATGAAATTTCTAAAATAATTAATACGAGACATTATCAGAATAAATCCATTGATTCTATTAATTCTATTAATATCATCAATTCAAACACTAGAAATATAAATAAATCAAACAAATTCTTAGATAGTAGAATAGTTGAAACCAGTGAAAATAGACAAATGACAAGAAAAAAGAAAACATTTTTAAAACAAACCACAAATCAAATTCAACATGAGAAACAAAACATTAAAAATAAACAAAAACTAAGACGATTATTATAATTAATATATAAGAGATATTAACATGACAGATGTAAGAGAGGGAAATATATTATTTTTTCCATCGAGTTGATATAATTTAATTAATACAACATCTCCTTATCAAAAAGATTTATTATTTATTAACATGTACTAAAAATAATTTCTCTATTTAAAAATTTTTCCTTTTTTTTATTTATTTATTTATTTATTTATAATACTTTCCTATTTTTGTTAGTTTTCATTATGTAAACATTCCTATTATTTGAAACAATAAATTTATTTATTCTAACAATTTCCATTATAATTTTATTTTGTTTGTTACTTTTACCTCAAAAATTTGAATAAAAATCTCAAGTTTGAAAAATATTTCTTATTATTTCATTTATTTTTTTAGTTTAACCTTATATATTTCCTTTATTCTATTTACATTTTTATTTATTATACTCACTTGTATCCAGATTTTGCTTATTTCAATAGTTGTACTTGAAAATAAAAAATATTTATTTAATTGTTTTTCTTTAGTTTGATACTACCATTCTTTAAACTGTACTATTTTCAATTAATATGTAGATATATCTCTAAATTTATATCTGAAAATCACAAAACTTTTATTAATTCGTTGTCATTATATTTCATTAGATTGACAAATAATTTAAAATATAATATTTTATTCATTTCAAGTATTTTAAAATTCAGTTGTTTTTTTTTTATAAAAAATATTACTAATAAAGAAAAAAACAATTTAATTAGAATATGATAGAAATATGTTCTTAAACAAATAATTTAATAACAACAAACAAAATAATTCATTAAAATTAATAAATAAAATTATGTGTGAATGTTCAAAAACAATAAAGATTAAATTAATATTATTATTTTTTAATTTTTTTTTTTATTTTTAAATATTTATTATTTATTTTTAAATAATGTTTTTTAAAAAGTTATTTGATTAATTTTTTTTTCACTGACTCTAAATAGTTACTTCTATTAGCATGCGACTGTACCTGTGAATTTTGCTATAAATACAGCCTGGACTATACATGGATTTCACTTTGTCTCCGGACTTCATAGCCGATACACACATTATCAAAATATTTTTAGTACAATTTCTATTTACTCATTAAATATTGATTCTTTTTAATTTCATTCTTTATCGACTCTGTGGATTAATTATTTTTATATATATATATTTATTTCATTTCATTGTAATTATTATTTATATTATATTTTCAGAAAAATAATATTTTTCTTCTAAAATAACTTACAAATTATTCTTCAAACATAATTCTCTTTTTCTTTCATTGAATTATCAATTTTATTTATTATTATCTATTGTAGGTATATCAAAGTTATTCTTTTCACTAACATAATGAATGTCAATTACGATTTATTTGCCTACAATTTTTCTTTATTTTCAGAATCCATCATTCTTAATGAAAATTTTATAAATAATTTACCAATCGAAATTATTGAAATTATATTTAACAAATTAGATATCGTTTCGTTATATCAATCATATCATGTCTGCAAAAAATGGAAAAGTATTATTAAAAAACATTCTCGTTTATATAATAAAATAAAATCTTATAGAACATATAATAGACGCATGAATACCGATATAGAATTTCATATGAATGAAATTTCTAAAATAATTAATACGAGACATTATCAGAATAAATCCATTGATTCTATTAATTCTATTAATATCATCAATTCAAACACTAGAAATATAATTAAATCAAACAAATTCTTAGATAGTAGAATAGTTGAAACCAGTGAAAATAGACAAATGACAAGAAAAAAGAAAACATTTTTAAAACAAACCACAAATCAAATTCAACATGAGAAACAAAACATTAAAAATAAACAAAAACTAAGACGATTATTATAATTAATATATAAGAGATATTAACATGACAGATGTAAGAGAGGGAAATATATTATTTTTTCCATCGAGTTGATATAATTTAATTAATACAACATCTCCTTATCAAAAAGATTTATTATTTATTAACATGTACTAAAAATAATTTCTCTATTTAAAAATTTTTCCTTTTTTTTATTTATTTATTTATTTATTTATAATACTTTCCTATTTTTGTTAGTTTTCATTATGTAAACATTCCTATTATTTGAAACAATAAATTTATTTATTCTAACAATTTCCATTATAATTTTATTTTGTTTGTTACTTTTACCTCAAAAATTTGAATAAAAATCTCAAGTTTGAAAAATATTTCTTATTATTTCATTTATTTTTTTAGTTTAACCTTATATATTTCCTTTATTCTATTTACATTTTTATTTATTATACTCACTTGTATCCAGATTTTGCTTTTTTCAATAGTTGTACTTGAAAATAAAAAATATTTATTTAATTGTTTTTCTTTAGTTTGATACTACCATTCTTTAAACTGTACTATTTTCAATTAATATGTAGATATATCTCTAAATTTATATCTGAAAATCACAAAACTTTTATTAATTCGTTGTCATTATATTTCATTAGATTGACAAATAATTTAAAATATAATATTTTATTCATTTCAAGTATTTTAAAATTCAGTTGTTTTTTTTTTTTATAAAAAATATTACTAATAAAGAAAAAAACAATTTAATTAGAATATGATAGAAATATGTTCTTAAACAAATAATTTAATAACAACAAACAAAATAATTCATTAAAATTAATAAATAAAATTATGTGTGAATGTTCAAAAACAATAAAGATTAAATTAATATTATTATTTTTTAATTTTTTTTTTTATTTTTAAATATTTATTATTTATTTTTAAATAATGTTTTTTAAAAAGTTATTTGATTAATTTTTTTTTCACTGACTCTAAATAGTTACTTCTATTAGCATGCGACTGTACCTGTGAATTTTGCTATAAATACAGCCTGGACTATACATGGATTTCACTTTGTCTCCGGACTTCATAGCCGATACACACATTATCAAAATATTTTTAGTACAATTTCTATTTACTCATTAAATATTGATTCTTTTTAATTTCATTCTTTATCGACTCTGTGGATTAATTATTTTTATATATATATAATTATTTCATTTCATTGTAATTATTATTTATATTATATTTTCAGAAAAATAATATTTTTCTTCTAAAATAACTTACAAATTATTCTTCAAACATAATTCTCTTTTTCTTTCATTGAATTATCAATTTTATTTATTATTATCTATTGTAGGTATATCAAAGTTATTCTTTTCACTAACATAATGAATGTCAATTACGATTTATTTGCCTACAATTTTTCTTTATTTTCAGAATCCATCATTCTTAATGAAAATTTTATAAATAATTTACCAATCGAAATTATTGAAATTATATTTAACAAATTAGATATCGTTTCGTTATATCAATCATATCATGTCTGCAAAAAATGGAAAAGTATTATTAAAAAACATTCTCGTTTATATAATAAAATAAAATCTTATAGAACATATAATAGACGCATGAATACCGATATAGAATTTCATATGAATGAAATTTCTAAAATAATTAATACGAGACATTATCAGAATAAATCCATTGATTCTATTAATTCTATTAATATCATCAATTCAAACACTAGAAATATAAATAAATCAAACAAATTCTTAGATAGTAGAATAGTTGAAACCAGTGAAAATAGACAAATGACAAGAAAAAAGAAAACATTTTTAAAACAAACCACAAATTAAATTCAACATGAGAAACAAAACATTAAAAATAAACAAAAACTAAGACGATTATTATAATTAATATATAAGAGATATTAATATGACAGATGTAAGAGAGGGAAATATATTATTTTTTCCATCGAGTTGATATAATTTAATTAATACAACATCTCCTTATCAAAAAGATTTATTATTTATTAACATGTACTAAAAATAATTTCTCTATTTAAAAATTTTTCCTTTTTTTTATTTATTTATTTATTTATTTATAATACTTTCCTATTTTTGTTAGTTTTCATTATGTAAACATTCCTATTATTTGAAACAATAAATTTATTTATTCTAACAATTTCCATTATAATTTTATTTTGTTTGTTACTTTTACCTCAAAAATTTGAATAAAAATCTCAAGTTTGAAAAATATTTCTTATTATTTCATTTATTTTTTTAGTTTAACCTTATATATTTCCTTTATTCTATTTACATTTTTATTTATTATACTCACTTGTATCCAGATTTTGCTTTTTTCAATAGTTGTACTTGAAAATAAAAAATATTTATTTAATTGTTTTTCTTTAGTTTGATACTACCATTCTTTAAACTGTACTATTTTCAATTAATATGTAGATATATCTCTAAATTTATATCTGAAAATCACAAAACTTTTATTAATTCGTTGTCATTATATTTCATTAGATTGACAAATAATTTAAAATATAATATTTTATTCATTTCAAGTATTTTAAAATTCAGTTGTTTTTTTTTTTATAAAAAATATTACTAATAAAGAAAAAAACAATTTAATTAGAATATGATAGAAATATGTTCTTAAACAAATAATTTAATAACAACAAACAAAATAATTCATTAAAATTAATAAATAAAATTATGTGTGAATGTTCAAAAACAATAAAGATTAAATTAATATTATTATTTTTTAATTTTTTTTTTTATTTTTAAATATTTATTATTTATTTTTAAATAATGTTTTTTAAAAAGTTATTTGATTAATTTTTTTTTCACTGACTCTAAATAGTTACTTCTATTAGCATGCGACTGTACCTGTGAATTTTGCTATAAATACAGCCTGGACTATACATGGATTTCACTTTGTCTCCGGACTTCATAGCCGATACACACATTATCAAAATATTTTTAGTACAATTTCTATTTACTCATTAAATATTGATTCTTTTTAATTTCATTCTTTATCGACTCTGTGGATTAATTATTTTTATATATATATAATTATTTCATTTCATTGTAATTATTATTTATATTATATTTTCAGAAAAATAATATTTTTCTTCTAAAATAACTTACAAATTATTCTTCAAACATAATTCTCTTTTTCTTTCATTGAATTATCAATTTTATTTATTATTATCTATTGTAGGTATATCAAAGTTATTCTTTTCACTAACATAATGAATGTCAATTACGATTTATTTGCCTACAATTTTTCTTTATTTTCAGAATCCATCATTCTTAATGAAAATTTTATAAATAATTTACCAATCGAAATTATTGAAATTATATTTAACAAATTAGATATCGTTTCGTTATATCAATCATATCATGTCTGCAAAAAATGGAAAAGTATTATTAAAAAACATTCTCGTTTATATAATAAAATAAAATCTTATAGAACATATAATAGACGCATGAATACCGATATAGAATTTCATATGAATGAAATTTCTAAAATAATTAATACGAGACATTATCAGAATAAATCCATTGATTCTATTAATTCTATTAATATCATCAATTCAAACACTAGAAATATAATTAAATCAAACAAATTCTTAGATAGTAGAATAGTTGAAACCAGTGAAAATAGACAAATGACAAGAAAAAAGAAAACATTTTTAAAACAAACCACAAATCAAATTCAACATGAGAAACAAAACATTAAAAATAAACAAAAACTAAGACGATTATTATAATTAAAAAATATAAGAGATATTAACATGACAGATGTAAGAGAGGGAAATATATTATTTTTTCCATCGAGTTGATATAATTTAATTAATACAACATCTCCTTATCAAAAAGATTTATTATTTATTAACATGTACTAAAAATAATTTCTCTATTTAAAAATTTTTCCTTTTTTTTATTTATTTATTTATTTATTTATAATACTTTCCTATTTTTGTTAGTTTTCATTATGTAAACATTCCTATTATTTGAAACAATAAATTTATTTATTCTAACAATTTCCATTATAATTTTATTTTGTTTGTTACTTTTACCTCAAAAATTTGAATAAAAATCTCAAGTTTGAAAAATATTTCTTATTATTTCATTTATTTTTTTAGTTTAACCTTATATATTTCCTTTATTCTATTTACATTTTTATTTATTATACTCACTTGTATCCAGATTTTGCTTTTTTCAATAGTTGTACTTGAAAATAAAAAATATTTATTTAATTGTTTTTCTTTAGTTTGATACTACCATTCTTTAAACTGTACTATTTTCAATTAATATGTAGATATATCTCTAAATTTATATCTGAAAATCACAAAACTTTTATTAATTCGTTGTCATTATATTTCATTAGATTGACAAATAATTTAAAATATAATATTTTATTCATTTCAAGTATTTTAAAATTCAGTTGTTTTTTTTTTTTATAAAAAATATTACTAATAAAGAAAAAAACAATTTAATTAGAATATGATAGAAATATGTTCTTAAACAAATAATTTAATAACAACAAACAAAATAATTCATTAAAATTAATAAATAAAATTATGTGTGAATGTTCAAAAACAATAAAGATTAAATTAATATTATTATTTTTTAATTTTTTTTTTTATTTTTAAATATTTATTATTTATTTTTAAATAATGTTTTTTAAAAAGTTATTTGATTAATTTTTTTTTCACTGACTCTAAATAGTTACTTCTATTAGCATGCGACTGTACCTGTGAATTTTGCTATAAATACAGCCTGGACTATACATGGATTTCACTTTGTCTCCGGACTTCATAGCCGATACACACATTATCAAAATATTTTTAGTACAATTTCTATTTACTCATTAAATATTGATTCTTTTTAATTTCATTCTTTATCGACTCTGTGGATTAATTATTTTTATATATATATATTTATTTCATTTCATTGTAATTATTATTTATATTATATTTTCAGAAAAATAATATTTTTCTTCTAAAATAACTTACGAATTATTCTTCAAACATAATTCTCTTTTTCTTTCATTGAATTATCAATTTTATTTATTATTATCTATTGTAGGTATATCAAAGTTATTCTTTTCACTAACATAATGAATGTCAATTACGATTTATTTGCCTACAATTTTTCTTTATTTTCAGAATCCATCATTCTTAATGAAAATTTTATAAATAATTTACCAATCGAAATTATTGAAATTATATTTAACAAATTAGATATCGTTTCGTTATATCAATCATATCATGTCTGCAAAAAATGGAAAAGTATTATTAAAAAACATTCTCGTTTATATAATAAAATAAAATCTTATAGAACATATAATAGACGCATGAATACCGATATAGAATTTCATATGAATGAAATTTCTAAAATAATTAATACGAGACATTATCAGAATAAATCCATTGATTCTATTAATTCTATTAATATCATCAATTCAAACACTAGAAATATAATTAAATCAAACAAATTCTTAGATAGTAGAATAGTTGAAACCAGTGAAAATAGACAAATGACAAGAAAAAAGAAAACATTTTTAAAACAAACCACAAATCAAATTCAACATGAGAAACAAAACATTAAAAATAAACAAAAACTAAGACGATTATTATAATTAATATATAAGAGATATTAACATGACAGATGTAAGAGAGGGAAATATATTATTTTTTCCATCGAGTTGATATAATTTAATTAATACAACATCTCCTTATCAAAAAGATTTATTATTTATTAACATGTACTAAAAATAATTTCTCTATTTAAAAATTTTTCCTTTTTTTTATTTATTTATTTATTTATTTATAATACTTTCCTATTTTTGTTAGTTTTCATTATGTAAACATTCCTATTATTTGAAACAATAAATTTATTTATTCTAACAATTTCCATTATAATTTTATTTTGTTTGTTACTTTTACCTCAAAAATTTGAATAAAAATCTCAAGTTTGAAAAATATTTCTTATTATTTCATTTATTTTTTTAGTTTAACCTTATATATTTCCTTTATTCTATTTACATTTTTATTTATTATACTCACTTGTATCCAGATTTTGCTTTTTTCAATAGTTGTACTTGAAAATAAAAAATATTTATTTAATTGTTTTTCTTTAGTTTGATACTACCATTCTTTAAACTGTACTATTTTCAATTAATATGTAGATATATCTCTAAATTTATATCTGAAAATCACAAAACTTTTATTAATTCGTTGTCATTATATTTCATTAGATTGACAAATAATTTAAAATATAATATTTTATTCATTTCAAGTATTTTAAAATTCAGTTGTTTTTTTTTTTATAAAAAATATTACTAATAAAGAAAAAAACAATTTAATTAGAATATGATAGAAATATGTTCTTAAACAAATAATTTAATAACAACAAACAAAATAATTCATTAAAATTAATAAATAAAATTATGTGTGAATGTTCAAAAACAATAAAGATTAAATTAATATTATTATTTTTTAATTTTTTTTTTTATTTTTAAATATTTATTATTTATTTTTAAATAATGTTTTTTAAAAAGTTATTTGATTAATTTTTTTTTCACTGACTCTAAATAGTTACTTCTATTAGCATGCGACTGTACCTGTGAATTTTGCTATAAATACAGCCTGGACTATACATGGATTTCACTTTGTCTCCGGACTTCATAGCCGATACACACATTATCAAAATATTTTTAGTACAATTTCTATTTACTCATTAAATATTGATTCTTTTTAATTTCATTCTTTATCGACTCTGTGGATTAATTATTTTTATATATATATAATTATTTCATTTCATTGTAATTATTATTTATATTATATTTTCAGAAAAATAATATTTTTCTTCTAAAATAACTTACAAATTATTCTTCAAACATAATTCTCTTTTTCTTTCATTGAATTATCAATTTTATTTATTATTATCTATTGTAGGTATATCAAAGTTATTCTTTTCACTAACATAATGAATGTCAATTACGATTTATTTGCCTACAATTTTTCTTTATTTTCAGAATCCATCATTCTTAATGAAAATTTTATAAATAATTTACCAATCGAAATTATTGAAATTATATTTAACAAATTAGATATCGTTTCGTTATATCAATCATATCATGTCTGCAAAAAATGGAAAAGTATTATTAAAAAACATTCTCGTTTATATAATAAAATAAAATCTTATAGAACATATAATAGACGCATGAATACCGATATAGAATTTCATATGAATGAAATTTCTAAAATAATTAATACGAGACATTATCAGAATAAATCCATTGATTCTATTAATTCTATTAATATCATCAATTCAAACACTAGAAATATAAATAAATCAAACAAATTCTTAGATAGTAGAATAGTTGAAACCAGTGAAAATAGACAAATGACAAGAAAAAAGAAAACATTTTTAAAACAAACCACAAATTAAATTCAACATGAGAAACAAAACATTAAAAATAAACAAAAACTAAGACGATTATTATAATTAATATATAAGAGATATTAACATGACAGATGTAAGAGAGGGAAATATATTATTTTTTCCATCGAGTTGATATAATTTAATTAATACAACATCTCCTTATCAAAAAGATTTATTATTTATTAACATGTACTAAAAATAATTTCTCTATTTAAAAATTTTTCCTTTTTTTTATTTATTTATTTATTTATTTATAATACTTTCCTATTTTTGTTAGTTTTCATTATGTAAACATTCCTATTATTTGAAACAATAAATTTATTTATTCTAACAATTTCCATTATAATTTTATTTTGTTTGTTACTTTTACCTCAAAAATTTGAATAAAAATCTCAAGTTTGAAAAATATTTCTTATTATTTCATTTATTTTTTTAGTTTAACCTTATATATTTCCTTTATTCTATTTACATTTTTATTTATTATACTCACTTGTATCCAGATTTTGCTTTTTTCAATAGTTGTACTTGAAAATAAAAAATATTTATTTAATTGTTTTTCTTTAGTTTGATACTACCATTCTTTAAACTGTACTATTTTCAATTAATATGTAGATATATCTCTAAATTTATATCTGAAAATCACAAAACTTTTATTAATTCGTTGTCATTATATTTCATTAGATTGACAAATAATTTAAAATATAATATTTTATTCATTTCAAGTATTTTAAAATTCAGTTGTTTTTTTTTTTATAAAAAATATTACTAATAAAGAAAAAAACAATTTAATTAGAATATGATAGAAATATGTTCTTAAACAAATAATTTAATAACAACAAACAAAATAATTCATTAAAATTAATAAATAAAATTATGTGTGAATGTTCAAAAACAATAAAGATTAAATTAATATTATTATTTTTTAATTTTTTTTTTTATTTTTAAATATTTATTATTTATTTTTAAATAATGTTTTTTAAAAAGTTATTTGATTAATTTTTTTTTCACTGACTCTAAATAGTTACTTCTATTAGCATGCGACTGTACCTGTGAATTTTGCTATAAATACAGCCTGGACTATACATGGATTTCACTTTGTCTCCGGACTTCATAGCCGATACACACATTATCAAAATATTTTTAGTACAATTTCTATTTACTCATTAAATATTGATTCTTTTTAATTTCATTCTTTATCGACTCTGTGGATTAATTATTTTTATATATATATAATTATTTCATTTCATTGTAATTATTATTTATATTATATTTTCAGAAAAATAATATTTTTCTTCTAAAATAACTTACAAATTATTCTTCAAACATAATTCTCTTTTTCTTTCATTGAATTATCAATTTTATTTATTATTATCTATTGTAGGTATATCAAAGTTATTCTTTTCACTAACATAATGAATGTCAATTACGATTTATTTGCCTACAATTTTTCTTTATTTTCAGAATCCATCATTCTTAATGAAAATTTTATAAATAATTTACCAATCGAAATTATTGAAATTATATTTAACAAATTAGATATCGTTTCGTTATATCAATCATATCATGTCTGCAAAAAATGGAAAAGTATTATTAAAAAACATTCTCGTTTATATAATAAAATAAAATCTTATAGAACATATAATAGACGCATGAATACCGATATAGAATTTCATATGAATGAAATTTCTAAAATAATTAATACGAGACATTATCAGAATAAATCCATTGATTCTATTAATTCTATTAATATCATCAATTCAAACACTAGAAATATAATTAAATCAAACAAATTCTTAGATAGTAGAATAGTTGAAACCAGTGAAAATAGACAAATGACAAGAAAAAAGAAAACATTTTTAAAACAAACCACAAATCAAATTCAACATGAGAAACAAAACATTAAAAATAAACAAAAACTAAGACGATTATTATAATTAAAAAATATAAGAGATATTAACATGACAGATGTAAGAGAGGGAAATATATTATTTTTTCCATCGAGTTGATATAATTTAATTAATACAACATCTCCTTATCAAAAAGATTTATTATTTATTAACATGTACTAAAAATAATTTCTCTATTTAAAAATTTTTCCTTTTTTTTATTTATTTATTTATTTATTTATAATACTTTCCTATTTTTGTTAGTTTTCATTATGTAAACATTCCTATTATTTGAAACAATAAATTTATTTATTCTAACAATTTCCATTATAATTTTATTTTGTTTGTTACTTTTACCTCAAAAATTTGAATAAAAATCTCAAGTTTGAAAAATATTTCTTATTATTTCATTTATTTTTTTAGTTTAACCTTATATATTTCCTTTATTCTATTTACATTTTTATTTATTATACTCACTTGTATCCAGATTTTGCTTTTTTCAATAGTTGTACTTGAAAATAAAAAATATTTATTTAATTGTTTTTCTTTAGTTTGATACTACCATTCTTTAAACTGTACTATTTTCAATTAATATGTAGATATATCTCTAAATTTATATCTGAAAATCACAAAACTTTTATTAATTCGTTGTCATTATATTTCATTAGATTGACAAATAATTTAAAATATAATATTTTATTCATTTCAAGTATTTTAAAATTCAGTTGTTTTTTTTTTTATAAAAAATATTACTAATAAAGAAAAAAACAATTTAATTAGAATATGATAGAAATATGTTCTTAAACAAATAATTTAATAACAACAAACAAAATAATTCATTAAAATTAATAAATAAAATTATGTGTGAATGTTCAAAAACAATAAAGATTAAATTAATATTATTATTTTTTAATTTTTTTTTTTATTTTTAAATATTTATTATTTATTTTTAAATAATGTTTTTTAAAAAGTTATTTGATTAATTTTTTTTTCACTGACTCTAAATAGTTACTTCTATTAGCATGCGACTGTACCTGTGAATTTTGCTATAAATACAGCCTGGACTATACATGGATTTCACTTTGTCTCCGGACTTCATAGCCGATACACACATTATCAAAATATTTTTAGTACAATTTCTATTTACTCATTAAATATTGATTCTTTTTAATTTCATTCTTTATCGACTCTGTGGATTAATTATTTTTATATATATATATTTATTTCATTTCATTGTAATTATTATTTATATTATATTTTCAGAAAAATAATATTTTTCTTCTAAAATAACTTACGAATTATTCTTCAAACATAATTCTCTTTTTCTTTCATTGAATTATCAATTTTATTTATTATTATCTATTGTAGGTATATCAAAGTTATTCTTTTCACTAACATAATGAATGTCAATTACGATTTATTTGCCTACAATTTTTCTTTATTTTCAGAATCCATCATTCTTAATGAAAATTTTATAAATAATTTACCAATCGAAATTATTGAAATTATATTTAACAAATTAGATATCGTTTCGTTATATCAATCATATCATGTCTGCAAAAAATGGAAAAGTATTATTAAAAAACATTCTCGTTTATATAATAAAATAAAATCTTATAGAACATATAATAGACGCATGAATACCGATATAGAATTTCATATGAATGAAATTTCTAAAATAATTAATACGAGACATTATCAGAATAAATCCATTGATTCTATTAATTCTATTAATATCATCAATTCAAACACTAGAAATATAATTAAATCAAACAAATTCTTAGATAGTAGAATAGTTGAAACCAGTGAAAATAGACAAATGACAAGAAAAAAGAAAACATTTTTAAAACAAACCACAAATCAAATTCAACATGAGAAACAAAACATTAAAAATAAACAAAAACTAAGACGATTATTATAATTAATATATAAGAGATATTAACATGACAGATGTAAGAGAGGGAAATATATTATTTTTTCCATCGAGTTGATATAATTTAATTAATACAACATCTCCTTATCAAAAAGATTTATTATTTATTAACATGTACTAAAAATAATTTCTCTATTTAAAAATTTTTCCTTTTTTTTATTTATTTATTTATTTATTTATAATACTTTCCTATTTTTGTTAGTTTTCATTATGTAAACATTCCTATTATTTGAAACAATAAATTTATTTATTCTAACAATTTCCATTATAATTTTATTTTGTTTGTTACTTTTACCTCAAAAATTTGAATAAAAATCTCAAGTTTGAAAAATATTTCTTATTATTTCATTTATTTTTTTAGTTTAACCTTATATATTTCCTTTATTCTATTTACATTTTTATTTATTATACTCACTTGTATCCAGATTTTGCTTTTTTCAATAGTTGTACTTGAAAATAAAAAATATTTATTTAATTGTTTTTCTTTAGTTTGATACTACCATTCTTTAAACTGTACTATTTTCAATTAATATGTAGATATATCTCTAAATTTATATCTGAAAATCACAAAACTTTTATTAATTCGTTGTCATTATATTTCATTAGATTGACAAATAATTTAAAATATAATATTTTATTCATTTCAAGTATTTTAAAATTCAGTTGTTTTTTTTTTTTATAAAAAATATTACTAATAAAGAAAAAAACAATTTAATTAGAATATGTGATAGAAATATGTTCTTAAACAAATAATTTAATAACAACAAACAAAATAATTCATTAAAATTAATAAATAAAATTATGTGTGAATGTTCAAAAACAATAAAGATTAAATTAATATTATTATTTTTTAATTTTTTTTTTTATTTTTAAATATTTATTATTTATTTTTAAATAATGTTTTTTAAAAAGTTATTTGATTAATTTTTTTTTCACTGACTCTAAATAGTTACTTCTATTAGCATGCGACTGTACCTGTGAATTTTGCTATAAATACAGCCTGGACTATACATGGATTTCACTTTGTCTCCGGACTTCATAGCCGATACACACATTATCAAAATATTTTTAGTACAATTTCTATTTACTCATTAAATATTGATTCTTTTTAATTTCATTCTTTATCGACTCTGTGGATTAATTATTTTTATATATATATAATTATTTCATTTCATTGTAATTATTATTTATATTATATTTTCAGAAAAATAATATTTTTCTTCTAAAATAACTTACAAATTATTCTTCAAACATAATTCTCTTTTTCTTTCATTGAATTATCAATTTTATTTATTATTATCTATTGTAGGTATATCAAAGTTATTCTTTTCACTAACATAATGAATGTCAATTACGATTTATTTGCCTACAATTTTTCTTTATTTTCAGAATCCATCATTCTTAATGAAAATTTTATAAATAATTTACCAATCGAAATTATTGAAATTATATTTAACAAATTAGATATCGTTTCGTTATATCAATCATATCATGTCTGCAAAAAATGGAAAAGTATTATTAAAAAACATTCTCGTTTATATAATAAAATAAAATCTTATAGAACATATAATAGACGCATGAATACCGATATAGAATTTCATATGAATGAAATTTCTAAAATAATTAATACGAGACATTATCAGAATAAATCCATTGATTCTATTAATTCTATTAATATCATCAATTCAAACACTAGAAATATAAATAAATCAAACAAATTCTTAGATAGTAGAATAGTTGAAACCAGTGAAAATAGACAAATGACAAGAAAAAAGAAAACATTTTTAAAACAAACCACAAATTAAATTCAACATGAGAAACAAAACATTAAAAATAAACAAAAACTAAGACGATTATTATAATTAATATATAAGAGATATTAACATGACAGATGTAAGAGAGGGAAATATATTATTTTTTCCATCGAGTTGATATAATTTAATTAATACAACATCTCCTTATCAAAAAGATTTATTATTTATTAACATGTACTAAAAATAATTTCTCTATTTAAAAATTTTTCCTTTTTTTTATTTATTTATTTATTTATTTATAATACTTTCCTATTTTTGTTAGTTTTCATTATGTAAACATTCCTATTATTTGAAACAATAAATTTATTTATTCTAACAATTTCCATTATAATTTTATTTTGTTTGTTACTTTTACCTCAAAAATTTGAATAAAAATCTCAAGTTTGAAAAATATTTCTTATTATTTCATTTATTTTTTTAGTTTAACCTTATATATTTCCTTTATTCTATTTACATTTTTATTTATTATACTCACTTGTATCCAGATTTTGCTTTTTTCAATAGTTGTACTTGAAAATAAAAAATATTTATTTAATTGTTTTTCTTTAGTTTGATACTACCATTCTTTAAACTGTACTATTTTCAATTAATATGTAGATATATCTCTAAATTTATATCTGAAAATCACAAAACTTTTATTAATTCGTTGTCATTATATTTCATTAGATTGACAAATAATTTAAAATATAATATTTTATTCATTTCAAGTATTTTAAAATTCAGTTGTTTTTTTTTTTATAAAAAATATTACTAATAAAGAAAAAAACAATTTAATTAGAATATGATAGAAATATGTTCTTAAACAAATAATTTAATAACAACAAACAAAATAATTCATTAAAATTAATAAATAAAATTATGTGTGAATGTTCAAAAACAATAAAGATTAAATTAATATTATTATTTTTTAATTTTTTTTTTTATTTTTAAATATTTATTATTTATTTTTAAATAATGTTTTTTAAAAAGTTATTTGATTAATTTTTTTTTCACTGACTCTAAATAGTTACTTCTATTAGCATGCGACTGTACCTGTGAATTTTGCTATAAATACAGCCTGGACTATACATGGATTTCACTTTGTCTCCGGACTTCATAGCCGATACACACATTATCAAAATATTTTTAGTACAATTTCTATTTACTCATTAAATATTGATTCTTTTTAATTTCATTCTTTATCGACTCTGTGGATTAATTATTTTTATATATATATAATTATTTCATTTCATTGTAATTATTATTTATATTATATTTTCAGAAAAATAATATTTTTCTTCTAAAATAACTTACAAATTATTCTTCAAACATAATTCTCTTTTTCTTTCATTGAATTATCAATTTTATTTATTATTATCTATTGTAGGTATATCAAAGTTATTCTTTTCACTAACATAATGAATGTCAATTACGATTTATTTGCCTACAATTTTTCTTTATTTTCAGAATCCATCATTCTTAATGAAAATTTTATAAATAATTTACCAATCGAAATTATTGAAATTATATTTAACAAATTAGATATCGTTTCGTTATATCAATCATATCATGTCTGCAAAAAATGGAAAAGTATTATTAAAAAACATTCTCGTTTATATAATAAAATAAAATCTTATAGAACATATAATAGACGCATGAATACCGATATAGAATTTCATATGAATGAAATTTCTAAAATAATTAATACGAGACATTATCAGAATAAATCCATTGATTCTATTAATTCTATTAATATCATCAATTCAAACACTAGAAATATAATTAAATCAAACAAATTCTTAGATAGTAGAATAGTTGAAACCAGTGAAAATAGACAAATGACAAGAAAAAAGAAAACATTTTTAAAACAAACCACAAATCAAATTCAACATGAGAAACAAAACATTAAAAATAAACAAAAACTAAGACGATTATTATAATTAATATATAAGAGATATTAACATGACAGATGTAAGAGAGGGAAATATATTATTTTTTCCATCGAGTTGATATAATTTAATTAATACAACATCTCCTTATCAAAAAGATTTATTATTTATTAACATGTACTAAAAATAATTTCTCTATTTAAAAATTTTTCCTTTTTTTTATTTATTTATTTATTTATTTATAATACTTTCCTATTTTTGTTAGTTTTCATTATGTAAACATTCCTATTATTTGAAACAATAAATTTATTTATTCTAACAATTTCCATTATAATTTTATTTTGTTTGTTACTTTTACCTCAAAAATTTGAATAAAAATCTCAAGTTTGAAAAATATTTCTTATTATTTCATTTATTTTTTTAGTTTAACCTTATATATTTCCTTTATTCTATTTACATTTTTATTTATTATACTCACTTGTATCCAGATTTTGCTTTTTTCAATAGTTGTACTTGAAAATAAAAAATATTTATTTAATTGTTTTTCTTTAGTTTGATACTACCATTCTTTAAACTGTACTATTTTCAATTAATATGTAGATATATCTCTAAATTTATATCTGAAAATCACAAAACTTTTATTAATTCGTTGTCATTATATTTCATTAGATTGACAAATAATTTAAAATATAATATTTTATTCATTTCAAGTATTTTAAAATTCAGTTGTTTTTTTTTTTTATAAAAAATATTACTAATAAAGAAAAAAACAATTTAATTAGAATATGTGATAGAAATATGTTCTTAAACAAATAATTTAATAACAACAAACAAAATAATTCATTAAAATTAATAAATAAAATTATGTGTGAATGTTCAAAAACAATAAAGATTAAATTAATATTATTATTTTTTAATTTTTTTTTTTATTTTTAAATATTTATTATTTATTTTTAAATAATGTTTTTTAAAAAGTTATTTGATTAATTTTTTTTCACTGACTCTAAATAGTTACTTCTATTAGCATGCGACTGTACCTGTGAATTTTGCTATAAATACAGCCTGGACTATACATGGATTTCACTTTGTCTCCGGACTTCATAGCCGATACACACATTATCAAAATATTTTTAGTACAATTTCTATTTACTCATTAAATATTGATTCTTTTTAATTTCATTCTTTATCGACTCTGTGGATTAATTATTTTTATATATATATATTTATTTCATTTCATTGTAATTATTATTTATATTATATTTTCAGAAAAATAATATTTTTCTTCTAAAATAACTTACAAATTATTCTTCAAACATAATTCTCTTTTTCTTTCATTGAATTATCAATTTTATTTATTATTATCTATTGTAGGTATATCAAAGTTATTCTTTTCACTAACATAATGAATGTCAATTACGATTTATTTGCCTACAATTTTTCTTTATTTTCAGAATCCATCATTCTTAATGAAAATTTTATAAATAATTTACCAATCGAAATTATTGAAATTATATTTAACAAATTAGATATCGTTTCGTTATATCAATCATATCATGTCTGCAAAAAATGGAAAAGTATTATTAAAAAACATTCTCGTTTATATAATAAAATAAAATCTTATAGAACATATAATAGACGCATGAATACCGATATAGAATTTCATATGAATGAAATTTCTAAAATAATTAATACGAGACATTATCAGAATAAATCCATTGATTCTATTAATTCTATTAATATCATCAATTCAAACACTAGAAATATAAATAAATCAAACAAATTCTTAGATAGTAGAATAGTTGAAACCAGTGAAAATAGACAAATGACAAGAAAAAAGAAAACATTTTTAAAACAAACCACAAATTAAATTCAACATGAGAAACAAAACATTAAAAATAAACAAAAACTAAGACGATTATTATAATTAATATATAAGAGATATTAACATGACAGATGTAAGAGAGGGAAATATATTATTTTTTCCATCGAGTTGATATAATTTAATTAATACAACATCTCCTTATCAAAAAGATTTATTATTTATTAACATGTACTAAAAATAATTTCTCTATTTAAAAATTTTTCCTTTTTTTTATTTATTTATTTATTTATTTATAATACTTTCCTATTTTTGTTAGTTTTCATTATGTAAACATTCCTATTATTTGAAACAATAAATTTATTTATTCTAACAATTTCCATTATAATTTTATTTTGTTTGTTACTTTTACCTCAAAAATTTGAATAAAAATCTCAAGTTTGAAAAATATTTCTTATTATTTCATTTATTTTTTTAGTTTAACCTTATATATTTCCTTTATTCTATTTACATTTTTATTTATTATAAAAGCTTTTTTCAATAGTTGTACTTGAAAATAAAAAATATTTATTTAATTGTTTTTCTTTAGTTTGATACTACCATTCTTTAAACTGTACTATTTTCAATTAATATGTAGATATATCTCTAAATTTATATCTGAAAATCACAAAACTTTTATTAATTCGTTGTCATTATATTTCATTAGATTGACAAATAATTTAAAATATAATATTTTATTC
Source organism: Labia minor (assembly GCA_963082975.1). Lineage (NCBI taxonomy): Eukaryota > Metazoa > Arthropoda > Insecta > Dermaptera > Spongiphoridae > Labia > Labia minor. The sequence goes on from OY720348.1 coordinate 72,172,606, forward strand.
ATTTCAAGTATTTTAAAATTCAGTTGTTTTTTTTTTTTATAAAAAATATTACTAATAAAGAAAAAAACAATTTAATTAGAATATGTGATAGAAATATGTTCTTAAACAAATAATTTAATAACAACAAACAAAATAATTCATTAAAATTAATAAATAAAATTATGTGTGAATGTTCAAAAACAATAAAGATTAAATTAATATTATTATTTTTTAATTTTTTTTTTTATTTTTAAATATTTATTATTTATTTTTAAATAATGTTTTTTAAAAAGTTATTTGATTAATTTTTTTTTCACTGACTCTAAATAGTTACTTCTATTAGCATGCGACTGTACCTGTGAATTTTGCTATAAATACAGCCTGGACTATACATGGATTTCACTTTGTCTCCGGACTTCATAGCCGATACACACATTATCAAAATATTTTTAGTACAATTTCTATTTACTCATTAAATATTGATTCTTTTTAATTTCATTCTTTATCGACTCTGTGGATTAATTATTTTTATATATATATAATTATTTCATTTCATTGTAATTATTATTTATATTATATTTTCAGAAAAATAATATTTTTCTTCTAAAATAACTTACAAATTATTCTTCAAACATAATTCTCTTTTTCTTTCATTGAATTATCAATTTTATTTATTATTATCTATTGTAGGTATATCAAAGTTATTCTTTTCACTAACATAATGAATGTCAATTACGATTTATTTGCCTACAATTTTTCTTTATTTTCAGAATCCATCATTCTTAATGAAAATTTTATAAATAATTTACCAATCGAAATTATTGAAATTATATTTAACAAATTAGATATCGTTTCGTTATATCAATCATATCATGTCTGCAAAAAATGGAAAAGTATTATTAAAAAACATTCTCGTTTATATAATAAAATAAAATCTTATAGAACATATAATAGACGCATGAATACCGATATAGAATTTCATATGAATGAAATTTCTAAAATAATTAATACGAGACATTATCAGAATAAATCCATTGATTCTATTAATTCTATTAATATCATCAATTCAAACACTAGAAATATAAATAAATCAAACAAATTCTTAGATAGTAGAATAGTTGAAACCAGTGAAAATAGACAAATGACAAGAAAAAAGAAAACATTTTTAAAACAAACCACAAATTAAATTCAACATGAGAAACAAAACATTAAAAATAAACAAAAACTAAGACGATTATTATAATTAATATATAAGAGATATTAACATGACAGATGTAAGAGAGGGAAATATATTATTTTTTCCATCGAGTTGATATAATTTAATTAATACAACATCTCCTTATCAAAAAGATTTATTATTTATTAACATGTACTAAAAATAATTTCTCTATTTAAAAATTTTTCCTTTTTTTTATTTATTTATTTATTTATTTATAATACTTTCCTATTTTTGTTAGTTTTCATTATGTAAACATTCCTATTATTTGAAACAATAAATTTATTTATTCTAACAATTTCCATTATAATTTTATTTTGTTTGTTACTTTTACCTCAAAAATTTGAATAAAAATCTCAAGTTTGAAAAATATTTCTTATTATTTCATTTATTTTTTTAGTTTAACCTTATATATTTCCTTTATTCTATTTACATTTTTATTTATTATACTCACTTGTATCCAGATTTTGCTTTTTTCAATAGTTGTACTTGAAAATAAAAAATATTTATTTAATTGTTTTTCTTTAGTTTGATACTACCATTCTTTAAACTGTACTATTTTCAATTAATATGTAGATATATCTCTAAATTTATATCTGAAAATCACAAAACTTTTATTAATTCGTTGTCATTATATTTCATTAGATTGACAAATAATTTAAAATATAATATTTTATTCATTTCAAGTATTTTAAAATTCAGTTGTTTTTTTTTTTATAAAAAATATTACTAATAAAGAAAAAAACAATTTAATTAGAATATGATAGAAATATGTTCTTAAACAAATAATTTAATAACAACAAACAAAATAATTCATTAAAATTAATAAATAAAATTATGTGTGAATGTTCAAAAACAATAAAGATTAAATTAATATTATTATTTTTTAATTTTTTTTTTTATTTTTAAATATTTATTATTTATTTTTAAATAATGTTTTTTAAAAAGTTATTTGATTAATTTTTTTTTCACTGACTCTAAATAGTTACTTCTATTAGCATGCGACTGTACCTGTGAATTTTGCTATAAATACAGCCTGGACTATACATGGATTTCACTTTGTCTCCGGACTTCATAGCCGATACACACATTATCAAAATATTTTTAGTACAATTTCTATTTACTCATTAAATATTGATTCTTTTTAATTTCATTCTTTATCGACTCTGTGGATTAATTATTTTTATATATATATAATTATTTCATTTCATTGTAATTATTATTTATATTATATTTTCAGAAAAATAATATTTTTCTTCTAAAATAACTTACAAATTATTCTTCAAACATAATTCTCTTTTTCTTTCATTGAATTATCAATTTTATTTATTATTATCTATTGTAGGTATATCAAAGTTATTCTTTTCACTAACATAATGAATGTCAATTACGATTTATTTGCCTACAATTTTTCTTTATTTTCAGAATCCATCATTCTTAATGAAAATTTTATAAATAATTTACCAATCGAAATTATTGAAATTATATTTAACAAATTAGATATCGTTTCGTTATATCAATCATATCATGTCTGCAAAAAATGGAAAAGTATTATTAAAAAACATTCTCGTTTATATAATAAAATAAAATCTTATAGAACATATAATAGACGCATGAATACCGATATAGAATTTCATATGAATGAAATTTCTAAAATAATTAATACGAGACATTATCAGAATAAATCCATTGATTCTATTAATTCTATTAATATCATCAATTCAAACACTAGAAATATAATTAAATCAAACAAATTCTTAGATAGTAGAATAGTTGAAACCAGTGAAAATAGACAAATGACAAGAAAAAAGAAAACATTTTTAAAACAAACCACAAATCAAATTCAACATGAGAAACAAAACATTAAAAATAAACAAAAACTAAGACGATTATTATAATTAATATATAAGAGATATTAACATGACAGATGTAAGAGAGGGAAATATATTATTTTTTCCATCGAGTTGATATAATTTAATTAATACAACATCTCCTTATCAAAAAGATTTATTATTTATTAACATGTACTAAAAATAATTTCTCTATTTAAAAATTTTTCCTTTTTTTTATTTATTTATTTATTTATTTATAATACTTTCCTATTTTTGTTAGTTTTCATTATGTAAACATTCCTATTATTTGAAACAATAAATTTATTTATTCTAACAATTTCCATTATAATTTTATTTTGTTTGTTACTTTTACCTCAAAAATTTGAATAAAAATCTCAAGTTTGAAAAATATTTCTTATTATTTCATTTATTTTTTTAGTTTAACCTTATATATTTCCTTTATTCTATTTACATTTTTATTTATTATACTCACTTGTATCCAGATTTTGCTTTTTTCAATAGTTGTACTTGAAAATAAAAAATATTTATTTAATTGTTTTTCTTTAGTTTGATACTACCATTCTTTAAACTGTACTATTTTCAATTAATATGTAGATATATCTCTAAATTTATATCTGAAAATCACAAAACTTTTATTAATTCGTTGTCATTATATTTCATTAGATTGACAAATAATTTAAAATATAATATTTTATTCATTTCAAGTATTTTAAAATTCAGTTGTTTTTTTTTTTTATAAAAAATATTACTAATAAAGAAAAAAACAATTTAATTAGAATATGTGATAGAAATATGTTCTTAAACAAATAATTTAATAACAACAAACAAAATAATTCATTAAAATTAATAAATAAAATTATGTGTGAATGTTCAAAAACAATAAAGATTAAATTAATATTATTATTTTTTAATTTTTTTTTTTATTTTTAAATATTTATTATTTATTTTTAAATAATGTTTTTTAAAAAGTTATTTGATTAATTTTTTTTCACTGACTCTAAATAGTTACTTCTATTAGCATGCGACTGTACCTGTGAATTTTGCTATAAATACAGCCTGGACTATACATGGATTTCACTTTGTCTCCGGACTTCATAGCCGATACACACATTATCAAAATATTTTTAGTACAATTTCTATTTACTCATTAAATATTGATTCTTTTTAATTTCATTCTTTATCGACTCTGTGGATTAATTATTTTTATATATATATATTTATTTCATTTCATTGTAATTATTATTTATATTATATTTTCAGAAAAATAATATTTTTCTTCTAAAATAACTTACAAATTATTCTTCAAACATAATTCTCTTTTTCTTTCATTGGATTATCAATTTTATTTATTATTATCTATTGTAGGTATATCAAAGTTATTCTTTTCACTAACATAATGAATGTCAATTACGATTTATTTGCCTACAATTTTTCTTTATTTTCAGAATCCATCATTCTTAATGAAAATTTTATAAATAATTTACCAATCGAAATTATTGAAATTATATTTAACAAATTAGATATCGTTTCGTTATATCAATCATATCATGTCTGCAAAAAATGGAAAAGTATTATTAAAAAACATTCTCGTTTATATAATAAAATAAAATCTTATAGAACATATAATAGACGCATGAATACCGATATAGAATTTCATATGAATGAAATTTCTAAAATAATTAATACGAGACATTATCAGAATAAATCCATTGATTCTATTAATTCTATTAATATCATCAATTCAAACACTAGAAATATAAATAAATCAAACAAATTCTTAGATAGTAGAATAGTTGAAACCAGTGAAAATAGACAAATGACAAGAAAAAAGAAAACATTTTTAAAACAAACCACAAATTAAATTCAACATGAGAAACAAAACATTAAAAATAAACAAAAACTAAGACGATTATTATAATTAATATATAAGAGATATTAACATGACAGATGTAAGAGAGGGAAATATATTATTTTTTCCATCGAGTTGATATAATTTAATTAATACAACATCTCCTTATCAAAAAGATTTATTATTTATTAACATGTACTAAAAATAATTTCTCTATTTAAAAATTTTTCCTTTTTTTTATTTATTTATTTATTTATTTATAATACTTTCCTATTTTTGTTAGTTTTCATTATGTAAACATTCCTATTATTTGAAACAATAAATTTATTTATTCTAACAATTTCCATTATAATTTTATTTTGTTTGTTACTTTTACCTCAAAAATTTGAATAAAAATCTCAAGTTTGAAAAATATTTCTTATTATTTCATTTATTTTTTTAGTTTAACCTTATATATTTCCTTTATTCTATTTACATTTTTATTTATCATACTCACTTGTATCCAGATTTTGCTTTTTTCAATAGTTGTACTTGAAAATAAAAAATATTTATTTAATTGTTTTTCTTTAGTTTGATACTACCATTCTTTAAACTGTACTATTTTCAATTAATATGTAGATATATCTCTAAATTTATATCTGAAAATCACAAAACTTTTATTAATTCGTTGTCATTATATTTCATTAGATTGACAAATAATTTAAAATATAATATTTTATTCATTTCAAGTATTTTAAAATTCAGTTGTTTTTTTTTTATAAAAAATATTACTAATAAAGAAAAAAACAATTTAATTAGAATATGATAGAAATATGTTCTTAAACAAATAATTTAATAACAACAAACAAAATAATTCATTAAAATTAATAAATAAAATTATGTGTGAATGTTCAAAAACAATAAAGATTAAATTAATATTATTATTTTTTAATTTTTTTTTTTATTTTTAAATATTTATTATTTATTTTTAAATAATGTTTTTTAAAAAGTTATTTGATTAATTTTTTTTCACTGACTCTAAATAGTTACTTCTATTAGCATGCGACTGTACCTGTGAATTTTGCTATAAATACAGCCTGGACTATACATGGATTTCACTTTGTCTCCGGACTTCATAGCCGATACACACATTATCAAAATATTTTTAGTACAATTTCTATTTACTCATTAAATATTGATTCTTTTTAATTTCATTCTTTATCGACTCTGTGGATTAATTATTTTTATATATATATATTTATTTCATTTCATTGTAATTATTATTTATATTATATTTTCAGAAAAATAATATTTTTCTTCTAAAATAACTTACAAATTATTCTTCAAACATAATTCTCTTTTTCTTTCATTGAATTATCAATTTTATTTATTATTATCTATTGTAGGTATATCAAAGTTATTCTTTTCACTAACATAATGAATGTCAATTACGATTTATTTGCCTACAATTTTTCTTTATTTTCAGAATCCATCATTCTTAATGAAAATTTTATAAATAATTTACCAATCGAAATTATTGAAATTATATTTAACAAATTAGATATCGTTTCGTTATATCAATCATATCATGTCTGCAAAAAATGGAAAAGTATTATTAAAAAACATTCTCGTTTATATAATAAAATAAAATCTTATAGAACATATAATAGACGCATGAATACCGATATAGAATTTCATATGAATGAAATTTCTAAAATAATTAATACGAGACATTATCAGAATAAATCCATTGATTCTATTAATTCTATTAATATCATCAATTCAAACACTAGAAATATAATTAAATCAAACAAATTCTTAGATAGTAGAATAGTTGAAACCAGTGAAAATAGACAAATGACAAGAAAAAAGAAAACATTTTTAAAACAAACCACAAATCAAATTCAACATGAGAAACAAAACATTAAAAATAAACAAAAACTAAGACGATTATTATAATTAATATATAAGAGATATTAACATGACAGATGTAAGAGAGGGAAATATATTATTTTTTCCATCGAGTTGATATAATTTAATTAATACAACATCTCCTTATCAAAAAGATTTATTATTTATTAACATGTACTAAAAATAATTTCTCTATTTAAAAATTTTTCCTTTTTTTTATTTATTTATTTATTTATTTATAATACTTTCCTATTTTTGTTAGTTTTCATTATGTAAACATTCCTATTATTTGAAACAATAAATTTATTTATTCTAACAATTTCCATTATAATTTTATTTTGTTTGTTACTTTTACCTCAAAAATTTGAATAAAAATCTCAAGTTTGAAAAATATTTCTTATTATTTCATTTATTTTTTTAGTTTAACCTTATATATTTCCTTTATTCTATTTACATTTTTATTTATTATACTCACTTGTATCCAGATTTTGCTTTTTTCAATAGTTGTACTTGAAAATAAAAAATATTTATTTAATTGTTTTTCTTTAGTTTGATACTACCATTCTTTAAACTGTACTATTTTCAATTAATATGTAGATATATCTCTAAATTTATATCTGAAAATCACAAAACTTTTATTAATTCGTTGTCATTATATTTCATTAGATTGACAAATAATTTAAAATATAATATTTTATTCATTTCAAGTATTTTAAAATTCAGTTGTTTTTTTTTTATAAAAAATATTACTAATAAAGAAAAAAACAATTTAATTAGAATATGATAGAAATATGTTCTTAAACAAATAATTTAATAACAACAAACAAAATAATTCATTAAAATTAATAAATAAAATTATGTGTGAATGTTCAAAAACAATAAAGATTAAATTAATATTATTATTTTTTAATTTTTTTTTTTATTTTTAAATATTTATTATTTATTTTTAAATAATGTTTTTTAAAAAGTTATTTGATTAATTTTTTTTCACTGACTCTAAATAGTTACTTCTATTAGATTGCGACTGTACCTGTGAATTTTGCTATAAATACAGCCTGGACTATACATGGATTTCACTTTGTCTCCGGACTTCATAGCCGATACACACATTATCAAAATATTTTTAGTACAATTTCTATTTACTCATTAAATATTGATTCTTTTTAATTTCATTCTTTATCGACTCTGTGGATTAATTATTTTTATATATATATATTTATTTCATTTCATTGTAATTATTATTTATATTATATTTTCAGAAAAATAATATTTTTCTTCTAAAATAACTTACAAATTATTCTTCAAACATAATTCTCTTTTTCTTTCATTGAATTATCAATTTTATTTATTATTATCTATTGTAGGTATATCAAAGTTATTCTTTTCACTAACATAATGAATGTCAATTACGATTTATTTGCCTACAATTTTTCTTTATTTTCAGAATCCATCATTCTTAATGAAAATTTTATAAATAATTTACCAATCGAAATTATTGAAATTATATTTAACAAATTAGATATCGTTTCGTTATATCAATCATATCATGTCTGCAAAAAATGGAAAAGTATTATTAAAAAACATTCTCGTTTATATAATAAAATAAAATCTTATAGAACATATAATAGACGCATGAATACCGATATAGAATTTCATATGAATGAAATTTCTAAAATAATTAATACGAGACATTATCAGAATAAATCCATTGATTCTATTAATTCTATTAATATCATCAATTCAAACACTAGAAATATAATTAAATCAAACAAATTCTTAGATAGTAGAATAGTTGAAACCAGTGAAAATAGACAAATGACAAGAAAAAAGAAAACATTTTTAAAACAAACCACAAATCAAATTCAACATGAGAAACAAAACATTAAAAATAAACAAAAACTAAGACGATTATTATAATTAATATATAAGAGATATTAACATGACAGATGTAAGAGAGGGAAATATATTATTTTTTCCATCGAGTTGATATAATTTAATTAATACAACATCTCCTTATCAAAAAGATTTATTATTTATTAACATGTACTAAAAATAATTTCTCTATTTAAAAATTTTTCCTTTTTTTTATTTATTTATTTATTTATTTATAATACTTTCCTATTTTTGTTAGTTTTCATTATGTAAACATTCCTATTATTTGAAACAATAAATTTATTTATTCTAACAATTTCCATTATAATTTTATTTTGTTTGTTACTTTTACCTCAAAAATTTGAATAAAAATCTCAAGTTTGAAAAATATTTCTTATTATTTCATTTATTTTTTTAGTTTAACCTTATATATTTCCTTTATTCTATTTACATTTTTATTTATTATACTCACTTGTATCCAGATTTTGCTTTTTTCAATAGTTGTACTTGAAAATAAAAAATATTTATTTAATTGTTTTTCTTTAGTTTGATACTACCATTCTTTAAACTGTACTATTTTCAATTAATATGTAGATATATCTCTAAATTTATATCTGAAAATCACAAAACTTTTATTAATTCGTTGTCATTATATTTCATTAGATTGACAAATAATTTAAAATATAAAATTTTATTCATTTCAAGTATTTTAAAATTCAGTTGTTTTTTTTTTTTATAAAAAATATTACTAATAAAGAAAAAAACAATTTAATTAGAATATGATAGAAATATGTTCTTAAACAAATAATTTAATAACAACAAACAAAATAATTCATTAAAATTAATAAATAAAATTATGTGTGAATGTTCAAAAACAATAAAGATTAAATTAATATTATTATTTTTTAATTTTTTTTTTTATTTTTAAATATTTATTATTTATTTTTAAATAATGTTTTTTAAAAAGTTATTTGATTAATTTTTTTTTCACTGACTCTAAATAGTTACTTCTATTAGCATGCGACTGTACCTGTGAATTTTGCTATAAATACAGCCTGGACTATACATGGATTTCACTTTGTCTCCGGACTTCATAGCCGATACACACATTATCAAAATATTTTTAGTACAATTTCTATTTACTCATTAAATATTGATTCTTTTTAATTTCATTCTTTATCGACTCTGTGGATTAATTATTTTTATATATATATAATTATTTCATTTCATTGTAATTATTATTTATATTATATTTTCAGAAAAATAATATTTTTCTTCTAAAATAACTTACAAATTATTCTTCAAACATAATTCTCTTTTTCTTTCATTGAATTATCAATTTTATTTATTATTATCTATTGTAGGTATATCAAAGTTATTCTTTTCACTAACATAATGAATGTCAATTACGATTTATTTGCCTACAATTTTTCTTTATTTTCAGAATCCATCATTCTTAATGAAAATTTTATAAATAATTTACCAATCGAAATTATTGAAATTATATTTAACAAATTAGATATCGTTTCGTTATATCAATCATATCATGTCTGCAAAAAATGGAAAAGTATTATTAAAAAACATTCTCGTTTATATAATAAAATAAAATCTTATAGAACATATAATAGACGCATGAATACCGATATAGAATTTCATATGAATGAAATTTCTAAAATAATTAATACGAGACATTATCAGAATAAATCCATTGATTCTATTAATTCTATTAATATCATCAATTCAAACACTAGAAATATAAATAAATCAAACAAATTCTTAGATAGTAGAATAGTTGAAACCAGTGAAAATAGACAAATGACAAGAAAAAAGAAAACATTTTTAAAACAAACCACAAATTAAATTCAACATGAGAAACAAAACATTAAAAATAAACAAAAACTAAGACGATTATTATAATTAATATATAAGAGATATTAACATGACAGATGTAAGAGAGGGAAATATATTATTTTTTCCATCGAGTTGATATAATTTAATTAATACAACATCTCCTTATCAAAAAGATTTATTATTTATTAACATGTACTAAAAATAATTTCTCTATTTAAAAATTTTTCCTTTTTTTTATTTATTTATTTATTTATTTATAATACTTTCCTATTTTTGTTAGTTTTCATTATGTAAACATTCCTATTATTTGAAACAATAAATTTATTTATTCTAACAATTTCCATTATAATTTTATTTTGTTTGTTACTTTTACCTCAAAAATTTGAATAAAAATCTCAAGTTTGAAAAATATTTCTTATTATTTCATTTATTTTTTTAGTTTAACCTTATATATTTCCTTTATTCTATTTACATTTTTATTTATTATACTCACTTGTATCCAGATTTTGCTTTTTTCAATAGTTGTACTTGAAAATAAAAAATATTTATTTAATTGTTTTTCTTTAGTTTGATACTACCATTCTTTAAACTGTACTATTTTCAATTAATATGTAGATATATCTCTAAATTTATATCTGAAAATCACAAAACTTTTATTAATTCGTTGTCATTATATTTCATTAGATTGACAAATAATTTAAAATATAATATTTTATTCATTTCAAGTATTTTAAAATTCAGTTGTTTTTTTTTTATAAAAAATATTACTAATAAAGAAAAAAACAATTTAATTAGAATATGATAGAAATATGTTCTTAAACAAATAATTTAATAACAACAAACAAAATAATTCATTAAAATTAATAAATAAAATTATGTGTGAATGTTCAAAAACAATAAAGATTAAATTAATATTATTATTTTTTAATTTTTTTTTTTATTTTTAAATATTTATTATTTATTTTTAAATAATGTTTTTTAAAAAGTTATTTGATTAATTTTTTTTCACTGACTCTAAATAGTTACTTCTATTAGATTGCGACTGTACCTGTGAATTTTGCTATAAATACAGCCTGGACTATACATGGATTTCACTTTGTCTCCGGACTTCATAGCCGATACACACATTATCAAAATATTTTTAGTACAATTTCTATTTACTCATTAAATATTGATTCTTTTTAATTTCATTCTTTATCGACTCTGTGGATTAATTATTTTTATATATATATAATTATTTCATTTCATTGTAATTATTATTTATATTATATTTTCAGAAAAATAATATTTTTCTTCTAAAATAACTTACAAATTATTCTTCAAACATAATTCTCTTTTTCTTTCATTGAATTATCAATTTTATTTATTATTATCTATTGTAGGTATATCAAAGTTATTCTTTTCACTAACATAATGAATGTCAATTACGATTTATTTGCCTACAATTTTTCTTTATTTTCAGAATCCATCATTCTTAATGAAAATTTTATAAATAATTTACCAATCGAAATTATTGAAATTATATTTAACAAATTAGATATCGTTTCGTTATATCAATCATATCATGTCTGCAAAAAATGGAAAAGTATTATTAAAAAACATTCTCGTTTATATAATAAAATAAAATCTTATAGAACATATAATAGACGCATGAATACCGATATAGAATTTCATATGAATGAAATTTCTAAAATAATTAATACGAGACATTATCAGAATAAATCCATTGATTCTATTAATTCTATTAATATCATCAATTCAAACACTAGAAATATAATTAAATCAAACAAATTCTTAGATAGTAGAATAGTTGAAACCAGTGAAAATAGACAAATGACAAGAAAAAAGAAAACATTTTTAAAACAAACCACAAATCAAATTCAACATGAGAAACAAAACATTAAAAATAAACAAAAACTAAGACGATTATTATAATTAATATATAAGAGATATTAACATGACAGATGTAAGAGAGGGAAATATATTATTTTTTCCATCGAGTTGATATAATTTAATTAATACAACATCTCCTTATCAAAAAGATTTATTATTTATTAACATGTACTAAAAATAATTTCTCTATTTAAAAATTTTTCCTTTTTTTTATTTATTTATTTATTTATTTATAATACTTTCCTATTTTTGTTAGTTTTCATTATGTAAACATTCCTATTATTTGAAACAATAAATTTATTTATTCTAACAATTTCCATTATAATTTTATTTTGTTTGTTACTTTTACCTCAAAAATTTGAATAAAAATCTCAAGTTTGAAAAATATTTCTTATTATTTCATTTATTTTTTTAGTTTAACCTTATATATTTCCTTTATTCTATTTACATTTTTATTTATTATACTCACTTGTATCCAGATTTTGCTTTTTTCAATAGTTGTACTTGAAAATAAAAAATATTTATTTAATTGTTTTTCTTTAGTTTGATACTACCATTCTTTAAACTGTACTATTTTCAATTAATATGTAGATATATCTCTAAATTTATATCTGAAAATCACAAAACTTTTATTAATTCGTTGTCATTATATTTCATTAGATTGACAAATAATTTAAAATATAATATTTTATTCATTTCAAGTATTTTAAAATTCAGTTGTTTTTTTTTTTTATAAAAAATATTACTAATAAAGAAAAAAACAATTTAATTAGAATATGATAGAAATATGTTCTTAAACAAATAATTTAATAACAACAAACAAAATAATTCATTAAAATTAATAAATAAAATTATGTGTGAATGTTCAAAAACAATAAAGATTAAATTAATATTATTATTTTTTAATTTTTTTTTTTATTTTTAAATATTTATTATTTATTTTTAAATAATGTTTTTTAAAAAGTTATTTGATTAATTTTTTTTTCACTGACTCTAAATAGTTACTTCTATTAGCATGCGACTGTACCTGTGAATTTTGCTATAAATACAGCCTGGACTATACATGGATTTCACTTTGTCTCCGGACTTCATAGCCGATACACACATTATCAAAATATTTTTAGTACAATTTCTATTTACTCATTAAATATTGATTCTTTTTAATTTCATTCTTTATCGACTCTTAGGATTAATTATTTATATATATATATTTATTTCATTTCATTGTAATTATTATTTATATTATATTTTCAGAAAAATAATATTTTTCTTCTAAAATAACTTACAAATTATTCTTCAAACATAATTCTCTTTTTCTTTCATTGAATTATCAATTTTATTTATTATTATCTATTGTAGGTATATCAAAGTTATTCTTTTCACTAACATAATGAATGTCAATTACGATTTATTTGCCTACAATTTTTCTTTATTTTCAGAATCCATCATTCTTAATGAAAATTTTATAAATAATTTACCAATCGAAATTATTGAAATTATATTTAACAAATTAGATATCGTTTCGTTATATCAATCATATCATGTCTGCAAAAAATGGAAAAGTATTATTAAAAAACATTCTCGTTTATATAATAAAATAAAATCTTATAGAACATATAATAGACGCATGAATACCGATATAGAATTTCATATGAATGAAATTTCTAAAATAATTAATACGAGACATTATCAGAATAAATCCATTGATTCTATTAATTCTATTAATATCATCAATTCAAACACTAGAAATATAAATAAATCAAACAAATTCTTAGATAGTAGAATAGTTGAAACCAGTGAAAATAGACAAATGACAAGAATAAAGAAAACATTTTTAAAACAAACCACAAATCAAATTCAACATGAGAAACAAAACATTAAAAATAAACAAAAACTAAGACGATTATTATAATTAATATATAAGAGATATTAACATGACAGATGTAAGAGAGGGAAATATATTATTTTTTCCATCGAGTTGATATAATTTAATTAATACAACATCTCCTTATCAAAAAGATTTATTATTTATTAACATGTACTAAAAATAATTTCTCTATTTAAAAATTTTTCCTTTTTTTTATTTATTTATTTATTTATTTATAATACTTTCCTATTTTTGTTAGTTTTCATTATGTAAACATTCCTATTATTTGAAACAATAAATTTATTTATTCTAACAATTTCCATTATAATTTTATTTTGTTTGTTACTTTTACCTCAAAAATTTGAATAAAAATCTCAAGTTTGAAAAATATTTCTTATTATTTCATTTATTTTTTTAGTTTAACCTTATATATTTCCTTTATTCTATTTACATTTTTATTTATTATACTCACTTGTATCCAGATTTTGCTTTTTTCAATAGTTGTACTTGAAAATAAAAAATATTTATTTAATTGTTTTTCTTTAGTTTGATACTACCATTCTTTAAACTGTACTATTTTCAATTAATATGTAGATATATCTCTAAATTTATATCTGAAAATCACAAAACTTTTATTAATTCGTTGTCATTATATTTCATTAGATTGACAAATAATTTAAAATATAATATTTTATTCATTTCAAGTATTTTAAAATTCAGTTGTTTTTTTTTTTTATAAAAAATATTACTAATAAAGAAAAAAACAATTTAATTAGAATATGATAGAAATATGTTCTTAAACAAATAATTTAATAACAACAAACAAAATAATTCATTAAAATTAATAAATAAAATTATGTGTGAATGTTCAAAAACAATAAAGATTAAATTAATATTATTATTTTTTAATTTTTTTTTTTATTTTTAAATATTTATTATTTATTTTTAAATAATGTTTTTTAAAAAGTTATTTGATTAATTTTTTTTTCACTGACTCTAAATAGTTACTTCTATTAGCATGCGACTGTACCTGTGAATTTTGCTATAAATACAGCCTGGACTATACATGGATTTCACTTTGTCTCCGGACTTCATAGCCGATACACACATTATCAAAATATTTTTAGTACAATTTCTATTTACTCATTAAATATTGATTCTTTTTAATTTCATTCTTTATCGACTCTTAGGATTAATTATTTATATATATATATTTATTTCATTTCATTGTAATTATTATTTATATTATATTTTCAGAAAAATAATATTTTTCTTCTAAAATAACTTACAAATTATTCTTCAAACATAATTCTCTTTTTCTTTCATTGAATTATCAATTTTATTTATTATTATCTATTGTAGGTATATCAAAGTTATTCTTTTCACTAACATAATGAATGTCAATTACGATTTATTTGCCTACAATTTTTCTTTATTTTCAGAATCCATCATTCTTAATGAAAATTTTATAAATAATTTACCAATCGAAATTATTGAAATTATATTTAACAAATTAGATATCGTTTCGTTATATCAATCATATCATGTCTGCAAAAAATGGAAAAGTATTATTAAAAAACATTCTCGTTTATATAATAAAATAAAATCTTATAGAACATATAATAGACGCATGAATACCGATATAGAATTTCATATGAATGAAATTTCTAAAATAATTAATACGAGACATTATCAGAATAAATCCATTGATTCTATTAATTCTATTAATATCATCAATTCAAACACTAGAAATATAAATAAATCAAACAAATTCTTAGATAGTAGAATAGTTGAAACCAGTGAAAATAGACAAATGACAAGAAAAAAGAAAACATTTTTAAAACAAACCACAAATCAAATTCAACATGAGAAACAAAACATTAAAAATAAACAAAAACTAAGACGATTATTATAATTAATATATAAGAGATATTAACATGACAGATGTAAGAGAGGGAAATATATTATTTTTTCCATCGAGTTGATATAATTTAATTAATACAACATCTCCTTATCAAAAAGATTTATTATTTATTAACATGTACTAAAAATAATTTCTCTATTTAAAAATTTTTCCTTTTTTTTATTTATTTATTTATTTATTTATAATACTTTCCTATTTTTGTTAGTTTTCATTATGTAAACATTCCTATTATTTGAAACAATAAATTTATTTATTCTAACAATTTCCATTATAATTTTATTTTGTTTGTTACTTTTACCTCAAAAATTTGAATAAAAATCTCAAGTTTGAAAAATATTTCTTATTATTTCATTTATTTTTTTAGTTTAACCTTATATATTTCCTTTATTCTATTTACATTTTTATTTATTATACTCACTTGTATCCAGATTTTGCTTTTTTCAATAGTTGTACTTGAAAATAAAAAATATTTATTTAATTGTTTTTCTTTAGTTTGATACTACCATTCTTTAAACTGTACTATTTTCAATTAATATGTAGATATATCTCTAAATTTATATCTGAAAATCACAAAACTTTTATTAATTCGTTGTCATTATATTTCATTAGATTGACAAATAATTTAAAATATAAAATTTTATTCATTTCAAGTATTTTAAAATTCAGTTGTTTTTTTTTTTTATAAAAAATATTACTAATAAAGAAAAAAACAATTTAATTAGAATATGATAGAAATATGTTCTTAAACAAATAATTTAATAACAACAAACAAAATAATTCATTAAAATTAATAAATAAAATTATGTGTGAATGTTCAAAAACAATAAAGATTAAATTAATATTATTATTTTTTAATTTTTTTTTTTATTTTTAAATATTTATTATTTATTTTTAAATAATGTTTTTTAAAAAGTTATTTGATTAATTTTTTTTTCACTGACTCTAAATAGTTACTTCTATTAGCATGCGACTGTACCTGTGAATTTTGCTATAAATACAGCCTGGACTATACATGGATTTCACTTTGTCTCCGGACTTCATAGCCGATACACACATTATCAAAATATTTTTAGTACAATTTCTATTTACTCATTAAATATTGATTCTTTTTAATTTCATTCTTTATCGACTCTTAGGATTAATTATTTATATATATATATTTATTTCATTTCATTGTAATTATTATTTATATTATATTTTCAGAAAAATAATATTTTTCTTCTAAAATAACTTACAAATTATTCTTCAAACATAATTCTCTTTTTCTTTCATTGAATTATCAATTTTATTTATTATTATCTATTGTAGGTATATCAAAGTTATTCTTTTCACTAACATAATGAATGTCAATTACGATTTATTTGCCTACAATTTTTCTTTATTTTCAGAATCCATCATTCTTAATGAAAATTTTATAAATAATTTACCAATCGAAATTATTGAAATTATATTTAACAAATTAGATATCGTTTCGTTATATCAATCATATCATGTCTGCAAAAAATGGAAAAGTATTATTAAAAAACATTCTCGTTTATATAATAAAATAAAATCTTATAGAACATATAATAGACGCATGAATACCGATATAGAATTTCATATGAATGAAATTTCTAAAATAATTAATACGAGACATTATCAGAATAAATCCATTGATTCTATTAATTCTATTAATATCATCAATTCAAACACTAGAAATATAATTAAATCAAACAAATTCTTAGATAGTAGAATAGTTGAAACCAGTGAAAATAGACAAATGACAAGAAAAAAGAAAACATTTTTAAAACAAACCACAAATCAAATTCAACATGAGAAACAAAACATTAAAAATAAACAAAAACTAAGACGATTATTATAATTAATATATAAGAGATATTAACATGACAGATGTAAGAGAGGGAAATATATTATTTTTTCCATCGAGTTGATATAATTTAATTAATACAACATCTCCTTATCAAAAAGATTTATTATTTATTAACATGTACTAAAAATAATTTCTCTATTTAAAAATTTTTCCTTTTTTTTATTTATTTATTTATTTATTTATAATACTTTCCTATTTTTGTTAGTTTTCATTATGTAAACATTCCTATTATTTGAAACAATAAATTTATTTATTCTAACAATTTCCATTATAATTTTATTTTGTTTGTTACTTTTACCTCAAAAATTTGAATAAAAATCTCAAGTTTGAAAAATATTTCTTATTATTTCATTTATTTTTTTAGTTTAACCTTATATATTTCCTTTATTCTATTTACATTTTTATTTATTATACTCACTTGTATCCAGATTTTGCTTTTTTCAATAGTTGTACTTGAAAATAAAAAATATTTATTTAATTGTTTTTCTTTAGTTTGATACTACCATTCTTTAAACTGTACTATTTTCAATTAATATGTAGATATATCTCTAAATTTATATCTGAAAATCACAAAACTTTTATTAATTCGTTGTCATTATATTTCATTAGATTGACAAATAATTTAAAATATAAAATTTTATTCATTTCAAGTATTTTAAAATTCAGTTGTTTTTTTTTTTTATAAAAAATATTACTAATAAAGAAAAAAACAATTTAATTAGAATATGATAGAAATATGTTCTTAAACAAATAATTTAATAACAACAAACAAAATAATTCATTAAAATTAATAAATAAAATTATGTGTGAATGTTCAAAAACAATAAAGATTAAATTAATATTATTATTTTTTAATTTTTTTTTTTATTTTTAAATATTTATTATTTATTTTTAAATAATGTTTTTTAAAAAGTTATTTGATTAATTTTTTTTTCACTGACTCTAAATAGTTACTTCTATTAGCATGCGACTGTACCTGTGAATTTTGCTATAAATACAGCCTGGACTATACATGGATTTCACTTTGTCTCCGGACTTCATAGCCGATACACACATTATCAAAATATTTTTAGTACAATTTCTATTTACTCATTAAATATTGATTCTTTTTAATTTCATTCTTTATCGACTCTTAGGATTAATTATTTATATATATATATTTATTTCATTTCATTGTAATTATTATTTATATTATATTTTCAGAAAAATAATATTTTTCTTCTAAAATAACTTACAAATTATTCTTCAAACATAATTCTCTTTTTCTTTCATTGAATTATCAATTTTATTTATTATTATCTATTGTAGGTATATCAAAGTTATTCTTTTCACTAACATAATGAATGTCAATTACGATTTATTTGCCTACAATTTTTCTTTATTTTCAGAATCCATCATTCTTAATGAAAATTTTATAAATAATTTACCAATCGAAATTATTGAAATTATATTTAACAAATTAGATATCGTTTCGTTATATCAATCATATCATGTCTGCAAAAAATGGAAAAGTATTATTAAAAAACATTCTCGTTTATATAATAAAATAAAATCTTATAGAACATATAATAGACGCATGAATACCGATATAGAATTTCATATGAATGAAATTTCTAAAATAATTAATACGAGACATTATCAGAATAAATCCATTGATTCTATTAATTCTATTAATATCATCAATTCAAACACTAGAAATATAAATAAATCAAACAAATTCTTAGATAGTAGAATAGTTGAAACCAGTGAAAATAGACAAATGACAAGAAAAAAGAAAACATTTTTAAAACAAACCACAAATCAAATTCAACATGAGAAACAAAACATTAAAAATAAACAAAAACTAAGACGATTATTATAATTAATATATAAGAGATATTAACATGACAGATGTAAGAGAGGGAAATATATTATTTTTTCCATCGAGTTGATATAATTTAATTAATACAACATCTCCTTATCAAAAAGATTTATTATTTATTAACATGTACTAAAAATAATTTCTCTATTTAAAAATTTTTCCTTTTTTTTATTTATTTATTTATTTATTTATAATACTTTCCTATTTTTGTTAGTTTTCATTATGTAAACATTCCTATTATTTGAAACAATAAATTTATTTATTCTAACAATTTCTATTATAATTTTATTTTGTTTGTTACTTTTACCTCAAAAATTTGAATAAAAATCTCAAGTTTGAAAAATATTTCTTATTATTTCATTTATTTTTTTAGTTTAACCTTATATATTTCCTTTATTCTATTTACATTTTTATTTATTATACTCACTTGTATCCAGATTTTGCTTTTTTCAATAGTTGTACTTGAAAATAAAAAATATTTATTTAATTGTTTTTCTTTAGTTTGATACTACCATTCTTTAAACTGTACTATTTTCAATTAATATGTAGATATATCTCTAAATTTATATCTGAAAATCACAAAACTTTTATTAATTCGTTGTCATTATATTTCATTAGATTGACAAATAATTTAAAATATAATATTTTATTCATTTCAAGTATTTTAAAATTCAGTTGTTTTTTTTTTTATAAAAAATATTACTAATAAAGAAAAAAACAATTTAATTAGAATATGATAGAAATATGTTCTTAAACAAATAATTTAATAACAACAAACAAAATAATTCATTAAAATTAATAAATAAAATTATGTGTGAATGTTCAAAAACAATAAAGATTAAATTAATATTATTATTTTTTAATTTTTTTTTTATTTTTAAATATTTATTATTTATTTTTAAATAATGTTTTTTAAAAAGTTATTTGATTAATTTTTTTTTCACTGACTCTAAATAGTTACTTCTATTAGCATGCGACTGTACCTGTGAATTTTGCTATAAATACAGCCTGGACTATACATGGATTTCACTTTGTCTCCGGACTTCATAGCCGATACACACATTATCAAAATATTTTTAGTACAATTTCTATTTACTCATTAAATATTGATTCTTTTTAATTTCATTCTTTATCGACTCTGTGGATTAATTATTTTTATATATATATATTTATTTCATTTCATTGTAATTATTATTTATATTATATTTTCAGAAAAATAATATTTTTCTTCTAAAATAACTTACAAATTATTCTTCAAACATAATTCTCTTTTTCTTTCATTGAATTATCAATTTTATTTATTATTATCTATTGTAGGTATATCAAAGTTATTCTTTTCACTAACATAATGAATGTCAATTACGATTTATTTGCCTACAATTTTTCTTTATTTTCAGAATCCATCATTCTTAATGAAAATTTTATAAATAATTTACCAATCGAAATTATTGAAATTATATTTAACAAATTAGATATCGTTTCGTTATATCAATCATATCATGTCTGCAAAAAATGGAAAAGTATTATTAAAAAACATTCTCGTTTATATAATAAAATAAAATCTTATAGAACATATAATAGACGCATGAATACCGATATAGAATTTCATATGAATGAAATTTCTAAAATAATTAATACGAGACATTATCAGAATAAATCCATTGATTCTATTAATTCTATTAATATCATCAATTCAAACACTAGAAATATAAATAAATCAAACAAATTCTTAGATAGTAGAATAGTTGAAACCAGTGAAAATAGACAAATGACAAGAAAAAAGAAAACATTTTTAAAACAAACCACAAATCAAATTCAACATGAGAAACAAAACATTAAAAATAAACAAAAACTAAGACGATTATTATAATTAATATATAAGAGATATTAACATGACAGATGTAAGAGAGGGAAATATATTATTTTTTCCATCGAGTTGATATAATTTAATTAATACAACATCTCCTTATCAAAAAGATTTATTATTTATTAACATGTACTAAAAATAATTTCTCTATTTAAAAATTTTTCCTTTTTTTTATTTATTTATTTATTTATTTATAATACTTTCCTATTTTTGTTAGTTTTCATTATGTAAACATTCCTATTATTTGAAACAATAAATTTATTTATTCTAACAATTTCTATTATAATTTTATTTTGTTTGTTACTTTTACCTCAAAAATTTGAATAAAAATCTCAAGTTTGAAAAATATTTCTTATTATTTCATTTATTTTTTTAGTTTAACCTTATATATTTCCTTTATTCTATTTACATTTTTATTTATTATACTCACTTGTATCCAGATTTTGCTTTTTTCAATAGTTGTACTTGAAAATAAAAAATATTTATTTAATTGTTTTTCTTTAGTTTGATACTACCATTCTTTAAACTGTACTATTTTCAATTAATATGTAGATATATCTCTAAATTTATATCTGAAAATCACAAAACTTTTATTAATTCGTTGTCATTATATTTCATTAGATTGACAAATAATTTAAAATATAATATTTTATTCATTTCAAGTATTTTAAAATTCAGTTGTTTTTTTTTTTATAAAAAATATTACTAATAAAGAAAAAAACAATTTAATTAGAATATGATAGAAATATGTTCTTAAACAAATAATTTAATAACAACAAACAAAATAATTCATTAAAATTAATAAATAAAATTATGTGTGAATGTTCAAAAACAATAAAGATTAAATTAATATTATTATTTTTTAATTTTTTTTTTATTTTTAAATATTTATTATTTATTTTTAAATAATGTTTTTTAAAAAGTTATTTGATTAATTTTTTTTTCACTGACTCTAAATAGTTACTTCTATTAGCATGCGACTGTACCTGTGAATTTTGCTATAAATACAGCCTGGACTATACATGGATTTCACTTTGTCTCCGGACTTCATAGCCGATACACACATTATCAAAATATTTTTAGTACAATTTCTATTTACTCATTAAATATTGATTCTTTTTAATTTCATTCTTTATCGACTCTGTGGATTAATTATTTTTATATATATATATTTATTTCATTTCATTGTAATTATTATTTATATTATATTTTCAGAAAAATAATATTTTTCTTCTAAAATAACTTACAAATTATTCTTCAAACATAATTCTCTTTTTCTTTCATTGAATTATCAATTTTATTTATTATTATCTATTGTAGGTATATCAAAGTTATTCTTTTCACTAACATAATGAATGTCAATTACGATTTATTTGCCTACAATTTTTCTTTATTTTCAGAATCCATCATTCTTAATGAAAATTTTATAAATAATTTACCAATCGAAATTATTGAAATTATATTTAACAAATTAGATATCGTTTCGTTATATCAATCATATCATGTCTGCAAAAAATGGAAAAGTATTATTAAAAAACATTCTCGTTTATATAATAAAATAAAATCTTATAGAACATATAATAGACGCATGAATACCGATATAGAATTTCATATGAATGAAATTTCTAAAATAATTAATACGAGACATTATCAGAATAAATCCATTGATTCTATTAATTCTATTAATATCATCAATTCAAACACTAGAAATATAAATAAATCAAACAAATTCTTAGATAGTAGAATAGTTGAAACCAGTGAAAATAGACAAATGACAAGAAAAAAGAAAACATTTTTAAAACAAACCACAAATCAAATTCAACATGAGAAACAAAACATTAAAAATAAACAAAAACTAAGACGATTATTATAATTAATATATAAGAGATATTAACATGACAGATGTAAGAGAGGGAAATATATTATTTTTTCCATCGAGTTGATATAATTTAATTAATACAACATCTCCTTATCAAAAAGATTTATTATTTATTAACATGTACTAAAAATAATTTCTCTATTTAAAAATTTTTCCTTTTTTTTATTTATTTATTTATTTATTTATAATACTTTCCTATTTTTGTTAGTTTTCATTATGTAAACATTCCTATTATTTGAAACAATAAATTTATTTATTCTAACAATTTCTATTATAATTTTATTTTGTTTGTTACTTTTACCTCAAAAATTTGAATAAAAATCTCAAGTTTGAAAAATATTTCTTATTATTTCATTTATTTTTTTAGTTTAACCTTATATATTTCCTTTATTCTATTTACATTTTTATTTATTATACTCACTTGTATCCAGATTTTGCTTTTTTCAATAGTTGTACTTGAAAATAAAAAATATTTATTTAATTGTTTTTCTTTAGTTTGATACTACCATTCTTTAAACTGTACTATTTTCAATTAATATGTAGATATATCTCTAAATTTATATCTGAAAATCACAAAACTTTTATTAATTCGTTGTCATTATATTTCATTAGATTGACAAATAATTTAAAATATAATATTTTATTCATTTCAAGTATTTTAAAATTCAGTTGTTTTTTTTTTTTATAAAAAATATTACTAATAAAGAAAAAAACAATTTAATTAGAATATGATAGAAATATGTTCTTAAACAAATAATTTAATAACAACAAACAAAATAATTCATTAAAATTAATAAATAAAATTATGTGTGAATGTTCAAAAACAATAAAGATTAAATTAATATTATTATTTTTTAATTTTTTTTTTTATTTTTAAATATTTATTATTTATTTTTAAATAATGTTTTTTAAAAAGTTATTTGATTAATTTTTTTTTCACTGACTCTAAATAGTTACTTCTATTAGCATGCGACTGTACCTGTGAATTTTGCTATAAATACAGCCTGGACTATACATGGATTTCACTTTGTCTCCGGACTTCATAGCCGATACACACATTATCAAAATATTTTTAGTACAATTTCTATTTACTCATTAAATATTGATTCTTTTTAATTTCATTCTTTATCGACTCTGTGGATTAATTATTTTTATATATATATATTTATTTCATTTCATTGTAATTATTATTTATATTATATTTTCAGAAAAATAATATTTTTCTTCTAAAATAACTTACAAATTATTCTTCAAACATAATTCTCTTTTTCTTTCATTGAATTATCAATTTTATTTATTATTATCTATTGTAGGTATATCAAAGTTATTCTTTTCACTAACATAATGAATGTCAATTACGATTTATTTGCCTACAATTTTTCTTTATTTTCAGAATCCATCATTCTTAATGAAAATTTTATAAATAATTTACCAATCGAAATTATTGAAATTATATTTAACAAATTAGATATCGTTTCGTTATATCAATCATATCATGTCTGCAAAAAATGGAAAAGTATTATTAAAAAACATTCTCGTTTATATAATAAAATAAAATCTTATAGAACATATAATAGACGCATGAATACCGATATAGAATTTCATATGAATGAAATTTCTAAAATAATTAATACGAGACATTATCAGAATAAATCCATTGATTCTATTAATTCTATTAATATCATCAATTCAAACACTAGAAATATAATTAAATCAAACAAATTCTTAGATAGTAGAATAGTTGAAACCAGTGAAAATAGACAAATGACAAGAAAAAAGAAAACATTTTTAAAACAAACCACAAATCAAATTCAACATGAGAAACAAAACATTAAAAATAAACAAAAACTAAGACGATTATTATAATTAATATATAAGAGATATTAACATGACAGATGTAAGAGAGGGAAATATATTATTTTTTCCATCGAGTTGATATAATTTAATTAATACAACATCTCCTTATCAAAAAGATTTATTATTTATTAACATGTACTAAAAATAATTTCTCTATTTAAAAATTTTTCCTTTTTTTTATTTATTTATTTATTTATTTATAATACTTTCCTATTTTTGTTAGTTTTCATTATGTAAACATTCCTATTATTTGAAACAATAAATTTATTTATTCTAACAATTTCCATTATAATTTTATTTTGTTTGTTACTTTTACCTCAAAAATTTGAATAAAAATCTCAAGTTTGAAAAATATTTCTTATTATTTCATTTATTTTTTTAGTTTAACCTTATATATTTCCTTTATTCTATTTACATTTTTATTTATTATACTCACTTGTATCCAGATTTTGCTTTTTTCAATAGTTGTACTTGAAAATAAAAAATATTTATTTAATTGTTTTTCTTTAGTTTGATACTACCATTCTTTAAACTGTACTATTTTCAATTAATATGTAGATATATCTCTAAATTTATATCTGAAAATCACAAAACTTTTATTAATTCGTTGTCATTATATTTCATTAGATTGACAAATAATTTAAAATATAATATTTTATTCATTTCAAGTATTTTAAAATTCAGTTGTTTTTTTTTTATAAAAAATATTACTAATAAAGAAAAAAACAATTTAATTAGAATATGATAGAAATATGTTCTTAAACAAATAATTTAATAACAACAAACAAAATAATTCATTAAAATTAATAAATAAAATTATGTGTGAATGTTCAAAAACAATAAAGATTAAATTAATATTATTTTTTTTTAATTTTTTTTTTTATTTTTAAATATTTATTATTTATTTTTAAATAATGTTTTTTAAAAAGTTATTTGATTAATTTTTTTTTCACTGACTCTAAATAGTTACTTCTATTAGCATGCGACTGTACCTGTGAATTTTGCTATAAATACAGCCTGGACTATACATGGATTTCACTTTGTCTCCGGACTTCATAGCCGATACACACATTATCAAAATATTTTTAGTACAATTTCTATTTACTCATTAAATATTGATTCTTTTTAATTTCATTCTTTATCGACTCTGTGGATTAATTATTTTTATATATATATATTTATTTCATTTCATTGTAATTATTATTTATATTATATTTTCAGAAAAATAATATTTTTCTTCTAAAATAACTTACAAATTATTCTTCAAACATAATTCTCTTTTTCTTTCATTGAATTATCAATTTTATTTATTATTATCTATTGTAGGTATATCAAAGTTATTCTTTTCACTAACATAATGAATGTCAATTACGATTTATTTGCCTACAATTTTTCTTTATTTTCAGAATCCATCATTCTTAATGAAAATTTTATAAATAATTTACCAATCGAAATTATTGAAATTATATTTAACAAATTAGATATCGTTTCGTTATATCAATCATATCATGTCTGCAAAAAATGGAAAAGTATTATTAAAAAACATTCTCGTTTATATAATAAAATAAAATCTTATAGAACATATAATAGACGCATGAATACCGATATAGAATTTCATATGAATGAAATTTCTAAAATAATTAATACGAGACATTATCAGAATAAATCCATTGATTCTATTAATTCTATTAATATCATCAATTCAAACACTAGAAATATAATTAAATCAAACAAATTCTTAGATAGTAGAATAGTTGAAACCAGTGAAAATAGACAAATGACAAGAAAAAAGAAAACATTTTTAAAACAAACCACAAATCAAATTCAACATGAGAAACAAAACATTAAAAATAAACAAAAACTAAGACGATTATTATAATTAATATATAAGAGATATTAACATGACAGATGTAAGAGAGGGAAATATATTATTTTTTCCATCGAGTTGATATAATTTAATTAATACAACATCTCCTTATCAAAAAGATTTATTATTTATTAACATGTACTAAAAATAATTTCTCTATTTAAAAATTTTTCCTTTTTTTTATTTATTTATTTATTTATTTATAATACTTTCCTATTTTTGTTAGTTTTCATTATGTAAACATTCCTATTATTTGAAACAATAAATTTATTTATTCTAACAATTTCCATTATAATTTTATTTTGTTTGTTACTTTTACCTCAAAAATTTGAATAAAAATCTCAAGTTTGAAAAATATTTCTTATTATTTCATTTATTTTTTTAGTTTAACCTTATATATTTCCTTTATTCTATTTACATTTTTATTTATTATACTCACTTGTATCCAGATTTTGCTTTTTTCAATAGTTGTACTTGAAAATAAAAAATATTTATTTAATTGTTTTTCTTTAGTTTGATACTACCATTCTTTAAACTGTACTATTTTCAATTAATATGTAGATATATCTCTAAATTTATATCTGAAAATCACAAAACTTTTATTAATTCGTTGTCATTATATTTCATTAGATTGACAAATAATTTAAAATATAATATTTTATTCATTTCAAGTATTTTAAAATTCAGTTGTTTTTTTTTTATAAAAAATATTACTAATAAAGAAAAAAACAATTTAATTAGAATATGATAGAAATATGTTCTTAAACAAATAATTTAATAACAACAAACAAAATAATTCATTAAAATTAATAAATAAAATTATGTGTGAATGTTCAAAAACAATAAAGATTAAATTAATATTATTTTTTTTTAATTTTTTTTTTTATTTTTAAATATTTATTATTTATTTTTAAATAATGTTTTTTAAAAAGTTATTTGATTAATTTTTTTTTCACTGACTCTAAATAGTTACTTCTATTAGCATGCGACTGTACCTGTGAATTTTGCTATAAATACAGCCTGGACTATACATGGATTTCACTTTGTCTCCGGACTTCATAGCCGATACACACATTATCAAAATATTTTTAGTACAATTTCTATTTACTCATTAAATATTGATTCTTTTTAATTTCATTCTTTATCGACTCTGTGGATTAATTATTTTTATATATATATATTTATTTCATTTCATTGTAATTATTATTTATATTATATTTTCAGAAAAATAATATTTTTCTTCTAAAATAACTTACAAATTATTCTTCAAACATAATTCTCTTTTTCTTTCATTGAATTATCAATTTTATTTATTATTATCTATTGTAGGTATATCAAAGTTATTCTTTTCACTAACATAATGAATGTCAATTACGATTTATTTGCCTACAATTTTTCTTTATTTTCAGAATCCATCATTCTTAATGAAAATTTTATAAATAATTTACCAATCGAAATTATTGAAATTATATTTAACAAATTAGATATCGTTTCGTTATATCAATCATATCATGTCTGCAAAAAATGGAAAAGTATTATTAAAAAACATTCTCGTTTATATAATAAAATAAAATCTTATAGAACATATAATAGACGCATGAATACCGATATAGAATTTCATATGAATGAAATTTCTAAAATAATTAATACGAGACATTATCAGAATAAATCCATTGATTCTATTAATTCTATTAATATCATCAATTCAAACACTAGAAATATAATTAAATCAAACAAATTCTTAGATAGTAGAATAGTTGAAACCAGTGAAAATAGACAAATGACAAGAAAAAAGAAAACATTTTTAAAACAAACCACAAATCAAATTCAACATGAGAAACAAAACATTAAAAATAAACAAAAACTAAGACGATTATTATAATTAATATATAAGAGATATTAACATGACAGATGTAAGAGAGGGAAATATATTATTTTTTCCATCGAGTTGATATAATTTAATTAATACAACATCTCCTTATCAAAAAGATTTATTATTTATTAACATGTACTAAAAATAATTTCTCTATTTAAAAATTTTTCCTTTTTTTTATTTATTTATTTATTTATTTATAATACTTTCCTATTTTTGTTAGTTTTCATTATGTAAACATTCCTATTATTTGAAACAATAAATTTATTTATTCTAACAATTTCCATTATAATTTTATTTTGTTTGTTACTTTTACCTCAAAAATTTGAATAAAAATCTCAAGTTTGAAAAATATTTCTTATTATTTCATTTATTTTTTTAGTTTAACCTTATATATTTCCTTTATTCTATTTACATTTTTATTTATTATACTCACTTGTATCCAGATTTTGCTTTTTTCAATAGTTGTACTTGAAAATAAAAAATATTTATTTAATTGTTTTTCTTTAGTTTGATACTACCATTCTTTAAACTGTACTATTTTCAATTAATATGTAGATATATCTCTAAATTTATATCTGAAAATCACAAAACTTTTATTAATTCGTTGTCATTATATTTCATTAGATTGACAAATAATTTAAAATATAATATTTTATTCATTTCAAGTATTTTAAAATTCAGTTGTTTTTTTTTTATAAAAAATATTACTAATAAAGAAAAAAACAATTTAATTAGAATATGATAGAAATATGTTCTTAAACAAATAATTTAATAACAACAAACAAAATAATTCATTAAAATTAATAAATAAAATTATGTGTGAATGTTCAAAAACAATAAAGATTAAATTAATATTATTTTTTTTTAATTTTTTTTTTTATTTTTAAATATTTATTATTTATTTTTAAATAATGTTTTTTAAAAAGTTATTTGATTAATTTTTTTTTCACTGACTCTAAATAGTTACTTCTATTAGCATGCGACTGTACCTGTGAATTTTGCTATAAATACAGCCTGGACTATACATGGATTTCACTTTGTCTCCGGACTTCATAGCCGATACACACATTATCAAAATATTTTTAGTACAATTTCTATTTACTCATTAAATATTGATTCTTTTTAATTTCATTCTTTATCGACTCTGTGGATTAATTATTTTTATATATATATATTTATTTCATTTCATTGTAATTATTATTTATATTATATTTTCAGAAAAATAATATTTTTCTTCTAAAATAACTTACAAATTATTCTTCAAACATAATTCTCTTTTTCTTTCATTGAATTATCAATTTTATTTATTATTATCTATTGTAGGTATATCAAAGTTATTCTTTTCACTAACATAATGAATGTCAATTACGATTTATTTGCCTACAATTTTTCTTTATTTTCAGAATCCATCATTCTTAATGAAAATTTTATAAATAATTTACCAATCGAAATTATTGAAATTATATTTAACAAATTAGATATCGTTTCGTTATATCAATCATATCATGTCTGCAAAAAATGGAAAAGTATTATTAAAAAACATTCTCGTTTATATAATAAAATAAAATCTTATAGAACATATAATAGACGCATGAATACCGATATAGAATTTCATATGAATGAAATTTCTAAAATAATTAATACGAGACATTATCAGAATAAATCCATTGATTCTATTAATTCTATTAATATCATCAATTCAAACACTAGAAATATAATTAAATCAAACAAATTCTTAGATAGTAGAATAGTTGAAACCAGTGAAAATAGACAAATGACAAGAAAAAAGAAAACATTTTTAAAACAAACCACAAATCAAATTCAACATGAGAAACAAAACATTAAAAATAAACAAAAACTAAGACGATTATTATAATTAATATATAAGAGATATTAACATGACAGATGTAAGAGAGGGAAATATATTATTTTTTCCATCGAGTTGATATAATTTAATTAATACAACATCTCCTTATCAAAAAGATTTATTATTTATTAACATGTACTAAAAATAATTTCTCTATTTAAAAATTTTTCCTTTTTTTTATTTATTTATTTATTTATTTATAATACTTTCCTATTTTTGTTAGTTTTCATTATGTAAACATTCCTATTATTTGAAACAATAAATTTATTTATTCTAACAATTTCCATTATAATTTTATTTTGTTTGTTACTTTTACCTCAAAAATTTGAATAAAAATCTCAAGTTTGAAAAATATTTCTTATTATTTCATTTATTTTTTTAGTTTAACCTTATATATTTCCTTTATTCTATTTACATTTTTATTTATTATACTCACTTGTATCCAGATTTTGCTTTTTTCAATAGTTGTACTTGAAAATAAAAAATATTTATTTAATTGTTTTTCTTTAGTTTGATACTACCATTCTTTAAACTGTACTATTTTCAATTAATATGTAGATATATCTCTAAATTTATATCTGAAAATCACAAAACTTTTATTAATTCGTTGTCATTATATTTCATTAGATTGACAAATAATTTAAAATATAATATTTTATTCATTTCAAGTATTTTAAAATTCAGTTGTTTTTTTTTTATAAAAAATATTACTAATAAAGAAAAAAACAATTTAATTAGAATATGATAGAAATATGTTCTTAAACAAATAATTTAATAACAACAAACAAAATAATTCATTAAAATTAATAAATAAAATTATGTGTGAATGTTCAAAAACAATAAAGATTAAATTAATATTATTTTTTTTTAATTAATAAAAATCACAAAATTATTATTAATTCGTTGTCATTATATTTCATTAGATTGACAAATAATTTAAAATATAATATTTTATTCATTTCACGTCTTTTGAAATATAATGAAATTAATATTAAAAATGTTTAGATACTAACACTTGTTGTCTTTGGAGGAACATGAACAGCATTCACTCAATAGGGGCTGCCTTTTTCTTTCTTTTGAATAATATAGCCTCTTATGGGCGATCCATCATCTGATTTCGGTGGTTTCCAATCCAAATCTACAAGATCTTTGTCCCAATCCATAACTGCTGACTTTTCAGGAGCATCCGGATCATCTGATTCCAATTTAACAAGTATTAGGTATTTAACATATTACTATTTGAAAAAATCAAATTGTTTAAAATATAAAAAAAATACCATATTGATTTTTGGCAATAATGCTTTTATCAGCTTCAAGAGGTTCTTACTCTCCAATGCTGTTCACTGCACGAACTCGGAACAGATATTCTTTCTTTTGGATTAATCGAGTAACTTCATGTGCTAGTCCATTTGACATTCCAGCATCAGACCAGGTACCGCGTGACACATCCATTTTCTCAATAATATAATGTAAAATTGGACTTCCACCGTCATCCAAAGGTGGTTTCCATGCAAGTTTTGCACTTTCTTTAGTAACTCCGCTGATTGAAAGCGGGCCTTGAGGTGGTCCAGGTTTATCTAAAATTACAATTATTTATTATTTTAAGATAAAATAACAAAATTATTATTTATTAACAATTAATTACCTAACACAGTAACATTTGCAGAAGCAGAACATTGTCCTAGACTGTTTTCAAGTGTTAAAGTATAACGACCAGTATCACTTCGAACAGAAAAGAGAATTTTGAAAATAGTTTGGTTGGCAAATGTTTGTATGTCCGCTCTAGCTACTGCTTCGATGTTTCTACCGTTAACGCTCCATTTGGCTGTTGGTCGTGGAGAAGCCTCGATAGGAATTGTGTAATTGATCTTTTGACCAGCACGAACAACCATATCTTGCAACATTTTCTTATCAAAGTATGGTGCTTCTGTAAATTTATACAATAAACTAATTAGTAATTTTGTTAAATAAAATAAAATTCGAAAAATCAAATAAAATGTTAACTTACGGTAACGTGCTTTGGCAACGACAGATTGACTTGGATCACTTGGTTCTCCTAAACCACCCTTATTAACAGCAATCACTCGGAACTCATACTCTTCACCCTCAGTCAAATTAGGTGCCGTACCTTTGGTGACATTTCCAGGAACCTCACAACATTTTTCCCAAGGTCTATAAAATAAAAATAAATTTATTTCTTCTTTTCTATATTGAATATGAAATATATTTAGATAAGAAAAGTTTTATGATGGCGATTTGAAAAAAAAATTATATAATGGAAATTTATGATCCAACAATTTTAATTAATGATACTAAATATTCAATAACTTTTATAGCTCAAAAAATAACACACAAGATACCACATTATATTTTTTTTAAAAATCTTTCTATAAATATTATTCTTACCCGAATTTTGTCTTTTTTTCAATGATATATCCAGTAATTGGAGATCCACCATCTCTTTTCGGTGATGTCCATTCAAGATCAACATGATCCTTATCCCAATCCACAAGTTGAGGTGTTCCTGGTTTATCTGGTTTATTAAATGGATCTTTGGCTGTAATTGTAGTCAATCCAGTCAATGGTTGTGATTCTCCTTGCTTATTCACTGCCTTGACTCTGAATTTATAATCATGATTTTCAATAAGATGTTCAACACGTAGATTTGTATTACTAGAGTCTGCCACGGGTACCCATCGCATATTTTCTGTATCCATTTTCTCGACAATATAATGAGTAATTTCTGAACCTCCATCAACTTTTGGTGGACGCCATGAAAGATTACAACCAGCTTTAGTGACATTATCCGCTCGAAGAGGACCCTCAGGTGGTAGTGGTACATCTAAATAAAAATAAATTATTGAAACATTAACATTTTACTTATTTTTTTTTATTTAAAATTAAAATTTTTTTTTTAACTTACCAAGCACTGTCACATTAACTGTTGCAGTATCTTTTCCATTAATATTTTTAGCAGTTAGAGTGTAGGTTCAACCTACACTCTAACTGCTCACCTCGTTTAGCATCCACAACTCGAAGTTTAGTATTATAAGGCTCATTAACGATTTTTACTCTATCGGAATTGATTACAGTAGAATCTTTAAGGGTCCATTCTTTTGATGGAGCTGGTTCGCCATTAACTGGTACATCAAATTCAAAATTCTGTCCAGCTCTAATTTTAATGTCCAGAAGTGCATTACGATCAATACGTGGAGGAAGATTTTTAGGACGAGCAAGATGAGGTTTAGTTGCGTCACTTGGTTCTCCAGGTCCAGCTTTATTAACTGCTCGAACTCTAAACTCATAAGTGTTACCTTCAATTAAATCATTTACTTTTCCTGATGTAAGATCTCTTACAACCTATATTGGATTAAATTTATCTTTTTTTTCTATGATATAACCTGTAATCGGAGAACCACAATCTGTTTCAGGACGAGTCCATTGCAATTCCACCCAATCTTTATCATAATCTTTGATTTCAGGAGTACCCGGTTTACTTGGTTCATCGAAGGGATTCTTTGCTTCAATTGCTTGTCCAGTTTGTAAGGGTTCAGATTTACCTTGTTTATTTACTGCTCTCACTCTAAATTTATACTTATGTCCTGGTTGTAAACCATCTACATCTAAAGAAGTAGTAGGGCCATCAGTTTCTCCAGCTGGTACCCAACGTCCTGTGGCCTCATCCATTTTTTCAACAACATATTTTTCTATAGGCTGTCCTCCGTCATCTGATGGAGGATTCCAGTTCAATTTACATCCATCAGCATGAACATTAGAAACCTTAAGAGGGCCACCTGAAGGAGAAGGTTTGTCCAAAACTATTACCATTACATCTGCAGTATCTTTTCCATTGATGTTTTCGGCTGTAATGGTATATTTTCCTGATTCAGCACGAGTTGCCATACGAACATTGATTTTAGTAAAATATTCTTGATGTTGCATTTTAACTCGTTCTGAGTTTTTCATCTCTCGGCCTCCCAAGAGCCATTTCATGGTTGGTGCTGGTTCACCTGATACTTTGACATCAAAGTTAAAGTTTTGACCAGCCTTAATACGAACTTCAATAAGATTCGTTCGGTCGATCTTGGGAGCAAGATTTCTTGGTTTAGCAATTATAGTTGGTGTAGCGTCACTTGGTTCACCAGGGCCTGCTTTATTAACTGCTCGTACACGAAATTCATAAGGTTGACCTTCAATAAGATCAGGAACAGTCGCTGTTGTTTGACCAGCAGGAATTCAACAGCTTTCTCCCATTGACCAAATTTATCTTTTTTCTCAACAATATATCCGGTAATAGGAGAGCCACCATCGTCTTTTGGTGGAGTCCATTAAGGTCAACATGATCTTTATCCCAATCAGTTGCGTTGAGATCGCCAGGTTTTCCAGGTTCATCTGATTGAGAACAATGAAAACAATAACAATTAATTTATATTTAATAATAAAATATAAATTAAATATGTATTAATGTTACCGAAGAGATTCTTAGCAATAATTGATTCTTCTGCAACGAGAGGTACCGATTCGCCTTCAGAATTAACCGCTGCTACGCGAAATTTATATTCTTTTCCAGGTGTTAGACCAGTAACTTCCATACCTAGAGGAATTTAAAACAAAAGATATATTTATTAGAATATTTATTTTAAAATAATCAAATGATTTAATTTACGAAAAATGTCATATAGAATAATTTAATCAAATTTTATCAAAAACAAAAGAAATAGTACCTGGTTCATTTGATCGTCCACATGGGACCCAACAACCAGTTTCGGGATCCATTTTGTCAACTTGATAATATTCAATTGGAGTGCCACCATCATCTTTAGGTCGTTTCCATTTAAGTTTACATCCATCTTTATGAACATCAGAAATTTGTAGAGGTCCTTCAGGTGGTGTCGGTTTATCAGTAACAGTTACTTCAATAATAACTGAATCTTTGCCGCTGGTATTTGTAGCTATAACCATATATTCGCCTGAATCTCCTCGAGCGACAGGCCTAATTACCAATTTAGTGAAATATTCAGGACTATCAATTTGAACATTTCGTGAGGCTCTCAATGGCATATTAGCGTAACGCCATTCAATAGTAGGAGCTGGTTCTCCAATTATGGCTGCATCCAATTTGAGTATAGAGCCAGCTGATAAAGTAACATTACGTAGATTACGACGATCAATTCTTGGAGCCACTAAAAATTTAATGAACATAAAATTAGTCAAGGAATATAAAAATATTTTTAAATTATATCTCTCTCTCTCATTAGATATACTCATACAATATATACTTACAATAACGTGGTTTTTCAACAAATGTTTTGCTTGGCTCACCAGGTTCACTTTGACCTGCTTTATTAATAGCAATAACCCGAAATTGATATTCATTGCCTTCAATAAGGCCATGAACAATTCCTTGAGGTGTGCATACTGATGTTTCTAAAGCCGTCTCCCACATAGTACTGTAAATGAATCATATTAATTAAAAATATTATATATTTATTATTAATTAAAATATATAAATTTTCGATATATATATGTAAGGTGGCTTTCAAATGAGAGAAATGTTTCTTCGTTTTTGTCGTGATTTTATTAATTCTAAAAGAATATTTACAATTATTATACAATTATTAGAATATTTACACATTTAAATAATACATACCTAAAAGAATAATTAAATTAAACGTTATTTATAGAATATTATATACAAAATCAAAATTAAACTAACTGCTTATCTTACATTAATACTTAATAAATACTTAATAAGCCCTCTATCCTAAACTATATATACTAAGGTTAACAGAAGCTATAAATATAATTTATATATATAAATTTTTACGCATTGTTTATAAATTAAATATTTTCTTATTGAATATTATAAAATAGTTAGAAAATAAGGAATAAATTTAAAATAGATTGATCCCACAATGCAAATTATTGTATAATGGATAAATCAAAATTAGAATAATTATTTGTCTAAAAATCAGAAAAATATTTGCCCCCTTACTGTTTTTATTTATTCGGTCCCCACCCACCCGAACAGAATACAATATTTTTCACAAAATATACAATGAATTAATGTACAATTAAGACATTAGGTACAAAATAACATCGATGCTAAATAGAAGAAAATATTAATTTTAATTTATTTTGATAAAATATATTATATATGTTTATTGATATAGATACTAAATACAAATTCTAAAAAGGTTATTCATAATAATAGAATTTCGAGTATATAACCTTAGAATATTTCTAAAATATATTTCAAAACAAATATATATATATATATTGTATAAACATAAAATCAAATAAATGTTTATAGAGTAATATATAATTTTTTACTATTCATCGATAGTCAATTGTATTCAAATACATACCTATATTTGTCTTTCTTTTCAATAATATAACCAGTGATAGGAGATCCTCCTTCAGAAACAGGTTCTTTCCATATTAGATCAGCATGATTTTGGCTCCAATCGACAGGTTCAGGAGCTCCAGGTGGACTAGGTATAGCTAAATTTATTAAAAAAATATTATTAATATTTTACTAATATTGAATAATCAGATTGGTCTAAAAACTAGAGAGAGATTTATATATTTTCTTTAAATTAAACAATAAAATCAAGTAAAATAAAAATTTATTTATTTATGAGATGTTTTCCTATAATATTAAAACTTAATTTATTATATCTATATATATAAAAAAAGGTTTTTGTCTGCACATTGCTCAGAATTTAAAAATTTTTGCATATCTTCGCGTTTCATGACCTCTAGAATCCAAAAGTGACTTTAGAATTTTTCATGTCTGTCTGTCTGTCCGGAAAATTACTATTTTATAGACTCAGAATTGGCTGAACCGATTTCTTTGAAATTACATCACAATATTCTTATATACCCCTAGAGTAACATAGGCTATAAATTTTATTAATATTTAATCAATAACCGCAGAAATTAATTTTTTAAAGTTGATATAATTCTCCGTGTTGTTCATTCAAGAGCCTGGCGTGGCCCACTGTCCCTAGCGGAATCATTTCAAACAATGAATTATCATAGCGATTCCCAATTAAAGAATTATTATAATATTTCACTTTTTATTTTAAATTCTAATATTCAAATATCAATGCATTTAAATCATTTATTCTAAAAGTTCTCATTTTAATTAATTTAATAAAATATTTATTAGATCATATTTTTATCATAAATTATTTTTTATTTAATTGAATATTTCTTTTTTTCTATAATATATATAATACTAGCTGCTCAGAGCGCCTTCGGCGCTCTTCACACCTAGACGGGGGCTCCGCCCCCTGTACCCCCGAGTGGTACATAGTATTTGGTTGAAAGTAGTAAAAGGTTTTCATCCATTTTGTTTCAATCAATATATTTCATAAAACATTCATTTCTTTTTGTGTTCTTATTTAAAATATATTTTTATTTAATCAGTAAATTAATTATATATTTTATTATTGTATATGGTATATATATGTATGTGGCTCAAAGATACTCGAAAGTTCTTGGCCGCAACAACCACATTTCTCCAAGTGTCCCTATCCTGAGCCCTTGTCCCATCTCTCTTACGTCCCTTCCTACGCGTCATTGGTTTTCCAAGCGGACGTTTTCCAATCGGTCTCCCCACCAATATCTTTTTCCTCTCCCATTCTAGCCACGTGCCCTGCCTATCGCAGCTTTTTCCCTTTTATAATCCTAACTATTTCTGAAGATGCAGAGAGGCCATGCAATTTCTTGTTATGCAGTCTCCCCCATTCCCCGGTGACCTCATCTTTCTTTGGCCAATAAATGCAGGGAATAATCCTATCCTACAGGCAAAATAATTTTTTTATATATTCCCTTTGATATAATTTTGATGAGATAAACATCTTTATTGCAAGATAACAGGCGTTTCCCGATTGCAACCCCGATTTAAATTCTTCTCAAATATTATTATCCTTTGTGATTACATTCAATTTTTCAACATATTCAAATTCTACATTTTGTATCTTAAGATTTTGTATGTTAATACTCTTCCTCTTTGTTACTAAATATTTTTTCTTATCACTATTAATTTCAAACCTCCATTAATATTTCCTCGCTATCTGTAATTGCAATTGCCGAATCTCCTATTATATTTAAGTATTCTGGGTAACCTAATATTTTACAATTGATTTCCGTATCTTATTTTTTCTTTACTACCTTCAAGCCAAATTTGAAGATCAAAATTTGAAAAAGTTTATGCTGATCTATATTGAGTCATGCGTATGTTTTACTAAAGTCTACAAATAATTAGTGAACAGAAATATTGAATTCGCGATTTTTTTCCTAATATCTGTCATAATGATAATATCTTAATTAATGTTGGTCGATTTGGCCTGAACCCGCAATGATATCTCCTAATATTTCCTCCGCCTATGATTCTTAAGTATTTTCTCTGTTATAATAGTATAATAGTACCGGGACCCCGAGCCTCGGCTCGGTACTTAAGTTAAAAAAAATGATTCATTATTATTGGATTTGGCTGGTAATATTAATACCTGGGACACCGAGCTCTCGCTCTACCCTTTAAAAAATATTGATACACAATTCTTTAATTATTTATTACAATTATTAAATGTTACACATTTGCATCAATCTGATTAAAATTAATGAACTTGTGCTCCTCAATAATACATAAATATATAATATATAGGTACATATATTTTTTTTCTATAGTGTTTTTTTGAAAAACTGTTTAGCGCCCCAAGTGGTTATAAAACAAACTAAAGACAAAAAAACGTGCTTTGCAGCTTTTCGGAATTAAAAAAGCAAAATTGGCAGTCGTGGGACTGGCCGACAGAAGTGAAAACTTCTGCGTAAGAAATTTTAAAACAGACGAAATTCGCGCTATTTCACGAGAAAGATGAATTTCATATGCATGTATATATATATAACTTATATATTATTTTAAACATATATTTTAAACAAATTTGTAACTTATATTTATATATATATAAATACACAACTTTGTTTAAAATATTGCAATACGAACTGTTTTATAATTCTTATCTCTAACATAAAATATATATTTATTATGTGAAGTTCATTTCGTATAATTTTGATTATATATGTATATATGAAATGAACTTTACATAATAAATATATATTTATATGTTAGAGATAATTTATAAAACAGTTCTAATGACAATTCAAATTTCGCGCTCTGTTATAAGAAATTTGAAAGCAGATGTAATGTGCTAGCTTCATGGTGTTTGTCACGATCACGCGAGTTCTATACTTTTTCCCCATCCCGCAAAAGTGCTCAACGCCGCTAAAGAAGTTTTCACTTCAAAAATTATTTAATATTTGGAAATATATCTGACTTATAGAAAAAATGAATATTAATTAAAGAAAGAAATAGTTTTTAAAATATCCTGAATAATATGTAACAATTTTCAAGATAGAAATTTATTACAATATTACAATTATTAACTGTTGCATCATTGCATCAATCTGATTAAAATGAATGGAACTTCGGGTACTCAATAATAATAAATAAAATAATATTAATAAATATATTGAATAATATTTTATTGAAAAAATATTAAAACTTATAAAACTATCTAAAACTTTATTAATAAAAGAACAATGAATAAATAAATATAGAATAGTAATTTATTAAAAAGTAAACAATAGATAAAAAGAAAAAAAAATAACAAAATCATTATTTTCATTTTTAAATAACGATTCACCCGGCGAGTTTCGAACCGACGAAATCCACTCGTTAAAACATCAGTCCAACCGCTGGACTATATGTATTTAGATAAAAAATTGTCATTTTTTTACTGTCTTAGCAGGCAGTATTAAAAATTTTGACGTTTTCCATATATAATTTTCAATTAAGAAATTAATAATGAAGCTGTATGTTTCAAGAGATATCATCAATAAAACTTAATTTTTCTTTATAAATACTATATCTAGTGTGAATTTGAAAAAAATCGTTAGAGCGGTTTTTGAGAACCAATATATATAGATAAATACATATATACAATTTTAGCTAGCATAATAAGATAAGATTTCTTGATCATTACATTTTGATATTTTATTTTCATTGCTAGATTATTATTGAATATTTTTAATTATAATGAAACTTGAGAAAATGCAAAAATAGAGACTTGAGACAATTTATAAAAATTAACGGTATAAAACTATAGATAAATTACCAATATATACATTCATTAATAGTATTAATTTAAATTAATTGATTTATTTGTTTTTTTATTATTAAGTTCATTTATTAATTTTTTTAGATCATAGTTATTTTCCTCCCTTAAAAGAAACTTATCTAATTCTGTGGTGCTAGGGGATTTGAAAATTATTAGTCGCAACATGAAGATTTCGCTTACAGTTTCTGTCATGTCCGACCTCCGTCCAACAGTTATTTCCCTCAAGTTTCTTGCTTCGCTTAATCATGTGATCTATATATTTAATTTTTTTTGATTCATTGTAATAAAATTTAAACAAATAAAAATTTTCACTTTGTTAATTTATAAAAATTTCAAATTAAACTGATTGTGAGTGATACGCTTTGCCAATACTTTGAATAATTTGTGTATAGAAATATTGAATGTTCTTAGCGAGATTTTTTAACCTTTCACTTTCAAATAGAAAAGAAGAAATATATTCAAATATATAGAAAGAATAAATAAAAATTAAGTTAATATAAATATGATCTAAATATTTTATTAAATTAATTAAAATGGGAACTTTTAGAATAAATTATCTAATTGAATTGATATTTGAATATTAGAATTTAAAATAAAAAGGGAAATATTATAATAATTCTTTGATTGGGAATAGCTATGATAATTCATTGTTTGAAATGATTCCGCTAGCCGCGAGCTGCTCTTGAATGAACAACACGGAGAATTATATAAACTTTAAAAAATTAATTTCTGCGGTTATTGTTGACATATAAATAAAATTTATAGCCTATGTTACTCTAGGGGTATATAAGAATATTGTGATGTAATTTCATAGAAATCGGTTCAGCCAATTCAGAGTCTATAAAATAGTAAATTTCCGGACAGACAGACAGACATGAAAAATTCTAAAGTCACTTTTGGATTCTAGAGGTCATGAAACGCGAAGATATGCAAAAATTTTTAAATTCTGAGCAATGTGCAGACAAAAACCTTTTTTTATATATATAGATAATAATATATAAATTTTATCATTGAATAATAAAAAAAAAATATTATTTAGTATTTTATGAAGTGAAAATATATAAAAATTAAAATATGATGATATAAAGTTATTTTAAATTTTTGACATTTTTAAATTGGGTATATTTTTTAAATTTATTAAAATGTTTTTTATTATTATTATCTATATATATAAAAAAAGGTTTTTGTCTGCACATTGCTCAGAATTTAAAATTTTTTGCAGACCTTTCATGATCTTTGGAAGCCAAAAGTGAGTTTAGAATTTTTTATATTTGTCTGTCTGACCGAAAAATTTTGACGTTAATTATATCACAGTATTCTTACATATCTCTATGAATGTTTTATGTAATATACTGATTGAAACAAAATGGATGAAAACCTTTTACTACTGTCAAGCAAATACTATGTACCACTCGGGGGTACAGGGGGCGGAGCCCCCGTCTAGGTGTGAAGAGCGCCGAAGGCGCTCTGAGCAGCTAGTTATTTATAATTACTTTATATTACTTATATTTCTAACTATATTTACAATGATTTTTTTAATATTTAATAAATTTACAAATTAGTCAATAAAAAATAATATAAAGATCAGAATCGTCATGTATAGTTTTTGTTTGGAAGAGGGTCGAAAAATCAAAGTAAATATAACTGATTTGTTCTCCTTTATATTTTAAAAAATTAAAATTAAATTATTGTGATGTATTTCACACATAAGAAAAATAATATCAATATTTTGGCAATACGAAACTAAAAAAACATTCGGATTAATATATCTCTCTTTCAAGTTTCCCTATTTAAAATCTCTAAATACAAATGATTATACTTCTTTCTTGAAACCCACACTAGAATTGTTGAAAATCCTAATACAGTTATTTTAAAGCTTTTGAGATTAAAGTATGTTTAAAGTGATAATTTGACAACAAGGACTTTTAAGGATGTTCATGGAAGACGGAACTGAGTAGATTGTATCTTACTCAAACCACTCTGGCATTTATTACTCGAATAAGATTAGTTTGGGTTATTACTGTGGTACTCCAAGAGCCACAACTACTACGTCTAGAACAATGAGCATTAGAAATATTTATCTAATGCCTATCGGTTATCTCTTTGTGTGTATTTCATTTTTATCTCATTTATTTAAAAATAACCTTCTCATTGGTGAGTAACCTCAAATGACGATCTTTTATATAAAAATATGTTATAAATATAAATTTAATTTTAAAACTAAATAATAATAATAAATGATAATTTACTGAATGGTGATAGAGCCAAGAGTTTCAAGTGATTCGGATTCTCCTTCCTTATTTATAGCCTTGACTCTAAATTGATATTCGTGACCAGGAGTAAGTCCTTGAACTTCCATCTGTGGCTCTTTAGTTCTACCAACAGGTAACCAAATACCAGTATCTGGATCAAACTTTTCGACAACATAAGCTTCAATTGGCTCGCCACCATCATCTTTGGGTTTGTTCCATTTCAGTTGACAACCATCTTTATGTATATCCGAAACTTCAAGTGGACCTTCTGGTTTACCAGGTTTGCCTGAAATATTTGAAAAACACTTTTAATAATAAAAAGTTTATGAATTTGAAAATTCTTGACTAGGTCAACTGTCTAACTGAACTACTTCGAATTAATTCCTTTGTTTTATTTTTATCTATCTTTATAGTGTCACCCCCGAATTCTTGGACTAACTACTAATTATTTTCTAATTGATTTCCCTGTAATGTTTTCAATCATTTGAGCTCATCGTGATCTCCACGATTTATGAATTTAATTATGTTGAACTAATCATCGTTTTTATCTATAAAATATATATTTTGGTTAATTTAAATATAACAATTTTAAATATATGTCACAGTATTAATATATGTATCAAATAAGGAAATTTAATTGATGTGAAATTTTATTCTTTTTGAATTTAATTGATTTGAAATTTAGAAGTAGTACTCACTGACAACATTAACTTCGATAGTAACTTTATCTTGACCCCATTTATTAACAGCAGTCACGGTGTAAGTTCCAGTGTCTTTTCTTTCAGGATGATCATTGATAAATTAGTGAAATTTGGCGAATTTTCCACACGCCTTAATGCAGTTTCGCTAATTGATTTGTTGTTAAGAGTCCAAGTAACATCAGGAGCTGGTTCACCTTGAACTTTTGCATCAAATAGTATTGATTCTCCTTCTCTTACAGTTAGATTACGTAAATTGCGACGATCAATCTTAGGAGCAACTAGAATGAAAAATAAACATGAGTATTATTTAATTTAGAAATAATTTTAAATAATGTAAAATTTACGTTTTCTTGGTTTTGCGATG
The DNA here is from genome assembly GCA_963082975.1 of Labia minor. Classification (NCBI taxonomy): domain Eukaryota; kingdom Metazoa; phylum Arthropoda; class Insecta; order Dermaptera; family Spongiphoridae; genus Labia; species Labia minor. Next base: position 72,217,248 of record OY720348.1, read on the forward strand.
ACTGGTTTGCTGGCCTTGCTTGGTTCACCTGGGCCTGCTTCATTAACAGCACGGACCCTAAACTCATATTGTTGTCCTTCTTCAAGATTTTCGGCACGTCCTTTACAGTTAGGACCTTTGACTTCACCAGCCTTAACCCATTTAGCACTTTCTTTTTCTTTCTTTTCGATAACATATCCTGTGATTGGTGAACCACCATCATTGTCTGGTGGGTTCCATTTAAGTTCCACAAAGTCTTTATCCCAATCTGTGGCTTCTGGTTGACCCGAAGCAGGTGGTGCATCTAAGAAGTTGAACAAACATTTCGAAATATTTATAATTTTATAAATAATAATTTTATAAAAACAAAAGTAAATGATGTAAAATAGTAAATATGTTTAAATATCAAAATATATTAAGTTAATCTATTTACCAAAAGGATTTTTAGCAATGATTGGTTTATCATCATCTAATGGTTCCGACTTTCCTTCAGCATTGACTGCCATTACGCGGAATTTATATTCTTGACCTGGTTGCAAGTTGGTAACCTCTATTTTGGGCTCTTTCGAGCGTCCGACCGGAACCCAGCGGCCTATAATGAATAAATATTATACATACAATAATACATACATAAGAATATTAATTTATGAATAATTGTTTTTGTCCTAAGAAATGTATTTACCACTTTCGCTATCCATCTTTTCTACAACATAATGTTCGATTGGCGCGCCACCATCATCTTTTGGTGCATTCCATTTGAGTTGACATCCTTCCTTATGAATGTCAGATATTTTAAGAGGACCCTCGAGTAGACTTGGTTTGTCTAAACGAAAAAAATTAGTGTAAATATCTATTCTAGCGTAGATTTAAAAATCTCTCTCTAATAGTTATATATTCATTACCAAGAACAGAAATTTCAACTGACGCCTCGCGCGTCTTTGCCCGAGCTATTCTCTGCTTTAATCACATAGGTACCAGAATTTTTTCGCGCCGCAATGGACACGACAAGTTTCGTTTTATAATCTTCACTATCAACAACTACTTCGTCTTTAGTTTCAAGACGAGCCTTGTTGAGGAACCATGATTTCGTTGGAGGAGGTTCACCACTGATTTTAACATCGAGACGTATTTGCTGGCCAGCCTTAATTGTCATATCTTTAAGAGTAGAACGATCTATTCTTGGTGCCGCTGAAATTAAAAAATAAAAAAATAATAAACAAATTTTAATTCTTCTGGTGGATTAATTGAATCTTAATTGTTAATTAAGATCTCTTTACCATAACGGTCTTTTGCAAGAATATTGATATTCTTTGCCTTCATTGAGTCCGCTTACATCTGCTTCAGGGGTTTTATTAGTAGTAACAGGAACCCAACGGCCGGTTTCGGTATCCATTCTTTCAACAACCTAATGATCAACGGGTTCACCACCATCGTCTTCTGGTTTTTCCCATTTGAGTTTGCAGCCTTCAGCAGTATCATCTGATACCTTCAATGGGCCCTTTGGTTTACAAGGTTTACCTGAAGTTAAAGGAAAATATATTATTAATTATCTCTGTATCAAATATACCTAATTGAGAAAGACTATATCATTTTTCAGTGAATTTTGAAAAATAAAGATATAAAGGCATTCGGATAAACTAAAGTTCCCTAACTTGATATAAAAAGTCAATATGTATAAATAAAATATATTTACTTATAACACAAATTTCTAGGTCGACGGTATCTGTGCCATAATTATTCTTGGCGGTAATTGTATATGTAGCTGAATCAGGTCGTTTTGATTTTTGAAGGGTGAATGTTGTTTTGTAATCTTCATTTACAATTTTAAGTCTATCATGTGATTTAACAGGTTGATCTTTAATTGTCCATGTGATTGTTGGTTCAGGCTCTCCCTTCACATCAGCCTCAATACGCAAGAATTGACCAACACGAATAACCTTCTTTTGCAAATTTTTTCGATCAATATGAGGTGCCACTAAAAATGAATTTAATCAATATAAAATATGATCAAAAGACTTAATAACACATTAAACATTAAATTAAAAATAATTACAGAATCTTGGTTTAGCAACAATTCCTCTGCTTGGGTCACTAGGCTCAGATGGTCCAGCTTTATTTACTGCTACAATTCGGAATTCATATTCATGACCCTCTTGAAGACCTTCAACACGACCTGCAGGACGATCTCCCTGCTCGTTCCTCCTTGGACCCAAGCTCGGCCTTCTTTATCACGCATCTCAATAATGTATTTTTCAATTGAAGCACCACCGTCGTTCTTAGGAGACCATTGCAGTTCCACAAAGTCTTTATCCCAATTGGTTGGTTCAGGTTTGCCAGGCTCATCTAAATATTTCACATAATAATAGCGATTAGTGATAAGATTAAAATAATTTATAAAACTCAACTTAGCAGATATCTTACCGAAAGGATATTTAGGAATTATTGGTTTTTCTGTTTCAAGTTCTTCGGATTCTCCTTCCTTATTAACAGCCTTCACGCGGAATTTATAAGGCTTTCCTTCTTGAAGTCCAGTAATTTGTGCTTCAGGTTCGGTAGACTTACCACAAGGAATCCATTGGCCTGTGAGAGGATCCAACTTTTCAATTTCATAATATTCAACGGGAGTTCCACCATCATCTTCTGGTTTTTTCCATTTAAGTTTACAACCGTTTTTGGTAACATCACTGACATCCAATGAACCTTTCGGTTTTCCAGGTCTTCCTGTAATGTAATTAATTTAAATAGTGTCTTTATTTAATTAATTCTAAGATATGTTTTACCTAAGACGGAAATTTCTAATTCGGCTACATCTTCACCGACAGAATTGCTTGCACGAATTGTATACTTGCCAGCGTGGCATCGTTTTGCTCTCATAATAAAAAATTTAGTATTATAATCAATGTTATCAACACGGATTAGATCATTCTGTTTTAGTTCTTCACCTTTGAATTTCCATTCAACTTTCGGAGGTGGTTCACCACTTATATTAATATCTAATGAGAGTGTAAGTCCTACTTTAACAACGATAGATTGCAAATTAGTGCGGTCGATACGTGGTTTCAAATTATAAATAATAAAAATAGATATTTAAAAAGTTAATTAAAAATATTATAGGGAAATTATTATAAATTTTGTAATTTACCTGTTATAGGTGCGCCTCCATCTCGAATAGATGGTTCCCATTTCAATTTCACCATATTTTCATTCCAATCGATAATCTCTGGAAGTCCAGGAGCTCCGGGAATATCTAAAATAATTTTTAAATTCATATAGTTCTCATTGAACCTTAGAAGTAAGCGGATCAGTGTCTATAAATAGTTTAATATATATTTATATATATAATTCTTTCTCATTTCACTTATTCATTAGAATAAATATTTAAAAAAAAAAAATAAAAAATTTTTTTTTTTGGAATAGTTTTAAAACAATAAGTAGGGGCCTGGGCCCCCCATCTCAAAATGACATCAAGAAATGTCCCTCCTAGTGTTCAAATATCATCAAATAATGATAATCTATCATCCAACATGATGACAACTGATGCCCAAGAAACAACATCATCGTCTCCAACACCTCAATATTCATCAAATAATGATATTAGGATTGGACTTGACGACTACGATACATCGTGGCAGCGAGTTAAAAGGCGGAGATCAAGTTCAGGTACTCAAAATGCCTCACAATTATCTTTCGACATTCAGCAATCAAATCGATTTGCCCCGCTCTCAAATCACGAGCTAAAAAGAAATATCAATTTAAATAATGAAAATCCTAAAAATAATAATACCCCGAAAACTCCGAAACCTCCACCTATTTTTATATATGACGTCGTAAATTTCTCCGAAATGATTAAATGCATTTCGAAAGTTTTAACTAAAGATGAATATATTTGCAAAGCCATGGCAAATTCTAATGTGAAAATAAATGTATTAACAAGCGATGCCTTCAGAAAGCTTGCAAAATTTCTAAGGGAAAACAATATTACTCATCACACATATCAACTCAAAGAAGATCGCTCATTTCGTGTTGTTATCAAAAATCTACATTATTCTGCTGATATTGAAGATATCAAATTCGAATTAACTGAAAAAGGATTTGATGTCAGAAATATAACCAATGTTAAACATAGAATTTCCAAAGAGCCGCTTTCACTATTTTTTCTTGACCTTGAACCAAATGAGGATAATAAACTTATTTATAATATATGTTATTTATTAAATACTAAAATAAAAATTGAACCTCCGAGAAAAAATAAAATAATTCCTCAATGCACCAGGTGTCAGTCCTTCAACCATACAAAATCTTACTGCCTTAAGCCCTTTAGGTGTGTTAGATGTAGTGGGTCTCATGAATCTGCCAAGTGCACGAAACCAAAAGAAACCCCTGCGACTTGCTCTAATTGTTCAGGAAATCATCCGGCAAACTACAAAGGATGTAAAACATACACAGACATTCAAAAAAGAAGGGGAAAACCTTTTAACCATTCCAACATCACAAACAGTCAAGAACATAAAACTCCTCATCCTCAAATACCACCTACTCCACCACCTCCTTCCTCGAGTCAAAACACTCAACACAGATATCCACATGCATCTTATTCCAATGTTGTCCAAAATAAAAATTATAACGACCATCCAAATGACATCAATATTCAGTTAACAACTCTTATCAACGAATTCAAATCTATGTTTAATCAGCTTTTAAATCAAAACAGCATCATCCTTAACTTGCTAACGAAAGTTATAAATAACATGACTAAAAATGGCTGATTCTTTTAGAATAGCACTCTGGAATGCTAATGGTTTAGCACAACGACGTCTCGAATTAGAGATCTTCTTACATAATGAAAAAATTGACATACTATTGATATCCGAAACGCATTTCACAAATAAAAGCTATTTCTCGATTCCTGGATATAACTGTTACACCACACTCCATCCTGATGGTACGGCCCAGGCAGGGACTGCAATTCTCATTAAAAGAACAATATATCACCTAGAATTGGAGAAATATGAAAAAAACTTTCTTCAAGCCACATCAATACAAGTTACTGGCATAAATGGAACACATCTTGTAATAAGCGCTCTCTATTGCCCTCCTCGTCATTCCATCACCAAAGAAAATTTTGAAAATTTCTTTGAAACACTTGGTCCAAAATTCATAGTTGGAGGTGACTTCAATTCAAAACACACATCATTTGGTTCTCGAGTTATAACACCCAAAGGAAGAAACCTGCTTAAAACAATTTTGTCGAGAGGTTACAATATTATTTCTACTGGTAAGCCAACTTATTGGCCCTCAGATCCCAGTAGATTGCCCGATCTACTGGATTTCTTTGTATCAAATGGTTTGACAAATTCATATTACACTATCGAAGAATGTTTGGATCTTAGCTCTGACCACACCCCAGTGATTGCTACTATAAGCTCCATGATTATAAAAAAAGAAAGAACCCCTACAATATGCAATAAAAAGACTAACTGGGCTCTTTTCAAACAAAATCTTGAAGATAATCTTAACACTAAAATCCCCCTTAAAACCGAAGAAGATATTGAACACGCAATTGAATATTTCAATAAAAATATACATGATTCAGCTTGGCTATCTACACCAAAAATAGACAATCAAGAAAAGCGAATAAATTACCCACTGGAGATTAAAGAAAAACTGAAAGAGAAAAGAATACTTCGAAAAATATGGCAAAGGAGTCAATACCCACCAGATAAACTGGCATTCAATAGGGTTTCAAAAGAACTTAAGAACCTAATTATAAAAAACAAAAACGATACTTTGCAAGACTTCCTTTCAAATTTATCTCCTCAAGGAAATAATGATCATTCTCTCTGGAATGCAACTAAATATTTAAAAAGACCCAAGCAATTTGTATCCCCATTAAAAACCGATACAAATACTTGGGCCAGAACAAATATAGAAAAAGCTGAAACTTTCTCTAAAAATTTGGAATATACTTTCAATCCTTTTCCCCAAACTTGTCCAAACCATGAGAATCTAGAAATAGAAAACTTTCTGGATTCTCCATTACAGTTATCTCCTCAAATCCAATCATTCTCCTCAAAAGAAATCGAAAATATTCTTAAGCACGAGTCAAACAGGAGAAAATCCCCCGGATATGACCTAATCACTGTTGAGGTCTTAAAAAAACTCCCGAAAAAAGGAATACTTCTACTCACTCAAATATTCAATGCAATTTTAAGAACTCGCAATTTCCCAATTCAATGGAAAATTGCTCATATTATCATGATTCTTAAATCAGGAAAACAAGAGTCGGAAGTCTCCTCATATCGACCAATTAGTCTTCTTCCCCAAACATCAAAAATCTTTGAAAAACTTATTTTAACGAGACTAAAGGCTGATGTCGAAATTGACGAAATATTACCCGATCATCAATATGGATTTAGACGCCAACACTCTACTTCTCAACAAATTCATCGAATTGTTAACGTTATCCAAACAACCCTGGAAGAAAAGAAGATATGCTCCGGCGTGTTTCTTGATGTAAAACAAGCATTTGACAAAGTTTGGCATCAAGGACTTTTATATAAAATAAAAAAAATATTTCCTGACCATTACTATTGGATATTTAAATCATACCTTCAAGATCGTTGGTTCCAAGTTCGGGTAGAAAATGAATTATCTCAATATCATCCAATACGTGCAGGAGTTCCCCAAGGCAGCATTCTTGGACCATTTCTTTATTCTCTGTATACTGCGGACATACCAACAAGTGAAGACTCATTCATTGCTACCTATGCTGATGATACCTCCATACTAGTAACCAGCTCAGATCCAGGTACTGCTTCGAACAAACTTCAAGAAAAACTTGACACCATCCAAAATTGGTTTCATAGGTGGAGGATTCATGTAAACGAGACCAAATCGAATCACATCACTTTCACAAATAGAAAAATCATATGTCCATCCGTTTACCTAAATTCCCAAATCATTCCCCAAAGTAACTCTGTGAAGTATCTTGGACTGTATCTTGATTCGAAAATAAACTGGAAAATTCACATAGACAAAAAGAAGAATGAATTAAACATCAAATATAAAAAAATGTATTGGCTGTTGGGAAAAAACTCACAACTTACACTTAAAACAAAAGTACTGCTTTACAAGTCAATGCTTAAGCCAATCTGGCAATACTCATGTCAAATCTGGGGAACTGCCAGCGAGTCCAATATAAATAAAATACAAAGAGTGCAATCCAAAATACTTAGATGCATAGCAAATGCACCCTGGTACGTCTCAAATGCAAGCTTGCACAATGACCTTCTCGTCCCACCAGTCAGAGAAGTGATCCATCAGTCATTCATCAAACATATTAAAAAACTAAAAAATCATCCAAATGTATCAGCGATTGCTCTCCTAGACAACAGTGAAGTCTACAGGAGACTTAAGAAGACCCACGTTCTCGATATTGAGGAGCGTGCTATATCAAAAAACTGGAGGGTGAAACTAAAATAGGGATGTCGTCGATGGCCGACTTTCTCTTCAAGTGATGTGTGAATGTGAGAATGAATGAATGAATGTATGAGAGTCTGAGTGTGAGAGTGTATGTAAATAAATTATTATCAAATTTACTTATAGCTCCAAAACTGAGCTGATTGTAAATAAAATAAAGGGAGAAAATTAAATTGAATTAAATTCATATAAATTGGCTTTTAATATATTTCTTAATCAATTATATCTAAAAATATATGTATTTAAGATTACCATATGGATTTTTAGTGAGGATCGCTGTGTCACAGCGTTCAAAGGCTCTGATTCTCCTTCTTCAGCCTTTACAGCTTTAACACGGAATTCATATTTATGATTGGGTTCAAGTCCAGTGACATCTAATTCTGTTTTTTCAGCATCGACAAATCCAGCTGGTACCCATCGTCCTGTAGTAACATCCATTTTTTCAACTACATAACCAGTAAGTGGCAAACCACCATCATCGCGAGGTTTCTTCCATATGAGTTTGCACCCTTCTCTATGGACATCTGTTATATCAAGCGGTCCTTCTGGTTTGTCAGGTTTATCTGAAAAAGAATTCAATTAATAAGATAAACAATATTGTTTTCATGTTTTATATTATTTTATTAATAAATTTAGCTTTAAAATTGAAAGTTTATGACAAGTTTATTCAATATTATATCAATATTATTTAATATCTTTTAAATGTTTTTTACTTGTTTTCACTAATAAATAATCGTATTGATTGTTTATTATACTAACCTTGGATACATATCTCAACAGTGGCTTCATCTGTTCTTGAACTATTTTCAGCCAGGATTGTATAAATCCCAGTTAATTTCCTTTCAGTGTCACTTACAATTAATTTGGTATTATAATCTTCATTATCGATCTTATAATGAGCTCCAGTTTCAAGTTTTTTCCCCTTAAATGACCAAGTTATAGTTGGTGGCGGTTCACCTTTAACGTCAACATCTAATTTCAGTTTGTCCAGCTCGCACTACAACCTTTTGTAATTTGCACGGGGTCTACGGCAGCGAATAACTAATTAGGGACTTCATGAATTGAAAATGGGGGTCTACGTGTTTTTTGGCTCTAAAAAAAGGTAAATTGATTTTTCGATATGGCTCTTAAAACATTTTTGATTTTTCAATAAGGCTCCAAAAAAGGGTAAAATTTTTTTATAAAAAATCAAAATCAATTTAGGGGGTCTACCCAAAACCGAAAAACATGGCAAGGTGTCTACGACACAAAAAAGTTTGGGAACCTATGTTCTAAACATTGTGTGTTGAATGGCATAACATAAAATATTTTATGTCTATTAATTCTATAATAATAATTTAAAAAGATAGATATAAGGTTTATTAATATAATATTAGGTAATTTTAGGAATTATATATATATATATAATAATAATAATAATAATAATATATTGAGGCTTTAAATATTTGGAAAGCATTTTTAGAAATCAAACATCTTACTTTTTATTTGTTTGACATCTTGCTTATTTTATTTTATTTTGGAATTCAATTTTTTTTGTTAATATTATATAGATGATATAATTCAAATTAATTTCTTACAAATGATTAGTTATTTATTTTGTCATAAATCTTTTCCACATTATTTATTGCATTTAACTGACTTATGCTAGATTATTTATTTAAATTGCAATGAATAAACATTATACAAAAATTTTATTTTTACTTATCTTCAGTATTAAGATATATTTTGTTATCTTGAGTGTTTGTCAAATTTATATTCTTATTTTATTGAAAGTTCTTCAAGACATTAGAAAACAGTAAATGCATTACTAGAAATTATAAAATATTTTTTATGAGAAGTTTCAATTTAAAAACATCACTAAAAAAAAAATAAAAAATAAAAAATAGAGGATAGTTGATAATAATTAAATAAATTTAAATTTCTAATAGAAGTATAAATACATATTTTATTACCTTTATTTTTTTTAAAAACTTGAGTAGGTAAAACTGATTATCCATGAACGTTGAATTTTTCACAATTAATATTATTTGTTGATTTTATAAATGAATGTTTCTAGTTTAAGGAAAGTCAATAGTTTAGATGCTATATATGCGTTGTTCAAGTTTTATTGAGACAATAAAAAAAAAATATTTGAATTTGATGATATTAAAAATTAGTTTTTTTAATTGAAACAAAAAAAAAACAATTAAAAATATCTTAACAATATCGATTCCAAAAAAGAAATATTACCTATAATTATTTGATTTTTCAAATATATATTCATTTGTTATAATCATCATCTTCTGAATTATATAGATAAAAACTTGATAATTGTACTTACTTGTACTCAAAATTTTTCCGGTATTATTTTAATATTAATTAATAAATTATATTGATATTTTTTATTAATAAACTTAAATGAACGAATATTTTAATCATGATTTTCAATATAGAAGTAAATATATATATTTATATATATATTATAAATATGAAAATATAGTACAGTTTATAATTTTATATTACACTCTGCGTCTGGGTTATTGTGAATATTCAATGGCAGTTTATAAGAAAATAATTATAAATTGATCCAACTCCCAATAGGATGTACATCTGTAATGAAGAGAATTTTAGTATTACATCTAATTATAATAAAAGATAAAAAGAGAAAAGAATAATATATATATATATTAAATATACTGTTAGTTTATTATTTAATAATTTAATTAATCGTATACATAATATATCGCTAAATATAGAACAATTTATATTCAATATTTTAATAAAGATAATTCATTTAATATTCATACAAGATTTTATTCAATAAATTATAGTGAAAATATATATAGAGAGATAGAGAAAATGAAAGTGTAGAAAAAATAAAAAATAAAGTATATAAAAATATAAAAAAATATTTAGATATAAAAATAGGATTATGGTCCAAAGGAAGATGAAGTTACCGGGAAATTGCGGAGACTGCATAACGAGGAATTGCATGACCTCAAAGCATTTCCAGATTTAGATAGAATTATAAAATCGAGAAGGCTGCACTTGGCTAGAATGGGAGAACAAAGAATGGCGAAAAATATATTGGTGGGGAGACCGAGTGAGAAACGTCCGTTTGGAAGACTAATGACGCGGTTGGTGGATAATGTACGAAAGGACGTGAGAGAGATGGGAGAGGGTAGGGATTGGAGGGTTGTGGTTCAGAATATGGATACTTGGAGAGGTGTGGTTGCTGTGGGGCCAAGAACTTTCAAGTTCCGCCAAAGAGAGAGATAGATAAAGATAGGATGATTTCGAAAAACTATTAAAAAAACAAAGTAATAAAGAAACGCCATAAAGAAATAACGAGAAAAAACGCGATAAAAAAACAAACAAATTAATAACTGTTAAAATCAAAAATAAATCGGGAGTATACTAATTAAATGTAATAAGAATAATTATATAACTAAATAATATAATATAATATAATATAATGGATAATTATAAAATTCATATTAATTGCCAAAAGTATTTCCTGCCTGTTTAGAAAATTGGTTTCAAATTTGACCATTTTATGTGGCACCATATATAATATCAATGTTTTGTTTTCCTGATTTTTTCATAAATGTTTTATTATGATGAAAAGTATTCTCATGTTTCAGTGGCGCAACCAGGTTTGACTAGCCCCTCCAAAAAAATGTTGCCAATCAACCTACAGCCGGAAACTAAATATACGATATTGTGTTGGGAGACTTTCTCCTGGACGTCACCAAAGGCCCTGTGGGGGTGAGGGCCGGCGTTTCCGCTACCCCTCAGTTATATTTTACAACCAGGGATAAGGAAGTGGAGTGAGGAGCTCGAAACATCCCTGTCGCCAACATCCCTTGACCCCGGTATCAATTTCCACATGTATTAATAAAAAAAAATATTTAAAATTTGAGTAATAATTTTATTTATTTTATTTAATTTATATTTAAATAATAGTCAAATTTCACAATTAACTAGTAACCTTATATTAAGTCTTGTTTTTTATGATTTAGGAGAAATAATAAAATAATTTTATTATTTAATTAAGATTTTTATTTCTTATATTAAATTCTTTAAGAAAAAATAAGAAATTTTTATTTTTGTTAAAATTTTTTTCATATAAAATAAACTTATTTATTATACATATACACTAAGTTATATTTTAAGAATTTGTTTTTCAAATAAAAAGAAGGATTATATTTTTTCTTTTCTATTTGTAATATAGTACATAATATACAGCAATTTTAATTGTTTTCTCTCCTGGGGAGGGGGGGGGGTTAAAACCCCCAAACCCCCCCTGGTTGCGCCACTGTCATGTTTCTTATAATTTCATAATCTTTAATTATTGAGAAGAAATATATACTATAATTCATTGTATATAGTTTTATCAAATAGACATAAAATATTAATAATTTTGTAATGTTTTGAATAAGAATTTATACAAATAATTGATGTAATAATGAAGTAATACAGAAATGTACATTAGAATATAAAATTTGTTTATCAAGATATATATTATAATATTATCAACATTATAATTAATTAAATAATTATACAAAAATTAAAAGAAATTTTGTTTATAATAAATTGCTTAAATATTCTTAAATATCTAATATATAATTAGATATATTTATAATTGTATAATCTATTTAATATATATTAATAGCCTTTTTTTATAAATTAATAATTTTTAATTCGATTTATAGACTCTTTTCTAAGTGGATTTTATTAAAATTAAATTAAATTATAAATAAATATTTGTTTTTTCAAATTGCTAAAAATTATTAAAAAAAATTCATACTCAACTATTATTAAAATCATATAAAATAGAAATGTATATACTTGAAAAATATTTTCATTTTTATATTTCATTTAAGAATTTTTCTTTTGACTTTGTGTAATACAATAAGAATGATATGATCACTGATTGGACAAAGTTTCATTTTTTTTGAAAGTTTTTATGTTGTCACACCTTTATGGGTGGAGCTCTCAGTTGAAGCAAAGTAAAATGGGTGGAGTCTTATGAAAAGAAAAGAAAATATATTATTAAATTAAAGTTGTTATTGTTATATTTAGTTTTTTATTTGATAAAATTAAATAAACTGTGTTTAAAATATTTTTGTCAATTCATTATCATTAAAATTATGAAATCTATTGTATGTATTTTAAAATATCTACAATGATACATGATGATTAATAATAAATTAAAAAATTATTATTTATTTCATTTTTTTATCATAAATTAAAAAAAACTACTTACAAACTAAACTTTCTTAAAATTTAACTTCTACTTATATTGTAATACAATTAATCTAAATATAATAATATAGTATTTACTTATTATTGAATATTATTCTAAATTAATTTTTTTATATTTTTATTCTTTGTAATTAATAATAATTAATCAATGTAAAATATGTTGGTATTTTCTTAATATAATTCTTTATTTTATAATATATTTTATTGTAATTTGTTTTAGATTTTTTATAATTTTGTTTTTGTATATTTTGAATAAACAATAAGAAATCATTTAAATTAGTTCCATTTGATTGAGTATGTGATTTTTTCAGTTGTAGGTTTTTAAAAAAGTTATAGCCTTTAAAATATGATTGATAAATAATCTAGAAAAAAATTTAAAAATAATATAACATTAGTAAATGTACAATATTTAAAATTATTATTTAGTATTAAGTAAGAATTTTTTTACTATTTATTAAAGTATTATAATATTAAATATATTTTTTATAATAAGAAATGATATAGATTTCAAAAATTACTTTAAAATGTTTAACAACAAATCCCCCATACCACTTCTTTGGCATGTCATTAGGATAGAGATAAAAAGTTATTCCTAAATTTCACCTGAAGATAAGCTCTAGAAAAGTTTTTGATACTAATCAAGTCAGTTGTTAAAAGGATTTTCACTCAAATTAAGCCTTTATTACTATATTATTAAATTATTATTTAAGTCAGAATCATCATATATTATTATTATATTCCTTTTTAAAGATAAAACTTATTATTGAAGATGTTCATTATATTATTTCATGTTTACATATTTATAGTTTTTATTATTTTACTACAAAGCTTAAAAGAAATAAAAATATATTATAAAATTGTTTTGTTTTTTTTCAATTCAGTAATTTAATATACTTAAAAGCTTTTAATTCATAATATAAATATACTCAAACTTATTTTTCACCATTGAATAAATTAAATTAAAATATTTTCTTTTGGAATTCATTGTGAGGGAAAATATCATTAATTTAATTTCTATCAAATATTTAAGAGATAAAAAATTATAAAAATATAATAAATAATGGCGACTTGATATTATATTTATATTCACTGGATGAGATGGATAATTAATTTCAAAGAAATATTATAATTATTTTTTTGTTTGTTACATATAAAAAGTAAACATATTGACATTTTATATAATATATATTATATTAATATAATGTGTAATAATAAACAACAAATAAAATAAATATACTTTTAAAATAATAAAAATGTTTTTTCTTATTTTTTTTTCTAATAAAAATGAATACCTTCATAAATCAATTTTTTTTTTAAAAAAAATTATCCCGTCCCATAAAAATATTATAAATATAAAAAAAATTTAAAATATTTTATAATTATTTTTTATTAAATTTTTTATGAAATTAATTTTATTTTTAATATATTAAATTTTTATTAAAATTTCTTTACAAGAGGAAAAAAATTTAAAAAAAATTAATCTATAGAAAATATAATATTTAACTTAATATAAATATTTATTATAAGTTTTTATATATAAAATTAATTTAAAATTATTTTTCCATACATTTAATCAATTAATTCATAATTTTATTATATAATTTTTTTCAAATAAGACATTATAAACCAATGACCAATCAGAATTAAGGGATTTTTATATGATATTTTCATATCTTTCTCTTTCTTTCTTTCTTGCTCGCTTTCAAGATGGATCCAGAAAATTTGTATAAAATTTTAATTTTTTTAAAATTTTTAATAATAATCAAAAAAGAAATATTCATCAAAAGTAAGTAATGATATTATATTTTTATTTATCTGAATTTAATTTACTTTAAATACTTTAATAAAACCGATGAAGATAGATATATTTTTTTTACTATTAACATTTCTCAAAATGATATATACCTATACCTCTATTATACAAAAGTCAATATACAAAATTAAATTTTAGGTAAATATTTGTGTTAAAATATTCATGGATATATATTTTATTATTTTTTGTTCTTTTATATAATTAAGTCATTTTAAATAGCACGTCTGGGTTATTGTGAATATTCAATGAAAGTTTATAAGAAAATAATTATAAATTGATCCAACTCCCAATTGTGAATTTACACCTGTAATGAGGAGAATTTTAGACTTACATTTAATTATAATAAAAGAAAAAAAGGAGAAAATAATAATAAATATATATTTAATATACTGCTAGTTTATTATTTAATAATTTAACCAATCGTCTACATAATATATCGCTAAATATAATACAATTTATATTCAATATTTCAACATAATTCATTTAATATTCAGACAAGATTTTATTCAACAAATTATAGTGAAAATATATATATAGAGATAGAGAAAATGAAAAAAATAGAGAATATAAAAATATACAAAAATATTTAGATATAAAGATAGGATTATGGCGTACTGCAAGGCTAGCCGAGGCAGTCATTTGAATGAAATAGTATTTCATAAATAATACTTCACTATGAAAAAATAAATTTGAAAATTCATCCATCCGTTTTTGTTTTATTGCATTAAAAATAAAAAAATGTTATATGGCGGATCCTATATATAGACCGAGTGAGAAACGTCCGTTTGGAAGACCAATGACGCAGTGGGTGGATATATGTAATATATAATATATAAAATATATACTGATTGTTTCAATCAACTGTACTTTGGGCATTTAATATAACAAATAATATACAATTATTAATCCTATATTTGTTAATAATAATCAAAAAATAAATTCATTAATAATTCTATTATTCACTCACATTTATAAGTTATGTTTATTACTATATTTCTTAAATTTATTTTTAAATATTAAAAATAAATTGATGAATCTTCAAAAGCAATATATATATAAAATTAAGAAATATAGTAATAAACATAACTTAAAAATGTGAGTAAATAATAGAATTATTAATGAATTTATTTATTATATATAATATTTATAATATATATATAATATAATATAATATATATATAAAAATATAATATATATATATATATATATTATACGATATATATAAATATAATTAAATCTAGTTTGATTTTTAAAATTCCAAATCCTATCATTAGTAGTTTGAGAGGAAGGGGTATTTTTGAAGTGCGTATCAGCCATCCGCCAATCAGATGTAAGCAAGCCTTAACCCTGTCAAGTCCCGCAAACAATATCTCTCTTATTATTAGTTAAGCCCAGCTTTCGCACACATAGTTCAATTATCAAGATATCATAAATTTAAACCCACAAAATATTAATTTTAAAAGAAATATAAATATTTGTATGAATGTTTTCGGTGAGTACGATATAATATAATATTATTAATAATTAATAAATATTATTAAAATTAAATACCTATATAATTTAATTTATGATATATATTTTTAAATATTATCTTTTTTATTTTATAAATAATTTTATATCTTAAAAAAAATTACATATTTAATAATAATTTTTAAAATTTAAAAAATAATAAATTAATTTATGGAATTGTTTGATAATATTACATGAATATTTTCAACTATTTTCCAATTTTTTTTAATATTATGTAAATATGTATATGCTAATAAATTATATTTCAATCATTGATTTGAAGTTTAATAAATATATTGATATAATATTTTAAATCTAAAAATCAAAATAAATGATTCAATTCATTCAATTAAATGATATAATCAATAATTTCTATATATATTCTTTATTTTTTGTTTATTTTCTAATTAAAATATATTTTATAAAAATCTTATTATATAAATTGGTTTAATATGGGGGGAGGGGATAATATAAATAATAAGAATTAAAGTATATCAAACTATAAAAGTATGAATATGTATTTATTTCTTACCTGAATATTTAGTTGATTGTTAAATCTAACTCCAGACAGCATTCATTTCTCTTGTTTGAAGTAGTTAAATAAAAATTAATAGAAATGACATAATATCATTTTAAGATTTCAAGAATAACACCAGAATCACACACACACACTTAACATTTTTATTTCTTTGATCACACAACACCAATCATCAATAATAATACACGAATTAACGAATTTCACTTGATTGCACTATACACCATATATATAGTCATATTAACAAAATATATAACACATATTCTTCTATTTCCAATAAGTTTAACATTACTTGCAAATAAACTTATTCAGATGTCAATATTTTGCAGTTATAATTTCATTTCAAATGAAGATTTTCCATTAAAACTGAATAAAGAGTATACAAATTTATTATATCTCAAATTATCCTAAAAAAGATTTAAAATTATGTTTTAAACTATTATAAATTAAAAGAATAATTATACTTATGTATATGGGCGGTGAAATAGAGGTGTCCAATGTTTCTACTATACGAATTTTTATATTATATTTTTTTTACCAACTCAAAAAAAAAACAATGAAGGTCAGGACAATATTATTGAAAGAACAAATTTTCTTTTTTTTCTTTTTTAATAAACTATCATAAAATTAAAAAAAATATTTAATGTTTGATATATATATATATAATATTAAATACTTTAATAATGGGTATTTATATTATATATATATATATATATATATATATATATATATATTTAATTAATTCACATTGCATGGTAAAATGTAATAAGAAAATTTTTACAATAATTACCTAGAAATTGTGATTTACAGAAAGAATCATTAGAAATTAGATAATATATAAATATATTAAGATTAATTAATTAATTAATTTACCTGATCATAGATATTAATGCAATTGGAATTATTTTTAATGTATAAAATCAAAAAGATAGAGTAACTGACTCACTAACTAATAATTTATGATCTTTTAAAAAAATGACCGTTAAAATTAAAAGTTTATATATATATATAACACCAACAAATATACATATATATATAAAATATTAAATACTTTAATAATGCGTATTTATATTATATATATATAAGAATATTATATTTAAATAATTCACATTGCTTGGTAAAATGGAATAAGAAAATTTTACAATAATTACCTAGAAATTGTGATTTGCAAAAAGAATCATCAGAAAATTAACTAATATATAAATATATTAAGATTAATTTACTTGATCATAGATATTAACGCAATTGGAATTATTTTTAATGTATAAAATCAAAAAGATAAAGTGTGACTGACTGACGAAATAATAATTTATGATCTTTTAAAAAAAATGACCGTTAAAATTAAATTTATTATACATATAAGTCCTAAAATACAATAGAGAGCGCTCATTGAATTTAATGGCAAGGCAAAAAAAGTTAAAAGTATATACGAAATTTAAATTATGTTTAATAATTTTTAATTTAATTATTAAAATTAAATTAGAAAGATGAAAAAAAAAATATTTAAATTAAAAATATAATTTATGATTTATATAATTTGAAATTTATTACATTTAAAAAGTAAAAAAAAAATAAATGAAATGAGATTTTTTATTAATACTAGATTTATATGAGTAAATAGAATATATGCCGTAGGCACAGAGGCGGATTAAACACCGGGCGGACCGGGGCCCACCGAAACCTAAATAAAAATATTTTCTTAAAAAAATTAAAAAAAACTGTTGAGTTTATAGATAATCGGAGTTTAAATAAGACAAGTTATTCGTGATACAGATCTATTTAGGCTGTTTTATACTTATACTTATCTTTATTGAACAACAGATCTTTATTCGGTCGTGTTTGAACCCCGACTAACTTAAGAAAAAATAATCAATTTTGGGTCTCGGCGACCACAGTAAAAATTATGTCTTTTTTACATAAGTACTCTATATATGCAATTATAAAACAACCCTAAATTATAATATAAACAAAATTTGTCTTTCAATTATAATTGTAATTAACAGAGGGCCCATTTCAATTTTACTGCCCGGGGCCCCCAATCAACTTAATCCGCCACTGCGTAGGCAGATGACAATTTTAGGAAAATAGCATTTGCCTGGCCAAATAGCTTCAAATATTATTTAATTTCAATTTGACTATGAAAATAGCTCAGAAAATATCGGGCATTTATTGGACCAATGACAAATGAACAAAACACACGATGAGTGTATTCGTTTGCCTTCTTTGCATTCCGTTCTTAGTAAAAGTAGCAATCGTGGAAAAAAAAGTGGGGGGAAGAAACTGAAAAAATACCCAAATATTATATATTTTCAAAAAATCAGTTAATCAATTAAAACAATTTAATAAGTAAACAAATATTTTTAAAAAATGATATAAACAAAATAATTGGGAAAACATTATTTATACACGAATTCTTTAGTAACAATTTCTTATTCAAGAATTCTTTGGGAATATTGTTAAATATATTTTGTTGATAATAAACTATCCTTAAAATTAAATGGATTCAACATGAATATTAATTACTTATGTTAGCACAACACATTTCATCGATCCATTTCATCAACATATTTATTTAATAACAACGAACAAAATATACTTATTTATTGAGATTGCACTGTGAGAGCATTTGCTCAACAAAGATTTAGCCAAATAATCCAAATTTTTATATTCATTTCACCCAGTGGCGTACCTAGAACTTTTGCCGCCCGGGGCGATCTCCAGTTTGCCGCCCTTTCTATTATAAGTCAATCAATAAAATAAAATTATTATCCTGTTCTTGGAATTAGAATTTAAAATTTACACTAAAATGCATTTATATATATGGGAATAGTATTTGAAATCATATAGTTAATCATAATTTATATAAATCAAATGAAGACCTTAGAGCGAAACAGTGGTAAGCCACACTTTTGCCGAAAATTGTTTTATTGCATTTATCATATGGCGGGAACAATATTAAACCACTAAAAAAGTTATTTTGACTGTTTCGTAATATATACCGCTGCTATCGCTAAATCATGTTGTTGGTGTTGGCAAAATTACTTCATTTTCTTACGTGAAGAGCATGGTAAGCCACATCAATATGGCGTCGACTTCTGGTTTATGTCTTCGTTCAAGAGCAATTATTCGTGAAAATAACCGTTCTAGTCCTGAGTTTTTTGAGGAGAGTGATGACAGTTGTGTCGACAAAGACTTTGTACCAAATAACGATAATATGTCGACAGATTCTTCTGAGATAGGTTATAGTTTTTTATTTTTTTGGCTTACCACGTTTTTATGTAAAAATATTTTGTAAATAATTTATGCAAAAGTATTGTATGCCATGTGGCTTAAGATGTTATTGCCCAACAACGAGCAAATATATTCACCAGAAGGTTGGCTAGATGTCATTCAAAAATCAAACCGAAAAAACCCATTTATAGTAACAAAAATGAGTCAAAAAGACTTATTCTTATGAGCCTCTGTTGGCGAATATAAACAAAAAAGCACGCTTTTCTGATAAGACAAACTTGGAATTTTCAGGAACGTATAGCTTTTGCTTTAAATCAGAGAATATTGGATCATTTTTTGTTAAAAACACAGTTAATGGAGAATACAGGAAAATTTATGTCTTAAAACAAGGTAGACCTGTAATGATAACCTTGTCAGATATTAATCTTAAATACAACGAGCCATTAAAAATAGCAGAAAAGAAAATTAAAAATGTACAAACATTATTGCCTTATATACCTCCAGCCTATCAATCATTTTACACTCAATTAAATGTAACTGTTGATGATGTAGATGTAGATGATGAGGTTGAAATTTTAGATGATTAATAAGTATTGCATTCTTTTCTTTATTTTGTTTTAATTTAGATAAAGCAAAAACACGTGAAGCTACATTTTATGTAAATTCTATTTTTTTTTTTGTGAAAAAAAATATAGTAGATAAAGATGTTGAAATTTTAGATGTGTTATAGATGTATTATATTATCTTAGTTATTTTTATCATCCGTTTAGTTTAGTTTTAGCAAAAACATGGTAAGCCACATTTTTTTCAAAATAAATTCTAATTTTTGTAGAAAAAATGTTTTATTTAAAGAAATAATAGTTGCTGACTTTTTCCCTTTACTGATATTACATATTGAGCAAATTTGAAATATATGCAGTAAACCCAATGTTTTATATCTTTTTTTTAAACTTTAAACTGCAATATCTCAACTTTTTGATTTTGTGGCTTACCACTGTTTCGCTCTAAGGTCTTCAAATAGTAAACTTATAATAATCATAATAATCATTTATTATTCAAGAAAGAAAAAAAATAAATATGAAATGAATAAGTTGCTTTTTACAACTATAACTAAATATAAAAAATGCCGCTCCAAGATAAGTGCCGCCCGGTGCGGACCGCACCACCCCCCCTAGGTACTCCACTGATTTCACCCAATAAATTATATTGAAAAATATATAAATAGATATAGGAAATATTAAAAACTGTTAAAATTAAAACAAATTTAGGTTATATTAAGAAATAAAACATCTCTATTTTTACCGACCGACGATAGTAAGGGAGGTATTGTTTTCACACCAAATTTCACATGTGGCGATTTTTACATATCTCCACGAATTTTTTCTTTTTCCATTTTCTTAACAGAAATAAGTATTTTTAGCATGATGTCTGTCCGTCTGTCCGTCCGTATAGATGTGTACAGCCTGAACGGCTCAACCGATTTTGATGAAATTCGGTATATTTACTTAATGCATCAGTGGGATGAATTGATCAACTTTTGGTGCAAATCCGGAAACCGGAAGTGGTAGTATTAGCGATCGACGATAGGAAGGGAAGGGTTATTTTCACACCAAATTTCACATGAGGAGATTTTTTACATATCACCACGAATCATGCACTTTGTATTGGTTTTATCCTCGCGAAAATCATATTTATTAGTTTTTTCTTGATTTAAAATTATATGACGTCATCCAGCCATTCATGACGTCACAGCCTAGTCTTGCATATATATTATAAATAAAATAAAATTAAAAATGTTTATATTTATTATTTATGTATCCATATCTGTTTTTTATTACATTAATAGATATATTAAAATTATTTGAAATTGTTTCTGTAGCTGCTAATTAATTTACTTCAAACCGTCGGTCGGTTCGGACCTGGCCACAGGTCAACTTATTATAGATATTTCCACACACAGTCATGCTTCTTATAAAGTTCTAAAAAATTTAACATAACGCTTTCCTACCTACCACTTTCAACTCACTTGAACTTGTGGGTAGACCAAGGCTAGAAAAACTAGAAGGCAGCAAACAGGGCATTTGTCGGGGCGGAAAATCTTAAGGGCGGCATTTTGTATATGAATGTAATAAATTTTACAAATATAGGGGCCCCAATTTATTCATTTCCCCGGGGCGCCGTAAATGCTAGAGCAGACGCTGGAACGACAAAAGTATTTCTCACAGTCAGCAAACTTTTTCTTGATCCAATAAAAAGATGATTAACTGTATTGAAACAAATGTTCTACTAGGTTTTTCATATGATTTTAATTGACTAACTAAATTGATCAACTATATATATATATCTTATCTTATTATAATAGGAATAAGTTGACCTGTGGCCAGGTCCGAACCGACCGACGGTTTGAAATAAATTAATTTCCAGCTACAGAAACAATTTCAAATAATTTTAATATATCTATTAATGTAATAAAAAACAGATATGGAAACATAAATAATAAATATAAACATTTTTAATTTTATTTTATTTATAATATATATGCAAGACCAGGCTGTGACGTCATGAATGGCTGGATGACGTAATATAATTTTAAATCAAGAAAAAAACTAATAAATATGATTTTTCTCGAGGATAAAACCAATACAAAGTGCATGATTCGTGGTGATATATAAAAAAATCTCCTTTGGTGTGAAAATAACCCTTCCCTTCCTATCGTCGATCGCTAATACTACCACTTCCGGTTTCCGGAATTGCACCAAAAGTTGATCAATTCATCCCACTGATGTATTAAGTAAATATACCAAATTTCATCAAAATCGGTTGAGCCGTTCAGGCTGTACACATCTATACGGACGGACGGACAGACGGACGGACAGACATCATGCTAAAAATACTTTTTTCTGTTTAGAAAATGCATGATTCGTGGAGATATGTAAAAATCTCCACATGTGAAATTTGGTGTGAAAACAATACCTCCCTTACTATCGTCGGTCGGTAAAAATATATTTGTATTTTGGATATATTAAAACACTCTAAGGATTTTTTTGAAATTCAACCATAGATAATTTTTTATAAAGAAAAATCGATCTATTATATATTGGTTTCATAAAATTAAAAGTATTTATGTTATATGTTATATCCACACAAACCAGACTTTTCTCTCTTTCAGTGCATTAATACTACGTACGTTTAAAGACTGCATGTTTTATGACTATTTTGTTTTAATTAATGTTCTTTTAAATTATTTGAAATTGTTTCATATATTTTGTCGTTTATTTATTTTAAATAATAATCATAATCTTAAATATTCATAGATCATAAGGAATAGTTTTTTTTTAAAGTACCGAGCATCGGCTTGGTCAATTTATATAATATAGAAGGTAAAAGAAACATTTCATATTCTAATATTTAAAGAAATAAATGAAGCTATATGATTCTAAATTTAAATGGATATATTTCAAACGTTAAATCTTCAAATATTAATATTGAGCTGGATATCAATTAAACTTGAAAAAATATTAATATAAATAATTATGGAAGGAGAACGAAACTCATAGGTACACTTGGGCCAAACAAAGAAGGTTTAACTTTAGGCGGTCCGCAAAAAGAATCAATATTCATAGAAATTCTAATCGCGAGAAACATTTTACATTTTTTTTTTAGAGACAAATTGAAAATATTTCATAAAATGTCGAAAGTGGCCACTGGCCGCAAAATGTTTTTAAAAAAGTCGAAAGTCTGTTCGCGAAAAACATTTTCCCTTTTTACCGATCAACGATAGTAAGGGAGGTATTGTTTTCACACCAAATTTTGTATGTGGAGATTTTTACATATCTCCACGAATCATGCATTTTCTTAACAGAAAAATGTATTTTTAGCATGAGGTCTGTCCGTCAGTCCGTATAGATGTGTACAGCTTGAACGGTTCAACGGATTTTGATGAAATTTGGTATATTTACTTAATGCGCCAGCATGATGAATTGAACAACTTTTGGTACAAATCCGGAAACCGGAAGTGGTAGTATTAACGATCGACGATAGGAAGGGAAGGGTTATTTTCACACTAAATTTCACATAAGGAGATATTTTACAAATCACCACGAATCACGCACTTTGTTTTGGTTTTATCCTCGAGAAAAATCATCTATATTAGTTTTTTCTTAATTTAAAATTATATGACGTCACCCAGCTCTCCATGACGTCACAGCCAGTTCCTACTTATATATTATAAATAAAATAAAATTAAAATTATTTATGTTATAAACATATCTGTTTTTTATTGCATTAATAGATATATTAAAATTATTTGAAATTGTTTCTGTAGCTGGAAATTAATTTACTACAAACCGTCATCGAGTCGGACCTGGCCACAGGTCAACTTATTTTTTTAAGGACAAATTGAAAGTTTTTTAAAAAAGTCAAAGGTGGTCGCGGGATGAATTTAATAAAAAAAATATTATATTGGTAGTTTTAAAAATATATTGAAAAGGATAAAAAAATAACATTCATATAGATATTACTATGAATTAAGATTGTATTGTAAATGTATAATAATAATTGTTATATTTAAATATTTATTATTTAGTTAAGTAGCGAGTATCCCATTCATGATAGCAATTGTTTTCAGAGAGCTGAAACGCATCGGATGAGGTAGTACGACATCGAGTTTGTCCATCGGCTGTCTGCGAGTTGGCTACCCATTTAAAACTTCGAGGTCAGTATCTATAACTATTTATCTAGTAGTATATTATAAAATAATATTAAGGATTTATTCAAAATTATCAATCTTATGTATGGTTTTGTTATTTTGTTACATGTAACATCAATTGTCCTGGCGATAATTCGGTTCATCTTCAACTTGGAAAAATGTTTATCTACCCTCTATTTGATTAACAGCGCACCAAATGTGAGAATTCAACACCTTTATTTTTTTATTGCACAAATAGCTAGTTTTTTGATATTCAAATTAATAAGGGCAAAATTGATATAATTTTTGTTATTACATTTCAATATTTAAAAAAAAAAAAAAAAAATGCAGGCTCTGCAAACATACGCTAAGGAATATTATCACCATGTTGCTGCTTTTCCTCGTTATATCAGCGGTATACATTCCTTGTGTCCGAATTTAAAAATGTGGCAAGTTTTACTTGGTAATTTAATAGAGGAAGAACAAGGCGACGAGAATCACCCGGAATTATGGCAGCGTTTTGCTGAAGGACTGGGAGTAGCACGTTCAGAACTTTGTGAAAATGCACAAATTAAGGAGACACGAGAATTAGTTGATGGTTATTATTTATTCAATTAAATATAGTAATTGGATGAAAAATATAGAAATTTTAATGATAAATATGAAATAACAAAAGAGCTATGATCACAAGACAATTTTTTTTTTTTTTTTTTTTTTATATATATATTTAATTCGTCGTGCATAGTTTAGAATAATAGGTTAAAATTTAATAGTAATTAATAGATTTTTAATACTAGTACGATGAAATAGATAATTAATATAAAAAATAATATGCGTTGATTAAAATCATTATTAAAGATTTCGATTGGTTTGAAAACTGATTCTCTAATATTACTATAATTTTTATTTTTTTATTTTAAATTGTTTCCTTTGTATAGAATAGAAGTCCAAATTTGGTAATTTAATTGAAGCATAAATCATTTTGTTCTATAAATTTGAACTTTTTCTATAACATATCATCTATTCTAAGAGAATTACTTAATATTTAATTTATATACTAACATATATTGCCTATGTGTACCTAGATATTCTTAAACCAAATAATATAATATATTTATATTTAAAATAGAATAAAATAGTAACGTATAAATCGATGAATTTTAATTTTAATCGGATATATACATATAATGTAGTTCTATAATTTTTTTTTTAATTTTATTTTAAATTACGAGTTTAACATGTTTTTTTTTTTATATATTCAATATTATATAATATATATATATATATATATATTCTATTTCTTATAACATTTATTTTAGAAAAAGTGCATGCTTATTTTTTTCATTGCGATTTTATTTATCTAAAATAATTATAAACTCTTGAAAAATAATTATTTTTTCAATATAATTTTATTTATTTTTTTAATATTGATAGCTATCCGTTATTTTCTAAGAAATCGACAAATTTATTAAAATATTTATTGAATATCAGTGAAAATGCATTATAAAATAAATAATAAAAATAAAACACTTGAAATTCAATCTCTCATAATATGATTGAAAAGAAATCAATTTGATTAGGTTTCTAATAAAGAACAGAGTACCTAAATTAAATAAGAATTAAAACGTCACACATAATGGGGCTAGATATTGTGAATAAAAGTAAAAAAAATATATAACTATAGTTGATATTTATTTGGAAAAAAATGATTTATACTTTTAAATTACTATATTGATATTATTATACGAGTTAAGTTATTTAAATAACTTTTCCTTTTTTTTTTTAGCTTGTTATGGTTTGATGGTAGTCGGTGTCTGAAGAATATATAGGATACGTATAGAAAAAGGAATCACATCTCATCAGAGGTAAAGTTGATATATAAACAAACTATAATTAAAAATTAGAATTACATATTCAATTAATTTTTAAGTAGAAAATCAATAAAAGTTGTATCGATAGATATATAAATATTCATAAATTAAAACAATAAGAAAAAGAAATTTACATTCGACTGAATTTGTTTTATTCTAGTTTTTTACAATAAATTTAAATAAATATAGTATTTTATAGGAAAGTATTCTTTAAATTAAAAATGGCTTTTTTTCATTCATGATATTTATTTATATAATTAATCATGAAATAACAAAAGAGCTATGATCAAGACAATTTTTTTTTTTTTTTTTTATATATTTAATTCGTCGTGCATAGTTTAGAATAATAGGTTAAAATTTAATATAATGTTTTGGATTTTTCATTTGAATATAAAAAAAAGAGTATTTAATAATTTAAATATTTTCAATTTCTCTATTAGTTCATCTGAAAGAACGTGGATTCACGAAACAAATTTGGACCACTACTATATATGGAGATGGTGAAAAGTACGAGTTCATCGAGATCGTCGAGTGACTTACTACGAGTGGGCAACCTATTTATAACTCCGAGGTTAGTAATTTTTGTTATAAAAAAAATGTATTATAATTTGAATACTCAATCTTATATATGTCTTTTGTTTTTCTTTTTTTTTTTCATGTATCATCCTTTTGCTGATGGCAAATTCAATTCTCTTCGAATAATATTGGTTTCTTCAAAATTTTTTATAAATACAGCTCACCAAAAATAAGTACTCAACATATATTTTTTGATTATTCTGGCACTAGTGGTAGTAATGAATTTAATTTAATATTGACAAAATTTAAATATTACAATAAAAAATACAATATTTCTATTATTTTTTGTTAAATTTAACATTGTTCGTGAATTAGTTAGTTAGATTAAAGATTTTCAGAGGCTACCCTAGAAAACAGAAAGAATTGGAAGAGAGAAGGATAAGGATGGCAAATCTACAATCTACTGAATCATCAATTCCTTTAAAGGTATTTAGAATTGTTAGCCTGAGAGGTTGCGTATGGGGGGTGATTATACATTATTTTGGCTTAATCGTTTGTTGTTAGGGATTTACAGATAAAGGAATGCTTCAAGAAAGTGCCTTCTGATTCATCGCGTCCAAACCTTTGTGGTAGCCTATAAATATAGATAGAAACTAGAAACATTAAATTTAATGAATTATTAATATATTAGAATAGAATAGAAAAAAGGTGTTGGGTTGTTGCATGCTTCTAAATATTAAAGGAAACACCTTGTTAGTATTTCGTCTTTAGTATTTAGTGGGTGGAGTCGGGTATGTGCCAGAAAATATTAAGGGATTGTTTATCTGCATGTGTTTTGTGCTTCCCAAATCGTCATTTTTTTTATTTTTTAATGACGATTCCCTTGTTTGTGTAAAGTAATGTGTATCACTGAGGATGACTCGGACGTGGATCTATGGTATTGGACAGGCATTCGTGAAGGTAGTTCAACAATGTTCCTTAATGGGATTAGCCCGCCAGGATGTATTGACTACCTTGGAGCTAAGTTTAGTCTCTTTTTCATGAGTGTTCCTCCCACTATGGAGGACGCCATGAATCCCCATTAGGTAGGGATTTTTTACAGGTTGCCACGAATGTGGTGTTCAATCGTAATCCAAAAACTCAAAGTCACTCTCAGCTGATCCACAGATACTCACAAACGGCTTCCCACTTAATCTATGCTTTTCTTTTTCTTTTTTTTTTCCTTCTTCTTCTAAATTACGCATTTCTTCGGAAGTTAAAACACAAAATAGACCATACTGTGTCTAATAAGCGCGTTCGGGAGTGTTTTATTTTTTTTTTTTTTTTTTTTTTTTCGTTTCCGTGATTGCAATCTTTTCTAGCAAGAAGAGTGTTTTGCACGAAGATAGAAAATATTATTAGATGGCCATCCGTGCCATAGAATTGGGTTTGGGATAGGATAGACTGTGTACAGGGAAGACATCAGGGCGCAATGAAGTAGCCTCCACGGTAGGTTATATGTATATTGAAATTCAATTTATGTCTTCTTTCCTGTGACGTTATTCTCTTCTGTTTGTTACCTCTAACTAATGATCTTTTTTTCTATTTCTTTTTATTTTCATTGTCTGAAGAGCATCATTTGAATAACTTGGTTTGGTGGTATATGGGGCCAGATCAGAATTTCATCGCATCTCTTCACAACGACTGCGAGACATCTCATCGGTGAGTTGAATTTTTATTTCTATAATATTTCATGAAATAATTTTTAATTTGTCTTAAAATAATTAAAATTACCTAATTTTTAAATGGCGTTTATTGTTAGAACTGAAATTTTTGTGACAGTAATTCTTCTTCGAAAATGTTAAAATAAATCTAAAAAACTTTCTTTGTTTTTTACTAATTATTCTTTGATTTTTCTAACTTACAATATAGAAGAATACACTGGATATAATAAATAATATATACAAGTAAATATTTCGAAATCACAAAACTAATTATGAATCTATTTCTTGTTTTTAGATCTACATTGAATGGAATGGAGCGAGCATAAGATTTCATCTACCTACTTTGAAGGTTACTAAAAAGGAAAATAAAAAATGGGTAAGAATTTTATTTATTTTTTCTACTATTTAAATAATTAATATTGAAATATTATTTTAAATTTTAAAATATTATCTACAAGTACTCTTACTGTGTCCAAAATTTCATTAAATTATTAATGTATAATCAATCCTATTCCTATGATAGATATCCTCCAACTTCTATTAAATACTATTCAATATAAATATTCATTGAATTAAATTTCAAATATTAATTAATGATGGTATATTATAGAAATTTCTATAAAAGGATAAAATAAAATAGAAGACTTATTAAAAACATTCTTTGACTATTATCTTCTTCAAGTATTATTTTTTAAGTTTAAAAAAGGTTTTATTTAATTTTTAATATATATCACGATATGTTTTATCTATCACCATCAGATATGTTCGTACCTGTTGACTCCACTCTCTGGTCACTAAGAAATGATGATGGAAGAAGCTAATAAGAATAAGCGCATGCACAAACGGTGAGTAGAATTATGAATACAATAGAATTTCAAAATAATCCAGATATTTTTACATTGATGAATTTATAAAGATACTACACGCGTATATTAAATTACTAAGTGAAATGTTTTGTTAATTTTTTAGTTTTACTTGATGATGTCCACCATTCCAGAATCAAGAGAGAGATTGAAGAACATAATGACTTCCAGATCATCATCATCCATCGGGCGATTGCAAGGGGGGGTGAAACCCCTCCGTAAGTATTTTTTTAAGAAATATTTTAATATTATTCTAATCTATTTTCAATCTTAATAAATATGTCTTTTATTCTTGTTTTTCATGTAACCTCGATCAATGTTGATGCCAATCTTTCACTTTTACGGTTTCATCAACAAGGTGAGTAGATTTCCAATATGAATTATTCCAGGAAAACATTATTTCATATTAGTCTTTGTTTTCCAGGGCATGAAGACGATGATTCTGTTGAAGAGTTTGTCGACTGCATTACCTACCATTAATCAATCCATTGTAAGTATTTTTTATGTATTTATATATTTTATTTTTTTATTTTATAGTATATTATAAATGATACGCGTAGTATATAACAAGATATTTGAATTTCATGATAATTTAGAAATTAGATTTCAGTTCTTGGTTGAGAGATTTTTTTCAATTCTTTTGATTTATACATGTATTTCTCCTTTAAAAGAATGATAATTATTTTTAATATTAAATCAGTTTAATTATAAATTATTTAATTTTAATTATTGCTCTATATATATACATACTTAAAGAGAATAATATTGAAAATAATATTTTAAAATAAAACTTTTAAATGGAGTGAACACTAATCGCAATAGATAGCGGGATATGTATTAAATCAGTATAATATTTTTTCAAAAGTATATAAAATTTATATCATTAATATTAATATTTCTTAATGATGATAGTTTTGAAAACCTGTAGAGTAAATAATTATTTTTCAAATAATAACACTTTTGCTGCCCTTATTTTATTTTAAACACTCTTATTCGAATATATTTTATTTAAAAAAATCTCCCGAAATTCTTCTAAAGATAAACAACAAAATTTTAAAAAGAACGCATTGAATTTTTCATTTCAAATAGCTTATAGAAAGATTATGCTTTAATATTAGATTAAATATAAAGAGAATCACGTTTATTTGAACTTTGAGATAAGCTATAAATAATGTAAATTGTAAATTTAGAGAAAGGAAGATAATTAATATTAAATATGATATTTATTTTACGATTAGAGTATAATGCAAAAATTTCGGTTAAATTTAAATTTAATTCAGTGAATATCATCTATGTATTTGAAATTATTTCGATTCTATACAATTTAAGCCCGATATTACTTACAAAAGTTTAAATAAGCCTATTTTGATTGGTGACATTTATTTGAAAGGATTTGTATGATATACAAATTTGTAAAAAAAAAAAGAAAAGGCAATAAGTATTTTATTTACAAATAGTATGTTTTTAAATTCAATAGAATATTTGAATTAGAGTTTAAAATACGTACTGGATGGTAATTAACTATATTTATGAATTTGGGAAGATTTTACAAAGTTGGAGCCCCTTTTAGTTAGATATCCACCGACACAGAAAATACTAAATTTAAAAAAATTACTAAAATTCTCTCTTAAAGCTATCTACATACAGAAAGAATTTTAGAAAGAATGTATTGATTCATTTCCTCTAGACAGATAAACAAAATTAAATTTTATTTATATTAATATCAAGAGAATATATAACGTTTATTTTTTAAATTCGAAATAGGATACATATAATATATTGTAAGTTCGGTGGAGAAGATAAATAATATTAATCATAATATTTAAGATTGAAGAATTCATATGAAATTTCTATTTAGTGAATAACAATCTTTTGGAAATTGAACTGATTGAAATGAAGGGGGGTTCACTGCCTGGATGTTTTCTCTGCCGATGCCTGATTGTGCAATTGATCTAACTATCAATTGATAAACAGACCACCACGGATCCAAGTAGATCAGCAGAATAAACGCCCGACGGGGTAATCGAACAGTTGAGCCGATTACTGAGCTGGATCGCTAACGATAATAGCCTCTCGTTGAGCTTCCCTCAGTAGACCAGGCCTCGAAGAAAATATACGAATCGGCAGGCGATGGCGGCGTATTGACTCCACAAACACAGGCGGCAGGTAACAAACGTAGGCAGGCCGAACACAAAACCAAGCAGAAGGGGGTCTTCAGAGGGTGCCGTCCCTTTTTATATGGGGATATGTAAGTAGGGGAATGTCACTCATCAGTGGGTGTTCAGAGAGGGGATTGGTCAAACACATTAGTTCATTTATCTTAAATTAAAAAACTTAAACTTATAATTGAAATATCTTAAAATTAATTTTCTTAATAATACAATTATAAAATATTAACATTTATCCTTACTTAATACTAAAAACCTATTTTTATATTAATTAAATAAAATTATTATCGGAGAGCGGCAATTCAAATTAAATTGCATTCAGGTTCCATGCTGAGCCACAATCTATAGAATCTTTATCCGATATTTCTTAAAAATAAAATAGTTTTAATTGGTGATATTTATTTATTATATATTAATTTAAAGGCGATAAATATTTTAGATACAATTTCAATTCAATTTCAATGTTTTTGAATATAACGATGGATTTCTTTTATTTTTTCTTGTCATGAAATTATCTGGTATCATTTTATTAAATCAATTCAAATGGGAACTATTAGAATAAAATAAAGGATATTTGGTTAATTGTCGGAAATGAAAAACTAACTATTGATATATTTTAAAAACTCTGAGAATTACTAGAATTATTATTTATTAATTTAATATAAATTATTGAACGAGTTCTGACTTGTCCATAGTGAGTCTTGATATCCAAGGATGGGGGTGGTGCATTTACATAAATCATGATAGTTTCTGGTTTGATATAAAATAAAAAACATTAAATTATAAATTGTTTAGATAATTGGGAGTAGTAATATCTCTCTATATAAAATAATAATACTTGTGGTGGAATTAAAATAAAATATTATAAGAAAAATCAAATTCAATTCAGACAGAATTCTCCTGAACAATTAACGAAAAATTTTGAAAACATTATATTGAATTTTTCATTTCACATGATTCAACTTATAAAGTAAGGTATTTATAAATAAAATTCAATTTTATTTATTTTAAAAAGAAAAACGTTTATTTAAATTTAGAAATACGACTACAAATAATAGATTTTTAATACTAGTACGATGAAATAGATAATTAATATAAAAAATAATATGCGTTGATTAAAATCATTATTAAAGATTTCGATTAGTTTGAAAACTGATTCTCTAATATTACTATAATTTTTATTTTTTTATTTTAAATTGTTTCCTTTGTATAGAATAGAAGTCCAAATTTGGTAATTTAATTGAAGCATAAATCATTTTGTTCTATAAATTTGAACTTTTTCTATAACATATCATCTATTCTAAGAGAATTACTTAATATTTAATTTATATACTAACATATATTGCCTATGTGTACCTAGATATTCTTAAACCAAATAATATAATATATTTATATTTAAAATAGAATAAAATAGTAACGTATAAATCGATGAATTTTAATTTTAATCGGATATATACATATAATGTAGTTCTATAATTTTTTTTTTAATTTTATTTTAAATTACGAGTTTAACATGTTTTTTTTTTTATATATTCAATATTATATAATATATATATATATATATATATTCTATTTCTTATAACATTTATTTTAGAAAAAGTGCATGCTTATTTTTTTCATTGCGATTTTATTTATCTAAAATAATTATAAACTCTTGAAAAATAATTATTTTTTCAATATAATTTTATTTATTTTTTTAATATTGATAGCTATCCGTTATTTTCTAAGAAATCGACAAATTTATTAAAATATTTATTGAATATCAGTGAAAATGCATTATAAAATAAATAATAAAAATAAAACACTTGAAATTCAATCTCTCATAATATGATTGAAAAGAAATCAATTTGATTAGGTTTCTAATAAAGAACAGAGTACCTAAATTAAATAAGAATTAAAACGTCACACATAATGGGGCTAGATATTGTGAATAAAAGTAAAAAAAATATATAACTATAGTTGATATTTATTTGGAAAAAAATGATTTATACTTTTAAATTACTATATTGATATTATTATACGAGTTAAGTTATTTAAATAACTTTTCCTTTTTTTTTTTAGCTTGTTATGGTTTGATGGTAGTCGGTGTCTGAAGAATATATAGGATACGTATAGAAAAAGGAATCACATCTCATCAGAGGTAAAGTTGATATATAAACAAACTATAATTAAAAATTAGAATTACATATTCAATTAATTTTTAAGTAGAAAATCAATAAAAGTTGTATCGATAGATATATAAATATTCATAAATTAAAACAATAAGAAAAAGAAATTTACATTCGACTGAATTTGTTTTATTCTAGTTTTTTACAATAAATTTAAATAAATATAGTATTTTATAGGAAAGTATTCTTTAAATTAAAAATGGCTTTTTTTCATTCATGATATTTATTTATATAATTAATCATGAAATAACAAAAGAGCTATGATCAAGACAATTTTTTTTTTTTTTTTTTATATATTTAATTCGTCGTGCATAGTTTAGAATAATAGGTTAAAATTTAATATAATGTTTTGGATTTTTCATTTGAATATAAAAAAAAGAGTATTTAATAATTTAAATATTTTCAATTTCTCTATTAGTTCATCTGAAAGAACGTGGATTCACGAAACAAATTTGGACCACTACTATATATGGAGATGGTGAAAAGTACGAGTTCATCGAGATCGTCGAGTGACTTACTACGAGTGGGCAACCTATTTATAACTCCGAGGTTAGTAATTTTTGTTATAAAAAAAATGTATTATAATTTGAATACTCAATCTTATATATGTCTTTTGTTTTTCTTTTTTTTTTTCATGTATCATCCTTTTGCTGATGGCAAATTCAATTCTCTTCGAATAATATTGGTTTCTTCAAAATTTTTTATAAATACAGCTCACCAAAAATAAGTACTCAACATATATTTTTTGATTATTCTGGCACTAGTGGTAGTAATGAATTTAATTTAATATTGACAAAATTTAAATATTACAATAAAAAATACAATATTTCTATTATTTTTTGTTAAATTTAACATTGTTCGTGAATTAGTTAGTTAGATTAAAGATTTTCAGAGGCTACCCTAGAAAACAGAAAGAATTGGAAGAGAGAAGGATAAGGATGGCAAATCTACAATCTACTGAATCATCAATTCCTTTAAAGGTATTTAGAATTGTTAGCCTGAGAGGTTGCGTATGGGGGGTGATTATACATTATTTTGGCTTAATCGTTTGTTGTTAGGGATTTACAGATAAAGGAATGCTTCAAGAAAGTGCCTTCTGATTCATCGCGTCCAAACCTTTGTGGTAGCCTATAAATATAGATAGAAACTAGAAACATTAAATTTAATGAATTATTAATATATTAGAATAGAATAGAAAAAAGGTGTTGGGTTGTTGCATGCTTCTAAATATTAAAGGAAACACCTTGTTAGTATTTCGTCTTTAGTATTTAGTGGGTGGAGTCGGGTATGTGCCAGAAAATATTAAGGGATTGTTTATCTGCATGTGTTTTGTGCTTCCCAAATCGTCATTTTTTTTATTTTTTAATGACGATTCCCTTGTTTGTGTAAAGTAATGTGTATCACTGAGGATGACTCGGACGTGGATCTATGGTATTGGACAGGCATTCGTGAAGGTAGTTCAACAATGTTCCTTAATGGGATTAGCCCGCCAGGATGTATTGACTACCTTGGAGCTAAGTTTAGTCTCTTTTTCATGAGTGTTCCTCCCACTATGGAGGACGCCATGAATCCCCATTAGGTAGGGATTTTTTACAGGTTGCCACGAATGTGGTGTTCAATCGTAATCCAAAAACTCAAAGTCACTCTCAGCTGATCCACAGATACTCACAAACGGCTTCCCACTTAATCTATGCTTTTCTTTTTCTTTTTTTTTTCCTTCTTCTTCTAAATTACGCATTTCTTCGGAAGTTAAAACACAAAATAGACCATACTGTGTCTAATAAGCGCGTTCGGGAGTGTTTTATTTTTTTTTTTTTTTTTTTTTTTTCGTTTCCGTGATTGCAATCTTTTCTAGCAAGAAGAGTGTTTTGCACGAAGATAGAAAATATTATTAGATGGCCATCCGTGCCATAGAATTGGGTTTGGGATAGGATAGACTGTGTACAGGGAAGACATCAGGGCGCAATGAAGTAGCCTCCACGGTAGGTTATATGTATATTGAAATTCAATTTATGTCTTCTTTCCTGTGACGTTATTCTCTTCTGTTTGTTACCTCTAACTAATGATCTTTTTTTCTATTTCTTTTTATTTTCATTGTCTGAAGAGCATCATTTGAATAACTTGGTTTGGTGGTATATGGGGCCAGATCAGAATTTCATCGCATCTCTTCACAACGACTGCGAGACATCTCATCGGTGAGTTGAATTTTTATTTCTATAATATTTCATGAAATAATTTTTAATTTGTCTTAAAATAATTAAAATTACCTAATTTTTAAATGGCGTTTATTGTTAGAACTGAAATTTTTGTGACAGTAATTCTTCTTCGAAAATGTTAAAATAAATCTAAAAAACTTTCTTTGTTTTTTACTAATTATTCTTTGATTTTTCTAACTTACAATATAGAAGAATACACTGGATATAATAAATAATATATACAAGTAAATATTTCGAAATCACAAAACTAATTATGAATCTATTTCTTGTTTTTAGATCTACATTGAATGGAATGGAGCGAGCATAAGATTTCATCTACCTACTTTGAAGGTTACTAAAAAGGAAAATAAAAAATGGGTAAGAATTTTATTTATTTTTTCTACTATTTAAATAATTAATATTGAAATATTATTTTAAATTTTAAAATATTATCTACAAGTACTCTTACTGTGTCCAAAATTTCATTAAATTATTAATGTATAATCAATCCTATTCCTATGATAGATATCCTCCAACTTCTATTAAATACTATTCAATATAAATATTCATTGAATTAAATTTCAAATATTAATTAATGATGGTATATTATAGAAATTTCTATAAAAGGATAAAATAAAATAGAAGACTTATTAAAAACATTCTTTGACTATTATCTTCTTCAAGTATTATTTTTTAAGTTTAAAAAAGGTTTTATTTAATTTTTAATATATATCACGATATGTTTTATCTATCACCATCAGATATGTTCGTACCTGTTGACTCCACTCTCTGGTCACTAAGAAATGATGATGGAAGAAGCTAATAAGAATAAGCGCATGCACAAACGGTGAGTAGAATTATGAATACAATAGAATTTCAAAATAATCCAGATATTTTTACATTGATGAATTTATAAAGATACTACACGCGTATATTAAATTACTAAGTGAAATGTTTTGTTAATTTTTTAGTTTTACTTGATGATGTCCACCATTCCAGAATCAAGAGAGAGATTGAAGAACATAATGACTTCCAGATCATCATCATCCATCGGGCGATTGCAAGGGGGGGTGAAACCCCTCCGTAAGTATTTTTTTAAGAAATATTTTAATATTATTCTAATCTATTTTCAATCTTAATAAATATGTCTTTTATTCTTGTTTTTCATGTAACCTCGATCAATGTTGATGCCAATCTTTCACTTTTACGGTTTCATCAACAAGGTGAGTAGATTTCCAATATGAATTATTCCAGGAAAACATTATTTCATATTAGTCTTTGTTTTCCAGGGCATGAAGACGATGATTCTGTTGAAGAGTTTGTCGACTGCATTACCTACCATTAATCAATCCATTGTAAGTATTTTTTATGTATTTATATATTTTATTTTTTTATTTTATAGTATATTATAAATGATACGCGTAGTATATAACAAGATATTTGAATTTCATGATAATTTAGAAATTAGATTTCAGTTCTTGGTTGAGAGATTTTTTTCAATTCTTTTGATTTATACATGTATTTCTCCTTTAAAAGAATGATAATTATTTTTAATATTAAATCAGTTTAATTATAAATTATTTAATTTTAATTATTGCTCTATATATATACATACTTAAAGAGAATAATATTGAAAATAATATTTTAAAATAAAACTTTTAAATGGAGTGAACACTAATCGCAATAGATAGCGGGATATGTATTAAATCAGTATAATATTTTTTCAAAAGTATATAAAATTTATATCATTAATATTAATATTTCTTAATGATGATAGTTTTGAAAACCTGTAGAGTAAATAATTATTTTTCAAATAATAACACTTTTGCTGCCCTTATTTTATTTTAAACACTCTTATTCGAATATATTTTATTTAAAAAAATCTCCCGAAATTCTTCTAAAGATAAACAACAAAATTTTAAAAAGAACGCATTGAATTTTTCATTTCAAATAGCTTATAGAAAGATTATGCTTTAATATTAGATTAAATATAAAGAGAATCACGTTTATTTGAACTTTGAGATAAGCTATAAATAATGTAAATTGTAAATTTAGAGAAAGGAAGATAATTAATATTAAATATGATATTTATTTTACGATTAGAGTATAATGCAAAAATTTCGGTTAAATTTAAATTTAATTCAGTGAATATCATCTATGTATTTGAAATTATTTCGATTCTATACAATTTAAGCCCGATATTACTTACAAAAGTTTAAATAAGCCTATTTTGATTGGTGACATTTATTTGAAAGGATTTGTATGATATACAAATTTGTAAAAAAAAAAAGAAAAGGCAATAAGTATTTTATTTACAAATAGTATGTTTTTAAATTCAATAGAATATTTGAATTAGAGTTTAAAATACGTACTGGATGGTAATTAACTATATTTATGAATTTGGGAAGATTTTACAAAGTTGGAGCCCCTTTTAGTTAGATATCCACCGACACAGAAAATACTAAATTTAAAAAAATTACTAAAATTCTCTCTTAAAGCTATCTACATACAGAAAGAATTTTAGAAAGAATGTATTGATTCATTTCCTCTAGACAGATAAACAAAATTAAATTTTATTTATATTAATATCAAGAGAATATATAACGTTTATTTTTTAAATTCGAAATAGGATACATATAATATATTGTAAGTTCGGTGGAGAAGATAAATAATATTAATCATAATATTTAAGATTGAAGAATTCATATGAAATTTCTATTTAGTGAATAACAATCTTTTGGAAATTGAACTGATTGAAATGAAGGGGGGTTCACTGCCTGGATGTTTTCTCTGCCGATGCCTGATTGTGCAATTGATCTAACTATCAATTGATAAACAGACCACCACGGATCCAAGTAGATCAGCAGAATAAACGCCCGACGGGGTAATCGAACAGTTGAGCCGATTACTGAGCTGGATCGCTAACGATAATAGCCTCTCGTTGAGCTTCCCTCAGTAGACCAGGCCTCGAAGAAAATATACGAATCGGCAGGCGATGGCGGCGTATTGACTCCACAAACACAGGCGGCAGGTAACAAACGTAGGCAGG
Source organism: Labia minor (assembly GCA_963082975.1). NCBI lineage: Eukaryota > Metazoa > Arthropoda > Insecta > Dermaptera > Spongiphoridae > Labia > Labia minor. Next base: position 72,256,261 of record OY720348.1, read on the forward strand.
CCGAACACAAAACCAAGCAGAAGGGGGTCTTCAGAGGGTGCCGTCCCTTTTTATATGGGGATATGTAAGTAGGGGAATGTCACTCATCAGTGGGTGTTCAGAGAGGGGATTGGTCAAACACATTAGTTCATTTATCTTAAATTAAAAAACTTAAACTTATAATTGAAATATCTTAAAATTAATTTTCTTAATAATACAATTATAAAATATTAACATTTATCCTTACTTAATACTAAAAACCTATTTTTATATTAATTAAATAAAATTATTATCGGAGAGCGGCAATTCAAATTAAATTGCATTCAGGTTCCATGCTGAGCCACAATCTATAGAATCTTTATCCGATATTTCTTAAAAATAAAATAGTTTTAATTGGTGATATTTATTTATTATATATTAATTTAAAGGCGATAAATATTTTAGATACAATTTCAATTCAATTTCAATGTTTTTGAATATAACGATGGATTTCTTTTATTTTTTCTTGTCATGAAATTATCTGGTATCATTTTATTAAATCAATTCAAATGGGAACTATTAGAATAAAATAAAGGATATTTGGTTAATTGTCGGAAATGAAAAACTAACTATTGATATATTTTAAAAACTCTGAGAATTACTAGAATTATTATTTATTAATTTAATATAAATTATTGAACGAGTTCTGACTTGTCCATAGTGAGTCTTGATATCCAAGGATGGGGGTGGTGCATTTACATAAATCATGATAGTTTCTGGTTTGATATAAAATAAAAAACATTAAATTATAAATTGTTTAGATAATTGGGAGTAGTAATATCTCTCTATATAAAATAATAATACTTGTGGTGGAATTAAAATAAAATATTATAAGAAAAATCAAATTCAATTCAGACAGAATTCTCCTGAACAATTAACGAAAAATTTTGAAAACATTATATTGAATTTTTCATTTCACATGATTCAACTTATAAAGTAAGGTATTTATAAATAAAATTCAATTTTATTTATTTTAAAAAGAAAAACGTTTATTTAAATTTAGAAATACGACTACAAATAATAGATTTTTAATACTAGTACGATGAAATAGATAATTAATATAAAAAATAATATGCGTTGATTAAAATCATTATTAAAGATTTCGATTAGTTTGAAAACTGATTCTCTAATATTACTATAATTTTTATTTTTTTATTTTAAATTGTTTCCTTTGTATAGAATAGAAGTCCAAATTTGGTAATTTAATTGAAGCATAAATCATTTTGTTCTATAAATTTGAACTTTTTCTATAACATATCATCTATTCTAAGAGAATTACTTAATATTTAATTTATATACTAACATATATTGCCTATGTGTACCTAGATATTCTTAAACCAAATAATATAATATATTTATATTTAAAATAGAATAAAATAGTAACGTATAAATCGATGAATTTTAATTTTAATCGGATATATACATATAATGTAGTTCTATAATTTTTTTTTTAATTTTATTTTAAATTACGAGTTTAACATGTTTTTTTTTTTATATATTCAATATTATATAATATATATATATATATATATATTCTATTTCTTATAACATTTATTTTAGAAAAAGTGCATGCTTATTTTTTTCATTGCGATTTTATTTATCTAAAATAATTATAAACTCTTGAAAAATAATTATTTTTTCAATATAATTTTATTTATTTTTTTAATATTGATAGCTATCCGTTATTTTCTAAGAAATCGACAAATTTATTAAAATATTTATTGAATATCAGTGAAAATGCATTATAAAATAAATAATAAAAATAAAACACTTGAAATTCAATCTCTCATAATATGATTGAAAAGAAATCAATTTGATTAGGTTTCTAATAAAGAACAGAGTACCTAAATTAAATAAGAATTAAAACGTCACACATAATGGGGCTAGATATTGTGAATAAAAGTAAAAAAAATATATAACTATAGTTGATATTTATTTGGAAAAAAATGATTTATACTTTTAAATTACTATATTGATATTATTATACGAGTTAAGTTATTTAAATAACTTTTCCTTTTTTTTTTTAGCTTGTTATGGTTTGATGGTAGTCGGTGTCTGAAGAATATATAGGATACGTATAGAAAAAGGAATCACATCTCATCAGAGGTAAAGTTGATATATAAACAAACTATAATTAAAAATTAGAATTACATATTCAATTAATTTTTAAGTAGAAAATCAATAAAAGTTGTATCGATAGATATATAAATATTCATAAATTAAAACAATAAGAAAAAGAAATTTACATTCGACTGAATTTGTTTTATTCTAGTTTTTTACAATAAATTTAAATAAATATAGTATTTTATAGGAAAGTATTCTTTAAATTAAAAATGGCTTTTTTTCATTCATGATATTTATTTATATAATTAATCATGAAATAACAAAAGAGCTATGATCAAGACAATTTTTTTTTTTTTTTTTTATATATTTAATTCGTCGTGCATAGTTTAGAATAATAGGTTAAAATTTAATATAATGTTTTGGATTTTTCATTTGAATATAAAAAAAAGAGTATTTAATAATTTAAATATTTTCAATTTCTCTATTAGTTCATCTGAAAGAACGTGGATTCACGAAACAAATTTGGACCACTACTATATATGGAGATGGTGAAAAGTACGAGTTCATCGAGATCGTCGAGTGACTTACTACGAGTGGGCAACCTATTTATAACTCCGAGGTTAGTAATTTTTGTTATAAAAAAAATGTATTATAATTTGAATACTCAATCTTATATATGTCTTTTGTTTTTCTTTTTTTTTTTCATGTATCATCCTTTTGCTGATGGCAAATTCAATTCTCTTCGAATAATATTGGTTTCTTCAAAATTTTTTATAAATACAGCTCACCAAAAATAAGTACTCAACATATATTTTTTGATTATTCTGGCACTAGTGGTAGTAATGAATTTAATTTAATATTGACAAAATTTAAATATTACAATAAAAAATACAATATTTCTATTATTTTTTGTTAAATTTAACATTGTTCGTGAATTAGTTAGTTAGATTAAAGATTTTCAGAGGCTACCCTAGAAAACAGAAAGAATTGGAAGAGAGAAGGATAAGGATGGCAAATCTACAATCTACTGAATCATCAATTCCTTTAAAGGTATTTAGAATTGTTAGCCTGAGAGGTTGCGTATGGGGGGTGATTATACATTATTTTGGCTTAATCGTTTGTTGTTAGGGATTTACAGATAAAGGAATGCTTCAAGAAAGTGCCTTCTGATTCATCGCGTCCAAACCTTTGTGGTAGCCTATAAATATAGATAGAAACTAGAAACATTAAATTTAATGAATTATTAATATATTAGAATAGAATAGAAAAAAGGTGTTGGGTTGTTGCATGCTTCTAAATATTAAAGGAAACACCTTGTTAGTATTTCGTCTTTAGTATTTAGTGGGTGGAGTCGGGTATGTGCCAGAAAATATTAAGGGATTGTTTATCTGCATGTGTTTTGTGCTTCCCAAATCGTCATTTTTTTTATTTTTTAATGACGATTCCCTTGTTTGTGTAAAGTAATGTGTATCACTGAGGATGACTCGGACGTGGATCTATGGTATTGGACAGGCATTCGTGAAGGTAGTTCAACAATGTTCCTTAATGGGATTAGCCCGCCAGGATGTATTGACTACCTTGGAGCTAAGTTTAGTCTCTTTTTCATGAGTGTTCCTCCCACTATGGAGGACGCCATGAATCCCCATTAGGTAGGGATTTTTTACAGGTTGCCACGAATGTGGTGTTCAATCGTAATCCAAAAACTCAAAGTCACTCTCAGCTGATCCACAGATACTCACAAACGGCTTCCCACTTAATCTATGCTTTTCTTTTTCTTTTTTTTTTCCTTCTTCTTCTAAATTACGCATTTCTTCGGAAGTTAAAACACAAAATAGACCATACTGTGTCTAATAAGCGCGTTCGGGAGTGTTTTATTTTTTTTTTTTTTTTTTTTTTTTCGTTTCCGTGATTGCAATCTTTTCTAGCAAGAAGAGTGTTTTGCACGAAGATAGAAAATATTATTAGATGGCCATCCGTGCCATAGAATTGGGTTTGGGATAGGATAGACTGTGTACAGGGAAGACATCAGGGCGCAATGAAGTAGCCTCCACGGTAGGTTATATGTATATTGAAATTCAATTTATGTCTTCTTTCCTGTGACGTTATTCTCTTCTGTTTGTTACCTCTAACTAATGATCTTTTTTTCTATTTCTTTTTATTTTCATTGTCTGAAGAGCATCATTTGAATAACTTGGTTTGGTGGTATATGGGGCCAGATCAGAATTTCATCGCATCTCTTCACAACGACTGCGAGACATCTCATCGGTGAGTTGAATTTTTATTTCTATAATATTTCATGAAATAATTTTTAATTTGTCTTAAAATAATTAAAATTACCTAATTTTTAAATGGCGTTTATTGTTAGAACTGAAATTTTTGTGACAGTAATTCTTCTTCGAAAATGTTAAAATAAATCTAAAAAACTTTCTTTGTTTTTTACTAATTATTCTTTGATTTTTCTAACTTACAATATAGAAGAATACACTGGATATAATAAATAATATATACAAGTAAATATTTCGAAATCACAAAACTAATTATGAATCTATTTCTTGTTTTTAGATCTACATTGAATGGAATGGAGCGAGCATAAGATTTCATCTACCTACTTTGAAGGTTACTAAAAAGGAAAATAAAAAATGGGTAAGAATTTTATTTATTTTTTCTACTATTTAAATAATTAATATTGAAATATTATTTTAAATTTTAAAATATTATCTACAAGTACTCTTACTGTGTCCAAAATTTCATTAAATTATTAATGTATAATCAATCCTATTCCTATGATAGATATCCTCCAACTTCTATTAAATACTATTCAATATAAATATTCATTGAATTAAATTTCAAATATTAATTAATGATGGTATATTATAGAAATTTCTATAAAAGGATAAAATAAAATAGAAGACTTATTAAAAACATTCTTTGACTATTATCTTCTTCAAGTATTATTTTTTAAGTTTAAAAAAGGTTTTATTTAATTTTTAATATATATCACGATATGTTTTATCTATCACCATCAGATATGTTCGTACCTGTTGACTCCACTCTCTGGTCACTAAGAAATGATGATGGAAGAAGCTAATAAGAATAAGCGCATGCACAAACGGTGAGTAGAATTATGAATACAATAGAATTTCAAAATAATCCAGATATTTTTACATTGATGAATTTATAAAGATACTACACGCGTATATTAAATTACTAAGTGAAATGTTTTGTTAATTTTTTAGTTTTACTTGATGATGTCCACCATTCCAGAATCAAGAGAGAGATTGAAGAACATAATGACTTCCAGATCATCATCATCCATCGGGCGATTGCAAGGGGGGGTGAAACCCCTCCGTAAGTATTTTTTTAAGAAATATTTTAATATTATTCTAATCTATTTTCAATCTTAATAAATATGTCTTTTATTCTTGTTTTTCATGTAACCTCGATCAATGTTGATGCCAATCTTTCACTTTTACGGTTTCATCAACAAGGTGAGTAGATTTCCAATATGAATTATTCCAGGAAAACATTATTTCATATTAGTCTTTGTTTTCCAGGGCATGAAGACGATGATTCTGTTGAAGAGTTTGTCGACTGCATTACCTACCATTAATCAATCCATTGTAAGTATTTTTTATGTATTTATATATTTTATTTTTTTATTTTATAGTATATTATAAATGATACGCGTAGTATATAACAAGATATTTGAATTTCATGATAATTTAGAAATTAGATTTCAGTTCTTGGTTGAGAGATTTTTTTCAATTCTTTTGATTTATACATGTATTTCTCCTTTAAAAGAATGATAATTATTTTTAATATTAAATCAGTTTAATTATAAATTATTTAATTTTAATTATTGCTCTATATATATACATACTTAAAGAGAATAATATTGAAAATAATATTTTAAAATAAAACTTTTAAATGGAGTGAACACTAATCGCAATAGATAGCGGGATATGTATTAAATCAGTATAATATTTTTTCAAAAGTATATAAAATTTATATCATTAATATTAATATTTCTTAATGATGATAGTTTTGAAAACCTGTAGAGTAAATAATTATTTTTCAAATAATAACACTTTTGCTGCCCTTATTTTATTTTAAACACTCTTATTCGAATATATTTTATTTAAAAAAATCTCCCGAAATTCTTCTAAAGATAAACAACAAAATTTTAAAAAGAACGCATTGAATTTTTCATTTCAAATAGCTTATAGAAAGATTATGCTTTAATATTAGATTAAATATAAAGAGAATCACGTTTATTTGAACTTTGAGATAAGCTATAAATAATGTAAATTGTAAATTTAGAGAAAGGAAGATAATTAATATTAAATATGATATTTATTTTACGATTAGAGTATAATGCAAAAATTTCGGTTAAATTTAAATTTAATTCAGTGAATATCATCTATGTATTTGAAATTATTTCGATTCTATACAATTTAAGCCCGATATTACTTACAAAAGTTTAAATAAGCCTATTTTGATTGGTGACATTTATTTGAAAGGATTTGTATGATATACAAATTTGTAAAAAAAAAAAGAAAAGGCAATAAGTATTTTATTTACAAATAGTATGTTTTTAAATTCAATAGAATATTTGAATTAGAGTTTAAAATACGTACTGGATGGTAATTAACTATATTTATGAATTTGGGAAGATTTTACAAAGTTGGAGCCCCTTTTAGTTAGATATCCACCGACACAGAAAATACTAAATTTAAAAAAATTACTAAAATTCTCTCTTAAAGCTATCTACATACAGAAAGAATTTTAGAAAGAATGTATTGATTCATTTCCTCTAGACAGATAAACAAAATTAAATTTTATTTATATTAATATCAAGAGAATATATAACGTTTATTTTTTAAATTCGAAATAGGATACATATAATATATTGTAAGTTCGGTGGAGAAGATAAATAATATTAATCATAATATTTAAGATTGAAGAATTCATATGAAATTTCTATTTAGTGAATAACAATCTTTTGGAAATTGAACTGATTGAAATGAAGGGGGGTTCACTGCCTGGATGTTTTCTCTGCCGATGCCTGATTGTGCAATTGATCTAACTATCAATTGATAAACAGACCACCACGGATCCAAGTAGATCAGCAGAATAAACGCCCGACGGGGTAATCGAACAGTTGAGCCGATTACTGAGCTGGATCGCTAACGATAATAGCCTCTCGTTGAGCTTCCCTCAGTAGACCAGGCCTCGAAGAAAATATACGAATCGGCAGGCGATGGCGGCGTATTGACTCCACAAACACAGGCGGCAGGTAACAAACGTAGGCAGGCCGAACACAAAACCAAGCAGAAGGGGGTCTTCAGAGGGTGCCGTCCCTTTTTATATGGGGATATGTAAGTAGGGGAATGTCACTCATCAGTGGGTGTTCAGAGAGGGGATTGGTCAAACACATTAGTTCATTTATCTTAAATTAAAAAACTTAAACTTATAATTGAAATATCTTAAAATTAATTTTCTTAATAATACAATTATAAAATATTAACATTTATCCTTACTTAATACTAAAAACCTATTTTTATATTAATTAAATAAAATTATTATCGGAGAGCGGCAATTCAAATTAAATTGCATTCAGGTTCCATGCTGAGCCACAATCTATAGAATCTTTATCCGATATTTCTTAAAAATAAAATAGTTTTAATTGGTGATATTTATTTATTATATATTAATTTAAAGGCGATAAATATTTTAGATACAATTTCAATTCAATTTCAATGTTTTTGAATATAACGATGGATTTCTTTTATTTTTTCTTGTCATGAAATTATCTGGTATCATTTTATTAAATCAATTCAAATGGGAACTATTAGAATAAAATAAAGGATATTTGGTTAATTGTCGGAAATGAAAAACTAACTATTGATATATTTTAAAAACTCTGAGAATTACTAGAATTATTATTTATTAATTTAATATAAATTATTGAACGAGTTCTGACTTGTCCATAGTGAGTCTTGATATCCAAGGATGGGGGTGGTGCATTTACATAAATCATGATAGTTTCTGGTTTGATATAAAATAAAAAACATTAAATTATAAATTGTTTAGATAATTGGGAGTAGTAATATCTCTCTATATAAAATAATAATACTTGTGGTGGAATTAAAATAAAATATTATAAGAAAAATCAAATTCAATTCAGACAGAATTCTCCTGAACAATTAACGAAAAATTTTGAAAACATTATATTGAATTTTTCATTTCACATGATTCAACTTATAAAGTAAGGTATTTATAAATAAAATTCAATTTTATTTATTTTAAAAAGAAAAACGTTTATTTAAATTTAGAAATACGACTACAAATAATAGATTTTTAATACTAGTACGATGAAATAGATAATTAATATAAAAAATAATATGCGTTGATTAAAATCATTATTAAAGATTTCGATTAGTTTGAAAACTGATTCTCTAATATTACTATAATTTTTATTTTTTTATTTTAAATTGTTTCCTTTGTATAGAATAGAAGTCCAAATTTGGTAATTTAATTGAAGCATAAATCATTTTGTTCTATAAATTTGAACTTTTTCTATAACATATCATCTATTCTAAGAGAATTACTTAATATTTAATTTATATACTAACATATATTGCCTATGTGTACCTAGATATTCTTAAACCAAATAATATAATATATTTATATTTAAAATAGAATAAAATAGTAACGTATAAATCGATGAATTTTAATTTTAATCGGATATATACATATAATGTAGTTCTATAATTTTTTTTTTAATTTTATTTTAAATTACGAGTTTAACATGTTTTTTTTTTTATATATTCAATATTATATAATATATATATATATATATATATTCTATTTCTTATAACATTTATTTTAGAAAAAGTGCATGCTTATTTTTTTCATTGCGATTTTATTTATCTAAAATAATTATAAACTCTTGAAAAATAATTATTTTTTCAATATAATTTTATTTATTTTTTTAATATTGATAGCTATCCGTTATTTTCTAAGAAATCGACAAATTTATTAAAATATTTATTGAATATCAGTGAAAATGCATTATAAAATAAATAATAAAAATAAAACACTTGAAATTCAATCTCTCATAATATGATTGAAAAGAAATCAATTTGATTAGGTTTCTAATAAAGAACAGAGTACCTAAATTAAATAAGAATTAAAACGTCACACATAATGGGGCTAGATATTGTGAATAAAAGTAAAAAAAATATATAACTATAGTTGATATTTATTTGGAAAAAAATGATTTATACTTTTAAATTACTATATTGATATTATTATACGAGTTAAGTTATTTAAATAACTTTTCCTTTTTTTTTTTAGCTTGTTATGGTTTGATGGTAGTCGGTGTCTGAAGAATATATAGGATACGTATAGAAAAAGGAATCACATCTCATCAGAGGTAAAGTTGATATATAAACAAACTATAATTAAAAATTAGAATTACATATTCAATTAATTTTTAAGTAGAAAATCAATAAAAGTTGTATCGATAGATATATAAATATTCATAAATTAAAACAATAAGAAAAAGAAATTTACATTCGACTGAATTTGTTTTATTCTAGTTTTTTACAATAAATTTAAATAAATATAGTATTTTATAGGAAAGTATTCTTTAAATTAAAAATGGCTTTTTTTCATTCATGATATTTATTTATATAATTAATCATGAAATAACAAAAGAGCTATGATCAAGACAATTTTTTTTTTTTTTTTTATATATTTAATTCGTCGTGCATAGTTTAGAATAATAGGTTAAAATTTAATATAATGTTTTGGATTTTTCATTTGAATATAAAAAAAAGAGTATTTAATAATTTAAATATTTTCAATTTCTCTATTAGTTCATCTGAAAGAACGTGGATTCACGAAACAAATTTGGACCACTACTATATATGGAGATGGTGAAAAGTACGAGTTCATCGAGATCGTCGAGTGACTTACTACGAGTGGGCAACCTATTTATAACTCCGAGGTTAGTAATTTTTGTTATAAAAAAAATGTATTATAATTTGAATACTCAATCTTATATATGTCTTTTGTTTTTCTTTTTTTTTTTTCATGTATCATCCTTTTGCTGATGGCAAATTCAATTCTCTTCGAATAATATTGGTTTCTTCAAAATTTTTATAAATACAGCTCACCAAAAATAAGTACTCAACATATATTTTTTGATTATTCTGGCACTAGTGGTAGTAATGAATTTAAAACATTCTTTCACTATTATCTTCTTCAAGTATTATTTTTTAAGTTTAAAAAAGGTTTTATTTAATTTTTAATATATATCACGATATTTTTTATCTATCACCATCAGATATGTTCGTACCCGTTGACTCCACTCTCTGGTCACTAAGAAATGATGATGGAAGAAGCTAATAAGAATAAGCGCATGCACAAACGGTGAGTAGAATTATGAATACAATAGAATTTCAAAATAATCCAGATATTTTTACATTGATGAATTTATAACGATACTACACGCGTATATTAAATTACTAAGTGAAATGTTTTGTTAATTTTTTAGTTTTACTTGATGATGTCCACCATTCCAGAATCAAGAGAGAGATTGAACAACATAATGACTTATATAATGAATTTATAAAGATACTACACGCGTATATTAAATTATTAAGTGAAATGGTTTGTTAATTTTTTAGTCTTAATTGATGTGTACCATTGCAGAAACAAGAGAGAGAGAGAGATTGACAACATAATGACTTCCAGATCATCGTCAACATACATCGGGCTATTGCAAGGGGGTGTAACCCCCCGTAAGTATTTGTTTAAGATATTTAAATATTATTTTCTACTCTATTTTCAATCTTAATAAATATGTCTTTTATTTTTCTTGTTTTTCATGTAACCTCGATCAATGTTGATGTTTCACTTTTAGGTTTCATCAAAAAGATGAGTAGGTTTCCAATAAATGAATTATTCCAGGAAAACATTATTTCATATTAGTCTTTGTTTTACAGGGATTGAAGACGATGATACTGTTGAATAATCAATACATTGTAAGTATTGTAGATGTAAAAAATTGAAAAAAAAAATCTTATTTTATCTACCACAATCCATATTTTCTAAGGAAAGTTTTAAAATATCGTAAATATCCAAAGTGAATCTTAATTACAATCCAAAATGGTATAAATTAATATATAAAAAGTTAAAAAATCTCTTGTATTTACCAAAAGTAGAATTTTCCCCAAAAAAATTGAAAAAAATAATATTTTTTTCAATGACATTGCCTAATTTCCAAGGAAATTTATAAAATATCGTAAACATACAAATTTATTTTAATATATTTATTATTTTAAAAACTACAAGAACGCTTACTGTCCAAATCTTCTTTTCCAGGTTGATTTTTTCTTCATGCTGTTTTTTATTATTTTTATCATCATTTTCTTCATCCAATCTGGGAATGCTTTTTCTTTTTTTTTAATTTTTTTTATTAATCTTTCACCAGAAACATTTTTATTATCCATCTCACTCTCCTTCATATTTTTTCCTGTTTTTTCATTTCATGCGGATTCCATTTTTTTTCTCTTTATTTTTTTGTAAATACTTAAGTAGATTTTTTATTAATATTTCACGATGTTTCATCCTCATTTATACCTTTTTTATTAGCAGTTGTCCTTTTCAATTTGTTCACCATTTTACTTAATTTTGATTTTCTGTAATGACATTTTCAATTTCTTTATTTGCTTTTTTGTTTTTTTAGTGGCATTGAAGAAATATTATTTTGGATAATATCACCACCATTTCCTATAACATTATCACCCGATATTAACTCCACTTGTCATTTCAAGATCATTTTACATTTTATTATATATTTTTAGAGTCAAAAGGAAACAATAACAATAACACAAATTCAACACATAATATAATACTAAAAATTCTATTATTTTTTTAATAATTTATTTATTAACTATTTAAAATTAAAAAAAAGAAGCTCTGTTTAACACTTAATAACAATTTGAGTTGAGATTTGCTTTTGGAGGAAAAATTGTTTTTATACAATTTTGACAAAAGTTATTCTTATTATTATTTAAGATAAAATTAACAAATATTTACGTTATTTATTTATTTTGACCATTCTTCGACTGAGCCGATATATTTTTTAATAGTGAGATTACTTAATAGGATCATCTCAATCGCTTCTTTTCATTTTACAATATTAATTGAGTCTCTTTTTGATCCCCCACCCCTCTAATTTTTTATTATTATTAACAATAACATATTTTATAAAGACTTATGTTTAGAGAAGTGAAACAGGAAGATTATATAGAATGGATTAATTTTTTTAAGATCATCCATTGATTAACCCCTTGGAGTGCAAACTACAAACTCAGTATCTAATTTGAACTATTTCCTCTTGAAATTTAAGTGGAACGATGTGTCGAGCTAAAAGAGAGATTTTATCACGAAGGATTAAAATGTTATTGTAAAGGAAGAAATTTTAGCACTAGAATGACAATGTTGAATTAAATTTAAGAGAGAAGGATCGAGAGGTTGTTCTTTGATAAGAATTTTAAAAAAATTAATGATTTCAGAATTTTCTTTTGACGGGTCTGAGAGACAGACAGCAGATAAAATTTCTTTGAAAATGGGTTGGTTGGGTATGTTACCAGATTGCCGTCTCAGAATATCAGCAGGAATATTTTCTTCACTTTTGATATATTCCATGGTGAAACTTAACTGTTGTAGAATTTCATACCAGCGAATTATGGACTAATATGGTGTGAGTTAAGAACTCTAATGCTTGTGATCTCTTTTGATATTTACTTTATAGCCTAGGATTTAATATTTCAAACGTTTTTATATGCCCATACAATTACTAATAATTCCAATTCCGTTACTGTTTTCAACATTTCATAACTTGCCAAGCTACGACTGACAAACGTGATTGGTCTCTCTTCTTGGTCACCATTTACCTGTGCGAGAGTGCGAGTATAGCAGCTAAACTAATTTGGGATAATAGGAGACCAAGTCAAGAAAACTTTTTAACCGTTTAGGGTTAGCGGGATCCGGCCAGTCTCTTATCATGGGGAATAATTCCTCGAGTGGTGAGGTTATTTCCCAGATAGTTAACTTTTATTTATTTCTAAAGAAACTTGATTTCTCTTTGTAAATTTTCACTCCAAATTTTTTAAAAAGATAAAAATTGAACGCAAGTGTTGTAGGTGTTCCTCATAAAAGATCGGCAGGCAACACCCAACAAAAAGCGCGATTAAAGCTAGCTACCGAGGTTGAGAGGCCAAAAGAAAGTCGTTTGTATTGATAAAGCTTTACATTGTAACGAAAAGGGGTACAGGGTCTAGACTCAGGAGCGAGTTCAATTTGTCAATAGAATTGAGTGAAATCAATAGTAGAAAGGACATAAGGTTGCTGTTTTAAGAAAAGAAGTTCATCTGGACGAGGAGGGATTTCGAAATCAGAAAAGGATTTTTTATTTATTGTCCTGGCATCAAGACACATTCTTACTTAGCCATTCTGTTTGACCACAGTACGAATAGGGTTAACGTATTGAGATACAGATCTTTCGATCACTCCCCAGTCCAAATATTTCTCGATTAATAAATCTAAAGCGGCCCTATGGCCTAGGTCAATAGGGCATTGGTAAAGTTGATGGGTGTTGAAATCTTATAAATCAGTTTTGTGGACAGTTTTACGTTAGGGAAGATGAATTACAAGTATCCAGAAAAATAATGTGACGAAGTAAAACTTCAAATACTAGAAAATTATAAAAAAATATAAATATAAATATAAATAAAATAAAACAAATACAATGTCCATTCATAAATAGCGATACGTATAAGAACTATTACATTTTGAAGATATATTATTGCATTTGAACTTTTACCAGTTGTAAAAAAAATTCAAAAGTCAAGAATATTTAATTCATGAATTTGGATTTTCTTTTGGCAATATAAAATATATTCAAAAATAATTTAAAAAAATTATATAAATGTTTTATTTTTTATAATAATGATATAATTGATAATAAAATATAAGAATATAATAATTGATTAATAATATTAATACAAATCTGATATTAATATAATTAAAATTATAAATCATTATGTGTTAATTTTACATTTTTCTTCTTTTGTTTTTATTGGTAATGGTCCTGGTGGTCGAAAAACAGTACTGAAAATGATTAAATTTAGAAAAATACATTTAAATACATTAAATAAATTAAACAGATTCGATAAAAAAATAAAAAATAATTAATACTTACTGACAAGTTGTACAAATAGGAGTAATTTTGCAGGAAACTGAAAATATAAAAAAAATTATTTATATAGTATAAAATTTTTATTTAGAAATTATTAAATGTTTGAAAATTTATACTTACTGGCAAGACAAACAGAACATACAAATCCTATATCCTGATGTTCCTGATGACAAAAACAAACTGCACGATAACCAACATTAACAGGTGGAGGAAGAACTAATTTGCTTCGAATTGATGGCTCTGGTAAGAATACCCACTATAAAAAGATTCCACATTATCTTAATTTATAGAATTGCCAGAAATCAATACAAGATAATTAATTTTCAATTAGAAAGTTAACAGAATAAAAATTTTAAATTGACTAAATTTCGTCTTGGTACAACGACCAATATAGTATTCCTGCATCTAATTAAATAAAAAATTAATAAGAATAAAGAATACATTTTTCGAAGTATTTAAGTAATCAAATTTGAGATTATATTAATATTTTAAAAATAAATTAAGAAATTTATTATTTTTTAAAAATTATTTATATAAATAAAAAAACAAAATAATAAATACTTACGAATAAATATTGTAAAAGTCCCTGAAGTTGGGGTACTTTTAAATATAGTCCACCTGTAATATGACAGCCTTGTTGAAGTAATCCTAATTCTTGATCCAAACTACATAGATCTAACATTACATTCTAAAATGAAAATGTAAAATGAAACAAATAATAATAACATAATCATAACATATTAGATTAACTTACTTGTCTTTTAGCAGTAAAAAAACCATTCATATAATTCATATATTGTGATACTGTGTCACCACAACCTGTAATTGTTAGAATTCTAGAATTCATTTTAGATCCATTTGGCAATTCCCTTTGAAGCCTAGAAATTTTTTAAAATGTAATAAAGTACTAAGTTTGGTATAGATTAGAGCAGGGCTTCTTAAACTTTTTTATATAGCGACCCCCTACAAGCTTAGGAAATTTTAAACGACCCCCTCCTCCATATAATGAAATATATATTAACCGTAGATGTAGATGTAATATCGCACTATTTTACAATGTAAATAAAATAAGGATTAAAGAATACATACCCATTCATTTCACATAAATATAATTGGAAACGTTGACGGGATATCGGTCAAAATAAAACACAATAAATAGAATGACATAAAACTATATATATATATATTTATTCAATAGAAAAAATAAATTTTTGTAACAATTTCTTTATAAGAAAACATATTATTAACATCAAACAATATTAATGTGACGGATGTGATTGTTTATTTTTACACAAATAATTAAATCTAGGCTCAATTTGAGTTAGTGCAGGTCGTAATAAATTTTCAACGTTTATTAAAGTTGAACGGTATTTTGATTTTATGTAAGTTAATGTGGAAAAGGCTGATTCACATAAATATGTTGTACAAAATGGCAGTAATTTGTTCATTGCCATTTCCGATAGTAGAGGATATTCTGATTTGATTTCTATCCAAAATTCATGCACCGGCACTTGAGAAAATCTGAGTCGCAAGGTAGTATCACTTGTTAATTCGGCAAATTCTTCCTGTGCTTTTTTTTAAGTTTAAAAAATTAATTTCTTCCATTTCAATTGAAAATGGATTGCAAATCCATTGTTGTGTATCGATATCATTGGAAAAATACCTATGCATGTAAACTTCCATATCCTTCAAAAAATTAACTATAATTTTTGTTATAGGAGTATCTTTTTTTGAAATATTGTTACTAAATATATACTCGTCAGTAAATGGAAACATTTCGAGCGATCCACTTTCCACTCTGTTCTTCCATATAAGAATTTTTTTAACAAAGGCCTCAAGTTTATTTTTTAACATAAACATATTAACGCAGACTCCCTGCATTGATAAATTCATATCATTGATTTTATCAAAAATATCTGCCAAATTAGAATTTTGCTCTGTTAGAAATATAAGAACTTCATCTTTTAAAGTTAATAATCGTTTCAAACTTCGACCTCTTGATAGCCACCTAACTTCAGCATGTAGCAATAAACTTGTATAATCAGAATCCATATCAATGCACAAATTTTTAAACAATCGACTATTAAGTGCTCGACTTTTAATAAAGTTAATGATTTTGACTGCATCAAAAAACACAGTGTTTAATTCTGGTGCAATTTTTTTTAACAAGTGCCTCTCGGTGAATCATACAATGTGTAAATATAATATGATCATTTCCACCAGCTTTAACAAATGCTGTAAAACCAAGATCTTGCTGCAGCACCGTCCGTGCACACACCAACACAATTTTTCCAATTTAATCCTTCTTTTTCAAAAAACTCGTTTACTTTTATATATATATATATATATATATCTTTTCCACGAGTATGACCTTCCAGAGGACGACAAAACAGTATATCTTCATGAAGCTTCCCTCATAAATATATCTTACAAAAAGTAACAACTGTGCCATTTTTGAAATGTCTGTCGACTCGTCCAGTTGTATTGCAAACTTTGAGCTATCTTTAAGCCTCATAAGAAGCTGTTGAAATTGATCATTGCTAATGTCTGAAATTCTTTTGGACACAGTGTCATTTGATAATGGAATTTTACTAATTTCAGCAGCATATTGTTTTCCATGAACAATTTCAGACATTCTTATAGCTGCAAGTAGTAAAAGTTGCTCTCCAATAGTAAAAGGCTTTTTCGTTTTTGCTATCAAATACGAAACTTCATACGATGACAATAGATATTTATCATTCAAAGTAACATACTGTAATGATTTTTTTGTAGAAGGGAAATATTGAAGGGGGAAATTTTAAGAAAAAGAATTAATGTTTGGTCACAAATCTGTAATGGGCAAAGACTGGACTTTGAATTGGCGTGAACTGTCCCGGATATCTGGACAAAAAAATAAAAAGAGAGAAAAAAAATTAAATTTAAAATTTAGAATTAAAAATTTATTATATTTAATGTTTAAATATATTTTTAAAACCTCTAAATTTAAATATAAACTTTTATTTATAGGTTTTTTTATATATGTAAAAATTTATTTAATATTTATTTATAGAACAAAAATCCGTTATATCAAAATTTAAGAGACATCAATATTTGTTGTGAATTAAAAATAATTTTTCTTTTAATTCTTTGATTAACAAAATAAAAAATTAATAATAAAAAAATTCCTTCTTGCAAACAATATTTCTTGTTAACGATGTAGCCGGAACTCTTCTAAGTGACGGCTGAATGGTGTTCCCAACTGCAGAATTAATGAATACAATAACACCACCAAAAGATGCAATCAAAGAATCAATGCAACAATATGTTCAAATCAATAATGTATAAAACTGTTAATCTTGTAGCCGGTCCTTATATAAGCGATTATCAGTGGACTGGTGAATGGAGGTCCCTTTTTCCTCCAATAAAGTCCATCTGCTCGGGACGCTAGCTACTGCCCGACCGAATCTTTGACTTTACAACCACTAGTCCTCTTCAGGGGAAACGTATTGTAATCCTAATCCTTTCCACAAAATTTATTTATTTTTAAATAAATAAATTTTATTTTTTCTTTTATTTTAAGATTCAATGATATTTTTAAAATATCATTACATCCCCTGTTTCCGATTAAAAAAATTTATTTGGGGATATGAAAAGACCCAAAAAAAATTTTTTTATTTTGTTAATGGACCGGGTAGTTACCACACAGCACTACACATTCACTATGACTTTAGTTTGTGGATGGTAGTTACCACACATCACTTCAAATTCACTAGCACTTTTTGTTTGTGGATATTATATACACAAAATATTTACATTTATATATTTACAAATAGGTTTACAGTTTTTTGTTAAATA
The DNA here is from genome assembly GCA_963082975.1 of Labia minor. NCBI lineage: Eukaryota > Metazoa > Arthropoda > Insecta > Dermaptera > Spongiphoridae > Labia > Labia minor. The sequence goes on from OY720348.1 coordinate 72,274,451, forward strand.
TTGACACTTACAAACTAATTATAACAAATTTTCATTTATTTTTTATTTTATTATTATTATTAATATTTTTAATTATTTGAAAAATTGTATATTTTTTTTCCAAAATATAAAAATAAAGAATTTGGTTAAATTCAATTTGGATAATTAAACCCTTTTTTCTTTTTTTTTTTTTTTTTAAAAAAAATTTGATTTTATTTAAATTTTTAAACAAAAAATTAATTTTCTATGCAATTCGCATTTAGATCATTTAACATTTAATCACAAATTTTCTTTCTTTTAAAATTCAAAAATCCTCTCTCTCTTAACAATTCATCTTCTTACTTTAACAAGAAACACCTTGACACAACTCGAATCAATTAACAAAATGAATCTACTATAAAAAATAAACTTTTGGCTCTATTAATATAAACAAACAATGAGATTATTAATGATTTGAATTGTTTAATTATTTCAATATGAACAACAACAGCATATCAACCGATATTCACTTCAAACGAATCGAGACTTACCATCACCACAACCCTTTCAATGATTTGCCTACACATGAACACTCTCTGTAACCTCTTACATTTTGCTATACGAATCAAAATTTAAAAAAGCAATCTCGCTACTTCAATATATTAAAAAATTTCCTTTAACCCTAAATCCTATTACTTTATCATTATAATAACCAATTTCATATTTCATAATCCATAACACAATATTTATCACTCAATTAACCATTATTTTTCTTAACTTATCCCTTAAGTAATTAAACCTAAAAACTTTTTATATATCATTTTTCGATCAAGATCGACCCTCTATCTTAAAATTCTGTATAGCTCCATATTTTAATATCTCAAAAAACACCAATCGCAGACAAACTTCCTGAAATAATTGACGAATAACAAACATCTCTCAACTAATTAAAGGAGTCTAAAAATCAAAAAAAAATCAAAAAACTACAATTCATTAAATTTAATATCATTAATAACCTTGAAAACCATTTGATATAATTTTAATTAATGTGCCAATTGTATCATTTAAATGCAAGCCAAATTGATTAAAATAAAAATTGTCATTTCCTTCATAAGTGGTTCAAATTCAAAATTACCATAATATCAATCGTGGCAAAGGAAACTTTAATTTTGCGGCGAAAATACCATCCCCTTTTTATTATGAATATAAACCTAAATCTAAAATACCAACTTTTTACTTGTACTATCGCTAGTAGGGAAGGCGAACCATTCTTAAGGGATGTTGGATCATTGGGACAAGGAAGATAACAAGGACTGTTAGTTGCCTTTCTAATATTAGTCACAGAGCGTAAAGTGTTAACAGTAGTAGTGGGGAAGGTCTTCGATATAGAATCACTTCGCTTATATGGAGAGTTATCACAATTTTGAGGCTTGATGGTGGGTTTACTCAGTTTATTAATAGTATTTGCAAATGAGATTTCTGGGGGTGGAAGCGAAGTGGGTGGATCCTTAATAATGATTTTTGACGATACGGACAAATTTGTATTTTTTAATATTAATTTAGGAGCACTATTTTCTATTGCTTGAACCTTCCTATTAATATTATTCAAAGAGTCTGAAGTGTTAACAGAATTAGTGGGAAGAGGCCTGGTTATAGGATCATTTCGAGAGTTATCCAAATTTTGAGGGTTGATGGTGGGTTTATTCAGTTTATTACTAGTATTTGCATATGAGATTTCTGGGGGTGGAAGCGAAGTAGGTGGATCCTTTATAATGACTTGTGACGTATCAGACAAATTTTTATTTTTTAAGAGTAATTTAGGAGTACTATTTTCTATTGTTGGAAACTTCCTATTAATATTATTCAAAGAGCCTGACGTGTTAACAGTATTAGTGGGGAGAGGCTTGGATATAGGATCATTTCGAGAGTTATCCAAATTTTGAGGATTGATGGTGGGTTTATTCAGTTTATTACTAGTATTTGCACATGAGATTTCTGGGGGTGCAAACGACGTAGGTGGATCCTTAATAATGATTTTTGACGATAAAGACAAATTTGTATTTTTTAAGATTAATTTAGGAGCACTATTTTCTATTGTTTGAACCTCCCTATTAATATTATTCAAAGAGCGCGAAGTGTTAACAGTATTAGTAGGGTGAGGCAGAGATATAGGGTCATTTCGAATATATGGAGAGTTATCCAAATTTTGAGGATTGATGGTGGGTTTATTCAGTTTGTCAAAAGTATTGGCATAGAGATTTCTGGGAGTGGAAGTGAAGTGGGTGGATCCTTTATAATGACTTGTGACGACACAGACAAATTTTTATTTTTTAAGAGTAATTTAGGATTACTATTTTCTATTTTTTGAAACTTCCTATCCATATGATCTAATTTTTGGTTTACCTGCATTAATTTTTGCAATATGAGGTTCAGAGCATTTGCATCTAAAGGGTTAGGTACTGGCATGGTCCCGACATCCATTGAAGCAACCGGTCGATCCGACTGCATTCGAAAATTCTGTGTAACATCTTCCTTACACACTAACGGATCGAACATCTTGACAACATCGTCCCACTCCACCACTCTATCTGCAACCATTCTATTTTTTATTTTTTTTTTTTTTTAAAACAAATTTTCTACAACAGACAATGACAAAAAAATTAGTTTTCCTGTTGTTTCAAAGTGTCTCCCAGTCCGTCTCCAAGACAGTTCAAGTCCGACGTATTTATTCATATTTCGGTGGGATGCCTCCATGTAATGATTTTTTTGTAGAAGGGAAATATTGAAGGGGGAAATTTTAAGAAAAAGAATTAATGTTTGGTCACAAATCTGTAATGGGCAAAGACTGGACTTTGAATTGGCGTGAACTGTCCCGGATATCTGGACAAAAAAATAAAAAGAGAGAAAAAAAATTAAATTTAAAATTTAGAATTAAAAATTTATTATATTTAATGTTTAAATATATTTTTAAAACCTCTAAATTTAAATATAAACTTTTATTTATAGGTTTTTTTATATATGTAAAAATTTATTTAATATTTATTTATAGAACAAAAATCCGTTATATCAAAATTTAAGAGACATCAATATTTGTTGTGAATTAAAAATAATTTTTCTTTTAATTCTTTGATTAACAAAATAAAAAATTAATAATAAAAAAATTCCTTCTTGCAAACAATATTTCTTGTTAACGATGTAGCCGGAACTCTTCTAAGTGACGGCTGAATGGTGTTCCCAACTGCAGAATTAATGAATACAATAACACCACCAAAAGATGCAATCAAAGAATCAATGCAACAATATGTTCAAATCAATAATGTATAAAACTGTTAATCTTGTAGCCGGTCCTTATATAAGCGATTATCAGTGGACTGGTGAATGGAGGTCCCTTTTTCCTCCAATAAAGTCCATCTGCTCGGGACGCTAGCTACTGCCCGACCGAATCTTTGACTTTACAACCACTAGTCCTCTTCAGGGGAAACGTATTGTAATCCTAATCCTTTCCACAAAATTTATTTATTTTTAAATAAATAAATTTTATTTTTTCTTTTATTTTAAGATTCAATGATATTTTTAAAATATCATTACAATACTTCTCGAAAGTGTTCTTTTCTTTATTTGATGTTTGCAAAAGACGCTCAAAATATTCTATTGGCTTTTTTGATAACGTTGCATGTTTAGTATTCAAATGTCGTTGCAGTTTTGACGGTTTCATGCTTTCTGCAGTCAAAACTTCTTTGCAAATTAAGCACACTGGTTGTTCTTCATTGTAGTGAGAAGAGCATGTGAAGCCATACTGTAAATATGATTCGTCATATTTTCTTTTTTTTGTATTTATTAAAGCTTTTGTGGTTATTTTGATAATTATTAAGAGAATTTTTATTAAAAGACCACATTATTTGTATAAAATTATTTATTAAATTAAAATAATTGTACAACGTTTCAACTGCTTATTCTGCAGTCGTTTTCAAGTAACCGTACGCTTGCTCCGTCAAGAGGTGACGTGTCCCAGCATGCATCAGTCCGCTTGAATCGGAGCAAGCGTACGGTTACTTGAAAACGACTGCAGAATAAGCAGTTGAAACGTTGTACAATTATTTTAATTTAATAAATAATTTTATACAAATAATGTGGTCTTTTAATAAAAATTCTCTTAATAATTCTTTTTTTTGTTTTGCTAGAAGTCGGATTTGAAGCACTGCAACTTGGTTGTGACGGCGTGGTAGACTTATTAGTTGGAATCTTATTTAGCCATTTATCCATGATGGTTAAATAATAATAAATAATTTAAAAAAATGTAGTCCAATCTTTAATCCTTTTTATCTCGAAAACTAGAAGTCTATCCAAGAATTGCCTAAGAAAAATGTTTCTTAGAATTAATCAAAGAATCAACTGGCGAAGTTTCATCAAATTTCGAGAGGTGCCCGGTGTCTCTAATCCTCTATACCCAAAGTTTATATGATTCCCTTATAAATTATATATTTACCTATGAATATAACATAGAGACATACTTAATGCCCCAGCTAGAAACGATTCATTTGTTATTTGTGAGCCCGACTTTTTAATATTTTCCATTTCTTGTGAAATAAGTTTTTGTAAATTTTGTTTAACAGTCGATTCAACATGTGTAAAAGTTTCATATTGACCATCTTGTTGTCTGAAACTATTACCTTGTTGTGTAGATAAAGTAGTAGGATATAAAAATTGTCTAAAAAAGCATAAATTAATTCAATTAAAGAATAAATAAATATGTATATAAATATTTTTATATTAACTTACGATATTCTTGAGTGGCATGCTAAAATGGCCAATTTATTTGCAAATTTCAGTATTAAGTGTGAATTTGCAAATGTTAATAAAGAATCCAGGCATTGTGTTAAGAGATGAGGATTTTCCCTGTAAATTTTTTGGCCTGGATTAGTATACAAAGAAAACTCGACTCCTTTTCTGCAAAGATAAGAATAAATAGTATACAAAGAAAACTCGACTCCTTTTCTGCAAAGATAAGAATAAATAAACTTTAAACATATAAAAAATTAAATTACATTTAAATATTTTAGGTTAAATAAAATATACCTATACCTTCGCCATTTTTAAATAATTTTTAAATTAAAGTTTTCTATATTAAATACTTTATTTTTATTAACAAAAATTATAATATAGATATTAAATTTTACACTATTCTTAATGAAAGTAATTAAGGATTATATATTTAATTAACAATTAAAATAAAAATTATTAATGTTTTGGAAATTTTTGTTTTTTCCAAATAATTTGAAACAGAATAGCCATCATTTATTGGGTGTATAGGAGCTAAAAAGGTGAGGAGAAAATTGTTTTTTTTTAGAAATATAAATACCTTGACCAGGATTGTAATTATTTATTGTTAGTTGATCAGAGGTTTGAATTTAATATTAAATTTATTTTCTAATCTCTCAAATAGAAAATCAGTTTGGCTTTGTATTGGATCATCCAATGGATCATTTTTTATTTTATTGTTGTCATAATCAAATTCAAATCCAAAATGTTTAACGGATCGATTTTTTAATTTTCCTGAATTATATATTTAATTATGTAAAAATAGATATTAGTAACAAAAATGAATAAAGATAAACAATTAGTACCGGAATTATTTGTATTACTTTCAAATAAAGCCATCAGCAATTTTTCTTCATTGTCATCAATAAAATCTTCTAATAAATTTAATCCAGAAGGTGGCGAATTTGTCCATGGATTAATAACATTAGGAGCTAGAAAATGAAATCAATAATTGGTTCGTTGGTTGTTAATTAAAAATAATTAAGACATTAATGAAATAATTAATAATTGAACATACTTTCAACGACAAAAGCAAGATATAGTAGTGTTGTCATTTGAGAAAATTTTTTCGTTTCCATTGATATTTTCAAAAGCTTCTTTTGCATCAAGTAAATTTGAAAAGACAACAAAAGAATAAGTTTTATTATTTTCCATTATAACCTTTTCAATTGGTCCATAAGGAGAGAAAATTTCAATTAATTTTTCTTAAGTTAAACCAGTATTGAGTCCTGCATTTCCAATATAGATAATCTAAAATACATATCAATTTCTATTTCTATTTCTATTGATTATCTAAATAAAATGAAAGAAATAATAATAATGAGAAAATAAAACATTGGATGGATCATTCACACCTGAAATTCCTGTGTCTCTTAATAGTTTTTGTCTACATTTTTCAATTTTATTATTTATTTTTCTTTCTAATCTTCGAACTGTACGTGATGGTACGGATGATAACATATTGGGAATATTTAATTGGATAAAAATAAATAAATAAGATAAAGAATCATATAGTCAGGTTATTTATTTCAATTATAAGAGGTTATATTTTATAATTGAATAGAAAACACGATCAATCAATCGAATATTCGATAGTTTCTTTCGATAAAATAATTATTTCTCATTTTTAGGTTAGATTGTTTATTCTTCTTATTGGGTGTATAGGAGCTGATAGGAGCCAATGAGTAATAATGATATAATTAATAACTAGTTGAATAAGGATAATTGAAATTTCTTGTCCAATGCTGCTCAATATATACCCGAATAACTCCATAGATAAATAAAAATAAGATAAGCAACTCACAAGAAGAATTATAGATGTGGCTAAATTAGCTCAATCAAATATTTTAAAATTAAAAAATAATGTTTTAAAATAAAAAATATTTATTAGATTCAATAAATAAAATAAAAATTTAAATAAATTATCAAAAATATTCAATTGATATGACTGTAAAATTATTTATTGAAGTGGTCTAAAATACAAGATTCTGTCGCCAAGATTATAAAAATTTAAAAATCAAAACTTAAAAAATTACACACATATATCTCAATATATTTTATTAATATATATATTATATGTTAATTTACTTTGATAATTTAATATTTTAAAAACAAACTTTATTTAAGGTAAAAGTAGTACTTTCATTTAAATAAATTTAAAATATGATTTCAATTTAAAACAATTGAGAAATTTTAGAAATATTCATATTAAAATTTAAATATTTCTAATTTATATTTTTTATTAAATTTTTAAATGGTTAAATACATTGTATTAAATGTGAGGTATATAATTACATAAACCTTTTCAACCTTTGATTTCTTATTAATTATTTGGCATTATACATTTTTGTTTATAAAGTTAACTTTAAATTCCTATTTTCAAAAATCTCAAACTCACAAATATAGTCAATATTCATATTTTAAATTCAATAATTATATTGAATTAAAAAGATAATATTTGTAAATAAAATAATTCTTGTTTTTTCTTTTATTTAGAGATTTGTAATTTATACAAACCCTTTCAAATAAATATCACCAATCAAAGCATGATTTTGTAAGTAATATCAGGCTTAGATTGTATAGAATTGAAATAATTTCAAATAAATCATTATTCACTGAATAAAATTGCAAATTAACCGAAATCTTTACATTATACTATAACCAACAAATATTATATATAATATTAATTATCTTCTCCATCGATTTCAATTTACTATTAATAGTATATCTTGCACTTCAAATAAACGTCTTATTCTCTTTATATTTAAGTACCGGGACCCCGAGCCTCGGCTCGGTATTTAAGTTAAAAAAAATGATTCATTATTATTGGGTTTGGCTGGTAATATTAATACCTGGGATACCGAGCTGTCGCTCGAAAAAATCTTTAGACATTATTATAGACATTTTCATTCTGTAAATTAAATAATTTTATTTCATTTAAATAAATATCTATTTTTAAATAATTTTTCTCTCTACATTATTTATCTAATTCTGACAATATATTAAGATCACACCGGGACCCCGAGCCTCGGCTAGGTAATTAAGTTAAAAAAAAATAATTCATTATTATATTGGGTTTGGCTGGTAATATTAATACTTGGGACACCGAGCTGATATACAATTCTTTAATTATTTATTACAATTATTAAATGTTGCATCATTGCATGGAACTTGGGGTCCTCAATAATACATAAATATGTATTATTAGATATGTTTCTAAGTGCATGAATATTTTTTTTTTATTGGAAGAATGATAAATATATATCGTAATTTATAATTATAAAATATTATTAAAATATATATTTTTAATTTTATTTCGAAATTAAATAAAAAATTTTAAAATATTTTAAATATAAAAAAAATATCTTTTAAAAAAAGGCGGGAGTCAAATTTCAATATGAGTGTCATTTGTCCATATATAAATTAAAAGATAAGATAAGTTAATTAAAATATATATATAAACAAAAGCAAAATTAAATAATAAAAATTTATAAAATTTTGAATTAATATTAAATTATTAGTTAATGACTAATAAGTAATTAATAAAATAAAAAAAATAAAATTTATTACAATATTACAATTATTAAATGTTGCATCATTTTAATTAATAAAATAAAATAAAAGAAATTAAATTTAATCAAAGAACAATGAATAAATAAATATAAAATAATAGATAAAAAAAAAAAAAAATTTTTTCCGCCGGTTTCGATCCTGCTAAGTTGACTATTCAAAACAGTGCCTTTACCCAATAGACTAATATATTTAGATCAGAGGTTCTTAATCTTATGTAATCTGCGGACCCCCACTTGAAAAAATTTTTTTTGACGGACCCCATTCCAACTTTAGGTACTTTACGTCATTTTATTAGTTAATTTCTGGCTTACGATCTCATAAGAACAAGGATATATGATGAATATTTCTAACAGTGATTGGTGAATAACGATTTTTTTGCATATTGTAGAACACATTTTATTAGAAATTATAATATTGAAGAAAGAAAATTCTGCTAAATATGAAGATGGAAACGGTAGCAATAGTTTTCTTGCACATTTCGTTGAATTTGGGTATTTGATCTCTGTTTCCTCACAAAGACATGCCATCGCTTCTTTTATATTAAATAAAGTTTTAACCGACTCATCATTTTCTCGTGCACCTGTACGATGGCTTTGCGGACCCCCAGTTAAGGCTTCGCGGACCCCCAGGGGTCCGCGGACCACAGTTTAAGAACCTCTGATTTAGATGATGAAAATGACATTTTTAATCTCTTTGCAAGAATTATATGTTTTTTTTGTTTTTGTTTTTGTTTTTTTTGAGAGTGATTAATAAATATATATATATATTTTATTAAAAATAAATATTTTTAATTTTATTTTGAAATTAAATAATGAATTTTAAAATATTTTAAATATATAAAAAAATCTTACATAAATACAATTCATTTAAAAAAAAGCGGGAATCAACCAACCGTATTTTTTTGTTAATAATTAATTAATTAAGATTAATAAATATATATATATATATATATTATTAAAAATAAATATTTTTAATTTTATTTCGAAATTTATTTTATTTTAAAATATTTTAAATATAAAAAAAATATTAATTGAAGTAAAATTGATGACGTCACACCCATATATAATTTTCAATTAAGAAATTAATAATGAAGCTGTAAGTTTCAAGAGATGTGATCAATAAAACTCAATTTTTCTTTATAAATACTATATCTAGTGTAAATTTGAAAAAAATCGTTAGAGCGGTTTTTGAGAACCAATGGTTATATATATATACAAATATATATACAATTTTAGCTAGCATAATAAGATAAGATAAAATGTAATTTTATTTATCTTTCTAAAAGATAAATCAAGTGAAAAATTCACGGTGTTTTTTTAATTTTGTTATGTATCTTTAGGAGAATTTCATGAGTATCTTTAAAAAAAAACTATCAAACATATATCTTATTTTTACGGTCAGTTTAGAGGAAAAAAAAATGTAAACCTGGTCCTCTTCCGAATGAGCAATATTAATTGAGCCTCTTTTTAATCCCCCCCTCTAATTTATTATTATTATTAACAATAACATATTTTATAAAGACTTTTTTGTCTCTGGTATGATGTGGTGCATCCACGTTTCAACCACGGTTACGAAACGGCCCAAAAACTCGTTCATATTACGGATAAATAACGCCAAACGCTCCTGCGAAGTTGTGCCACGATTGCGTTTGTGGTCGATTGTGATCAAACGCGGCACCCATCTTGCTGAAAGCTTTCTCAGACCCAACTGATCATTCAAATCATACTATTATATTCTATTCATTGTCGATCAATTTTAAATGTAGGAGATTAGAGATTGTCATATATTTTTATAAATAAAAAAATTTAAAAACTTTAGTATTATCTAGCTCAGTGGTTTCCAACCTTTCTGTAACGACGCCCCCCTTTTTCTAAAAAAAATGCTTGCGCCCCTTCCACATTTCTGAAATAATATAACAACAGGGAACAGGGGTGGGCCATGGTTCAGAGCATCGCAAAATCATCTGAACTTTTTCTTTTAGAACCATACTGAAAAAAATGAAAAAAATCGAAAATGTTCAAAAGTTTGTACACAAAATCATCTTACTTTTTTTTAGAACCATATTGGAAAAAAATTGAAAAAAAATCGAAAATGTTCAAAAGTTTGTACACAAAATCATCTTACTTTTTTTTAGAACCATATTGGAAAAAAATTGAAAAAAAATCAAAAATTTTCAAAAATTTGTGGGCACTTGAATTGCCTTCGCGCGTCCCTTGCAACAGACTCCTTGGGGGGGCGCCCCACAGGTTGGGAACCGCTGAACTAGCTATTCAAACCGCCTTCGCGTTCCTCTCATCTTAACAGGGGTAGAGAGACATGAAAAATTCTAAAGTCATCACTTTTGGATTCTTCTCTCTACAGGTCATGAAATGTGAAGATATTCAATTAATTTTAATTCTGAACTATCTGCAGACTAATACTATTTTTTAAATATATAGAATTCGAAAAATACTAATAATAATTATTATATTTATTATATACTCTTCTTGTCTCAAGAATCTTATATTTTATAGAAAAATAATTTTCATTTATTTAATAAGAATATATATATCTCAAGATAAAAGTTTTATTTATATAATAATTTAAAAATATTTTATAAAAAATAAATAAATATTTTATCACGACGATCATATTGACCGCCTATTTCCAAAGAATCTTTATACGCGTCCCTATTTTATATTCACTGCTCCCTGTCATTCACTCGCCGTTCATTCCTTCATCCATCTTGTTTTTTTATTATTTTTATAGTTGTTGCTTTATTATTTTGTGATAATCATTATTTTAATTAAAATCATATCATGTTTAAATATTGGAAAGATTTGGTTTAATATTTTACCGGTGTATGAACAAATATCCTTTGTTTTTGATGTGATAATTATTCTTGGATTTTAATGTGATCTCATACGACTATTAATTTGTCAAATATTTACTTGATTAATAGTAATTTATTTCGTCAAACTTATAATAAGAATTCTATCGTGATTGTTTATTAATTGCAATTGAAGCTGTTTCTCTATATTCATCTGAGCAGATGAATTTCTATCTCTTTAGATGCCATTTGGTTATGAAATATAGGATAATTTCATCAATTTCTTGCTCCATGGTGAGTTTAATTATTATATCTATGTTTTTTTTATTAATTTAATTTTCAACATTAAATGAAATAATATCTTACATTTGGCTTTAATGTAAAAATGATTTTAATTTAATTGAATAATAATATTTTTTTTCTATAAATATATTTATATATCTTGAAATCAAAACAAATTTTCAATCTTTATAAATTATACACACAAGTATATATAATTATATAATCATGACTAAGAAGTGGTGGATCAATTCACAACCTATTTATATAACCTCTCTTTAAAGGGAGGTTATAATTTGTTTTTTTTTCCCACAAAAAAAAACAAATTATTTTTCATGCTGATTTATGTAAAAATACCGGTATTTCGGTATTACATTAGTTGATAAAAATTGAATTTATGCACAATATAAATCTAATTTAAAATAATATTAATTCATTACAAAAAATATTTTTTGAAATTAGACATACTGGTATATCATCTCTAGTTTTAAAAATTCGGAAATTGGTGAAAACATTTAAAATTCACCTTCTAAAAATTCTAATATTTACAAAAGTAGGTGAGAGAACATTTAGGTAAAGAAAAGCACTAAAATGAGATTGTCAAACAAGATGGAACAGTATGTTATTTATGATAGAAAAATTTGAAGAAATTAAATTTTGTATTCAAAAAGCGCTTATTGACATTAGTTCTGATATTCATTTATCTGAGAATTTAATTTATTATCTTTAATTATTGCTGCTCTTACTCCTGTAAAATTAACAGTAGATGCATTATGCCGAAAAGATGCAAATCTTTTTTGCGGCTGACGTTTCTTTAACATTTATGTTAGATACTCTTTCCCAGCAAAAATCTGCAATTGCATTAGAATTATTGGAAGCATTAAAATCTCGTATTTTACTGCGACCAAATACTTCAGTATCTGCAAAAGGGCTCACAGATGTTGGAGAAGTATTTAAAAGCATATCCAAATTTACAATCATTAAAATAATTGTAAGCTTAACTAAACGGCGACATGAAAATCTAGAAGATACAGAAGATATGGAAGTTGTGCAAGAAACATCCCTTCCAATAACTTAATAACTTGCCAAATTAGTAATGAAACAGTATTAGAATCTGACAAGGTAACCATAAACGCATTAAAGAAAAAAACACTAAATACTTAATTTAATATATATACTTTTTTTACCTGCACGTTTTTTTGTATCTCTCTACTCCTACTCTCTATGTAATAAAATAAATAATATCTATATATATACTCATTTCAGAACTATATTTATTGGATTTCATATATTATATATTTGTTAACAAGTCAATATAACATCTGATGTAAGTAAAAATATAACGAGTAAATTTTTTATTAATAATACCGGTATCCCGATATTTCAAATTTCAAATATCAAATACTGGTATTCAGATTTTGTATTTTGTATTGTAGGCCCTAATGCTGATTATGATGCCGATACCGAAATATTTGTTTGTTAAATGAAATAGTCCTAATAAATATAAAATACAAGTGTTCATACATACATTTGTCTTTTGTTATAATTTTTTTTTTTCCTTTTTCTTTCTTTCTCTCCCTTTAATTTTTCTTTAAAATTTTTCTATTTTTTGAGCTTTTTTTTACAGTGAACCTCTGGCAGACGGCAGTTGCCATTGCCAAATTATTATGTATTTAACTTTTTTTGTACATAAATAGTTATATATCTGCACGTGCAATAGAAAATGGCATAACTTTATAACTGTCAATCAACTTTTATACTTAAAATTCGATTTCACAAGCTTGGGTCTGTTTTAATTGCCATACCTGACACCTTGGTAAGGGTTCTAAAGAAAATGGTTCTTGAACAGGTAACAATAATAAAATACACTATTGCACTTGACTATTTGGAAAGAAAGTAATTTTCCTCACACCCTTCAAATTAATCGCTCTCCATCACCTACCCCTTAACTTAAATTAATATAAATAAGCTGTCGTTGAGAGCGAGTAAGGTAAAGACATTTATTATGGGAATTTTTATTAAAAGACCACATTGTGTTTGTATAAAATGATTTATTAAATTAAAATAACTGAACAACGTTTCGACTGCTTATTCTGCAGTCGTTTTCAAGTAACCGTACGCTTGCTCCGATTCAAGCAAACTGTTTTTTATGTCTTTACAATAAAGATAGTAAATTATTTCTATATTCAAGATATATACACACTAGATTACTTATATAACATTCAATCTGACAAATTTTACTCATCCAACACTATGTTCCACATCTTATTAAGTCTATATCCATCTTCTTTATTAATATTGTTGGGATGATTATTAATTTCTATAGATTCTTTTATCTTTATTTTCCATCAATTGTTTTCAATATGAAGTGTTTCTACATAATCTAAATTAATTTTATGTCCTGTTGTTAAGGCATGTTCTGCAATTGCTGATTGATTTGGATGTTAAAATCTAATGACTCACTCTCTCATGTTCAGACAGTCTTATAGAAATCTTTCTACTTGTTTCACCAATGTATACTTTTTACTATCTCGTAAGAGATAGTATTGCGATCACGAAATTTTTCGATGTTGAGATTTTGATGTTTTTATCACAGGGCTTCGAACCGTTATTTTTTTCGTTTCGGTTTTCGTTCCGGCAAAAATAATGGTTTTTTCGGTTTTCGGTTTTCGGTTCAGTTCCGATTAATTAATTTTAAAGACCTTTTATTTGTATTAGAAATTTAGGTCAGGGTTTGTCGAGTCTGCCATAAATTAGCGCCCGAAAAATATTTCTTGCTATCACCCTAAATCATACTACATGAATTGATACAATATAATATAAATAATAATAATTAATTAAAGGTATAATAATTAGAAGTATATAATATAAGATGTTAATATAATTTATTAAACGGAACAAATAAGTATGAATATTTTTTTACATCCTTCTACTTTCAAACACTCAACAAACGAAACAAATTCGTATATTTAATGTTAAAGTATACAGGATTCTTGGATATATTTACTTACAATTATAACTATAATTATAAAAGATGAAAATTATATACCTCTAATTATTAAAATATCTTCCAATATATTTTTATTTAAACTATGTATTTCTATTGTCTCGTAAAATAAACTTTAAACCAGAGAAAACTCTTTCAACACTAACTTGTTTTGCAGTAGCTCCTAAAACCACCATTGCAATTTTGTATAAATGAGGATATGTATTTTTATTTTCCTCCCAAAATTCTAAAATAAGTTTTTTATTGTCTAATCTTCGTACTTGGTCAAAGTTATTCAATATTTGTTTAAATTTATTTAATAATTTTATTTATATTTATGAATCATTTTCTTTATATCAATACATAACCCTGTAACAAATGGAATAAATAATTTAAAAAATTAATACTATCATTAAATCAAAATATCAGTATTAAACAATCGATGAAAACATTAAATTCTGTATTGCGACTACGAGACGCTGCCAACCAACCCCCCGACACGCAATGCTAAATTCGTGAAACAGCGTTTAGCGCTGCTGCTAAAAAGTGGCCCCTATATGAACTATGATGTAAAAAAACCGGCCTGGCACCATTTTTAAATTCCATTTTGAATCATTTGAATGAGAGCGGGAGGAATGAAAAAATTATGAAATTTTTCAATTGAGTGAAAAATTATTTATTTAGAGCTAAAACTGACATTTCAGAAATAAATTTTTTTTTTCAGAAAATTGCTGAAATGTTGGTCTTATCCTCAAATAAATAATTTTTCACTTAACTGAAAAATTTCATAATTTGCATGTCTAGAAGAAAAGAATAATGTTGTATGTGACATATTTATTTGAAAATAGATTATTACAAAAAATCATTAACAATAATGATGTGTATCTCATTTGTAAACAAATCTTTTATACATATTTTTCTTTAAACATATTATATTAAATTTCTCACTTAAATAAAAATTACACAATTTTTCAATTATATAATTATATAAATTGCACATCTAAAATGAAAAGAATAATGTTCTATGTAACCTATTTATTTAATAAATAGATTATTATTGTGACATGTTTTTAAACAAAATTAAAAAAAAATTTTCCTCTGTTTTCCCGACCTTGGATATTCCATTATTAAATATCACAAAACCTACCATCTTGATTTATATATATTCAAGGGTTAATTAATTTCTTCTTTTCAGGTGTGTGGAAATCATAATCATTAAAATGAAGTTTGCATACACGATATTTTAGCAGACAATTCTTATGAATACAATCTAAAAACTGCAAAATCAAAAATTTATTTATATGTACATATATTATATAACTTTATCAATATCAATAATAGTAAAATTATATTAATTATACTTACTTTATTATTATTCATATTGATCGCAATTGGAGGGTGTCGGATCAGTCAGATAATATAATATTTACAATTGTTTCAAATTGTTTAGGTTAGACAATCAGATGTTTACATGTTTACGACTGTTTACGACACTTCACAATATTTAAAATGATTCAAATGGATTTCATGAATTTAAAAATGAGCCTGGTGCGGCATCTGTTGGTTGTTTTATGAAAAACTTTCGGATTTAAATTAGTGCCAGCAGCGCCTCTTGTGGCCCCTATGTCCTTAGCATGTTTTCAAAAGCTCTGGGCCTGTGTCGGGGGGTTGCTGCCAACACAACCGAAGGGAGAGTATGCCTAGGACACTAATTTTTGAAACAAAATTTTTAGCGACACCATGCAGTGCGAGGCATAACTAATTGAAAAAAATTCGGGCTTGTGTGTTGCCAAAACACCTCTTCTGGCAACATTGGATTGAACACGTACTGAACTGAAATAAACCGATATTATTTTTTTCGGTTCAGCTCCGGTTTTCGTTCCGACAAAAATACCGGTTTTTTCGGTTTTCGGTTCAGTTCCGGTTCGAAGCCCTGAATCTAATATTTATATTTAGTGTAAATTAATCTCAATAGATGACACTATATGTATTAAATCGACTTAATATTTTTACAAGATAGATTTAAACAAAAAATTTAGTATATATTAGTCCCAATAGATGACACGATATGTATTAAATTGAGTTAAAAATTTTTAAGATAGAAAGAGAGAAAGTTAAAAAATTAGTATAGATTTGTTCCAATAGATGACACTATATGTATTAAATTGAGTTAATATTTTTTCCAAGATAGAATTAGTCAAAAAATTAAATCGAATTCATAGCATATCATCCATATATATCATCGTAGCATTGAAATACAATAAGTTTATAAATATATTAAATTCATATTTAAAATTTTTTATAATACATTTATATTACTATTAAGATTGTAATTTTTTACTTTCTTGACAAATTGGAAAACTTTCCTTTTTAAAAGCGATTACCCATTTAATAGCGAAAAATTAAAAAGCTTACAAGATTGTTGACGCAAAATTTCAAGTATTAGAAAATTTAATTGAATATTTCGCGGTGCCTTAATGACGGCATCGCGACTCCCCAGGGAGCCGCGGCTCACGCATTGGGAATCACTGAATTATGCAATGATTATTTTTAAAGGCAAAAGTTAATGGAATTTATAATAAAATTCGAGTAATATTGAAAAAGAAAGTATTTTTCTCATTTATTTAATATTCAAAATATAATGTAAAATTTAGATAAAAAACAGAAACATAGGTCTAAATTTTAGAAATAGGGTTGAATTTTACAGGATATTGTTATCATTAAAAAAATTATAATTAAATATTAAAGTAAAAAAAAACATAAGAAATGATAAGTAATATAGTATATATTATTGAATATATTAATTATTTTGTTTAGATGCTTGCTAAATCCATATCATTATATTCAACATTTTGGGGGATTAATTATATTCATTAATGCGTGAATTACTTGAAGTCTCCAAGTTCGAGACATTCAGCGGATAGTAAATAAAAGAGAAACGCAATAAACTTAGTTCGAATTTTTTTTTATTCTTTATATCAATGATAGAAATAAACTCAACCAGTTTATAAAATATAATATGGTATAAAATATTATATTTTAATATATCTATTATTATTTTAAATTTTCATATAATACATTAAAATCGAGCCAGAAAATTTTGAGTTTTTAACTTTACAATTTTCCAGACAGACCTTAAAAAGTCAATTTTGGATTCAGAATTTAAAGATATGCAGAATTTTTTAAATTGTGAACAATATTCAATCAAAAACCCTTATATATATATAATATATAAGGTATTAGCTTTTTTTTAACGAGAAGTTTTAGTTAGTGTGAGTAATATTTCTTCATCTGTCCTGTATATAATACCTAATTTAACAGTATAAATACATTAGTATTAAACAAACGATGAAAACATTAAATTCTGTATTGCGACTACGAGACGCTGCCAACACAACCGAAGGGAGAGTATGACTAGGACACTAATTTTTGAAACAAAGTTTTTAGCGACACCATGCAGTGCGAGGCATAACTAATTGAAAAAAATTCGGGCTTGTGTGTTGCCAAAACACCTCTTCTGGCAACTCTGGATTGAACACGTACTGAACTGAAATAAACCGATATTATTTTTTTCGGTTCAGCTCCGGTTTTCGTTCCGACAAAAATACCGGTTTTCGGTTTTCGGTTCAGTTCCGGTTCGAAGCCCTGGTTTTTTATACGTTTTGAAGAATCATTTTCACTAAGGTTGAGAAAAATGTCTGTGTGTGTGTATGTATGTAACCAAGATTACGCAAAAACGGTTTGAGCTAGAATGATGAAATTTGGTACATGAGCATTATTCAAAATTCATAGTTTTCTATCAACTTTTGAGAAATGTAGCTCAACCGGAAGAGGGTCATTACCTACAACGTTTTGATTTTTTTTCCTCTAAAGTGACCGCAAAAATAAAGATATATGTTTGATAATTTTTCACATGATTAATAATTGTATAAAACTGCTATATATAGAATTTCAGCTTGATTGAATCGCTGAAATTACCAGAATTAATTTTTTAACACTGCAAATCTCACGCGCCAACACGTGACGTGGTGCCATTAACAAAAAGCCAAACATGCGCTGGTTTAATATTTATTATTTATAATTTGTAATTAATTAAATTTAATTTAAATATAATATATTATGTTATTTAATCCAATTCTCAAATTGCGAGATAGTCGAGTGGAGACACTCCAGCTAATTTACATTCACAAGTTACCTTATAAACTCTATTATTTTCGTTTTTAATTTCGTCTTTTATATTTGAGGTGAGAGAAGACATTTGTTTATGTGGTTTATATGTTACTCTGATGTTGTGTTTCCTCAATTTTGACGCTATTTTTTTTATAAAAATTTCCTTAATAATTATCAAAATAACCACAAAAGCTTTAATAAATACAAAGGTAAAGACATAATTATATTTTTTGATAAATAAATAAATATTATTATTTATTTATTTATTCAAGATATATATATTCAAACATTCTGTATGTTATTTCAGTCCGCCTTTTTGGGTGGTGATAAAAAAAATATCAAAAACATCCAAATCACAGATAAATACAGTAAAGAAAAAACAAATTTTTTTTTAATTTAATTTATTTTATTTTTTTGCAAAAAACTTTTTACAATTTCCTCTCTAATTTAGTATTTTTTAAAATTTCCCTGGAATCCCGTTTCCCGGGAACGAAAATAATCCGGGAAAAATTAGCCTCTATACGTGGAGTTTTTTCATTCCTTTTAATACATACTATTCTATTGTATAATTTATATATTTAAAGACGATTTATTAATTTTTTTTTTAATATTTCATAGCTACTTGTTTATATAATTTTTATTTTTTTTCTTATATTTCAAATAATAATATATGTAGAATAATAAGCACATAGGTATCATAAGTAATACAGTACCTGGAACACCGAGCTTTCGCTCGACCCTTTAACAAATTTATAATATTAGAATTTATTATTATAAACTTTAAAAATTTTACAATTTTTTAATTATTACAATTGTTAAATGGGTTTTCTAAAAATGACCCATCAAAAATTTGTTTCCTACAATGATACAAATTAATTGAAATAACTTGATAAAATATTTATAATATACAGTGACGCAATCAGGATTTTATCCTGGGGGGGGTTAACTAGCCGTTCCACCTTCCTATGGCGCCCCTCCCCCGGGCTCTCTCAAGATTTTTTTTTTAATTAACTATTTAAAAAAGTTTTATAAATGAAACACTGATTTTACAAAATCTGGCAAAAAAATTTAATTTTGTATTTTATTTACGCGTATTCACAGTTTTAGAAAGAAAACATTTTTTTCCAGCTATAAGTGAATCATTTTAGCTTTCCTCATGAAATAAGGATAGATTATACGATGGTCGGAAAATTTTGAAAATTTTTGCTCCGAGATTTTTTGAGATCTCCACTTTTCAGACGGTTTTGAATCCAAAACTGGAAAAAAAAATTTTGAACCGGCCGGCCGGCCGTTCGTTACCGAGATTACGTCTAAACAAAATGAGATATTGTCTTGAAATTTAGATGTTTTTTTTTTTTGGGGGGGGGGGGAATGACGGGGGGATTGGATTGTTTTTGGACAAGATCGGACCATAAGTAAGGGTAGTTTAAAGAGGTGTCAAAGTACATTTTATTGTATATTTTTTCTTTTCTATTTATAATATAGTACATAATATATAGCAATTTGAATTTTTTTTCTCTTCTGGGGGGGGGGGGGGTTAAAACCCTAAAAAAAACCTTGTTGCGCCACTGTAATATATTTATAAATTTATAATTGTTAATTTCACTCACCTTTATTTGCTGGTTTTTTACTTAAAATGAAATTCGATTTTTCTTCTAGCTATCTTCAAATAATTCTATTTTATTTTTTTTTAAATAAGAATATAATTGATTTTGCTTGTTGTAGGCTCCTATAAAATTTGTACCACAATTAAATGAAAATGTTTTATTGCCAATTAAACTTTATTATATTTTCAAATATCATGTTTTTACTTTAATTTGTGGGTTAATTGAGTTTATTTTTTATTAATTTTTTTTTAACATTTAGGATTCATTTCATCGGAATGCAAAGATCAAAGGTTTAAATCTGAGTTATGGAACTTGAGAAAAAGGTTTTAAAAACACACCATGCTCATAAAAATTTAACATAAATATGAATGCGAAGCCTAGCTAAAAAGAACCTAGAGATCAAATGCAAATAAAAATAATTTCATAATTCTAGCTCAAACCGTTTTTGCGTAATCTTGTCTACATACACACATACATCTTTCTCAACCTTAGTGAAAATGATTAAGGAACCTTCAAAACGTATAAAAACATCAAAATCTCGACATGGAAAATTTTCGTGATCACAATACTATCTCTGGCAAGATAGTAAAAATAAATTAAAAAAAGAATTCATTTTTTTTAATTAATTGAATTTTTATTTTTCAATTTCTTGTTTGTCTAATCTTTGGATGTCAAGTATTCGAAATAGAATATTTTAAATATCTACGAAAAGTAAAAGTGAAGTTTTATTATTACTCTACCAAATATAATACTTGTACGATTACCTACCTCTTTTGTAGATTTTTTCTGAATATTTGTATACATTAGAATTATAATTAGGTCCTAATAAAAAAAAATACTCAACTATTTTTAATTAAAGTAATTTAATATTTTAGCTCCATTTTGTGTTAAAAATCATAAAATTAGGTATATGAATTAATTCATAAATTTATTAATATTGAATTGAATTGAATTTGAAAAATTAATTTGAAGTTTTATATGTGGGATGACGTCACCAAGCAGGAGAAGAGTAACGAGTGAAAAGTTGCTAGGGAAACGGCAGACTAGATCAGTTGTTGATTAATTAACGAATTGGAGATAGATTATACGGAAGAGAAGAAAGATTTTCAAGGAATTACGAGCCAAAAATAATTATTAAGAATTTGAATTGTTATCTTATGTATTTATATAATTTTGATTTATTAAACGATTAAAGAATTCCTACATATATATAAATAATATTTGAAATATATATAATACATACCACTTATATAATTTTATTTTATTATATTATATTAAAACCAAAAAATATAATAACAATATTGTATTTATAATAAGAAATTATATCTTATATAAGAAAAATAATTACTAATTATAAATCTATAAAAAGTATTAGATAAATTTATTTAAAAATAATCCAGGTTCAGTTAATTTTAAATATAGTATAAAAATTGAATGAATGAAATCTTTTTTTCCTGTTTTATGATATTCCAGTAATTTTCCATCTTGACTTAATTTTATTTCATAATAAAATTAATTTCCAACTCATTTCGTGATGATAATGGATATCACATTTATTTTTGTCATGTATATATAAAGAAATAAATGTTATTTGATCCACAATGTGAGTAATTAATTAAAAATTAAATTAATTCATAGTACGAATTTTATTTTTAATTCATTGCATACAATCAATATTCATACAATAAATATACAATACAATTTTATTTTAAAAGATATTAATTTAATATGTTAATTTATTATTTCGTCTTTTAGTTGAACTTTTCGATGTTGAATGCAGTCTTGTATTGAGAAAGCCAAGTATGGAAAAACCTGTAAAAAATAAAATATAATATATAATGAAAATCAAATAAAAACATAATTATTCAAATGTAAATAAAATGATAGATGTATATAATAAACAAAATTAAATTTTCAAAAATGTCATACATTAAATGTATATGTAATACTATTTCACAGTACAATAAATACAATTTATAAAAATGAACCCCCCCCCCCCCTTTCATTTCATGCCTTATCCAATTTCCTTAATCCTCCCATACCGCTCCTGCAATCCTAATACCCCTGTCAACACACACCGCGCGTGCGGATGTCCGAAGGCAAAGGCCACTCGGGCCACTCTCGGCCGAGCTTTGTGGAGGGGAGGTGACTCAGGTCTCCGCTTCTCGGAGCAGCGAGCGAACATGGAGGCGTGGTTACCTCCCTCCCACTGGCCTACTTCGTCAAGACTCGGCCGAGGTCGACTGCCTTCGGGCCCCCGCACGCGGGGAAGAGAGGCATACGAGGGTATATAAGGTTTGTCGCAATTGAAAGGGGATGGTTTGGGTCAGGGAGGATAGGGGAAGGATAAACCCAACAAGATTCTTTCCTTTTGACTTTTAAATGTGATTTTTGAATTTTATATTAAATGTATTATTATATATATGTATTATTATATATATATTTTTGAACTTGTATTTTTTTTTTCAACATTCAACACTTAAAATTTATTTGTGTTGAATTATATACAAGATCTATAATATATATAGATAATAATATAAGATGAATTTTCATTATATTTTCTTAATGAAAAACTCATCTTTAAATAAAATATACATAAATATATATATATATATATATATATATATATATATATATATATATATATGTATTATTTATTTATTAATAAGTGTACTTATTAAATAAAATAAATTATATTAATAAAAATGAATTTGCTATTAATTATTTTATATATATATTATATATTATTTTGTTTTTTTGCATTGCAATTTATAAATATTTATATGTATTGAAAATTAGATGCAAAAAATCTACAACAATATACATTAAGTTTTTAATTAAATTTATTTTAACCCATGAAGAGATTTTTTTAATTTTTGTAAAATAAATCTAGTTAATAAAAACAGTTTTATTATTATATTTATTTATTTATTTATTTATCCACATGCATTATTCTAAATATCAAATTGTTTTCTTATAAAATATATTATAGTGTCTGTCATTTGTATTATCAATTAATATATATATTTAATTAAAAAAATAATAAAAAATTTAATCTATTTGGCATTTTTTTTTTATTCAATATGAATCTTTAATTTTTTTAAATCATTTATAATAGTTTATATAATAGTTGTAATAAGATAAAGATAATACCTACATCTTAAATATATATATTTATTTATCATGATCCTGCCATATTATTAGTTAACTTGAAAACAAAAAAAAAAAAATTAAATTATATTATTTTAAAATAAATACTCCTAATAAATATAGTATAACTTGGTTATATATTACGCATTTATTTAACTAAAACCCTCAAATATACTATAAAACATGTATTTATATTTTATTATTTTATTTTATTTTTTATTTTATTACGGGAGACCTAGCTATGTGATAATTTCATTAATCATTTCAATCATTTTAATTTCCATATATGCATATTTGTAAAAAAAAAATTAATAATTGTATTTTTTTTTTGTCTAAGCAATTTGTAACTTTATAACTATTTTAAATATGTTGAATAAAAGCAAAAATATTTCTATAATTTGTGATTATTTAAGATAATTATTAAGAACAAATAAATAAACCCAATTAAAAATCCTTTATTTCCTTTATTATCCCCCTTTTACGGTCAACCAAACCAATTTTTATTTTTTTAAAGAAATAAGAAAAATAACAGTTGTTTTATAGTTTATTATTAATTATTTTATAATTCTGAACACAAAGTATTATTTTATTTTAATTGAATATATATATATTATACATTAATATTAATAATAAGAAGAGAATACATTATTCGATAGTTATTGTTGTTTCTTTATATTAAAAATATAATTTTTAAAAATTAAACCAAGTTACTTCAATATAAAAAGTATTAATATGAATTTATTGATTAATGAGAATTATTATAAACACAAGATTTAAGGACAATTTTAGAAAAAGTTGACCATCAAACTGCCAGTAATCCTTGGAGGGTAAGTAATAATAGGTAAGTAATTTTATTCAAAGGTTTAAGACTAAATCTCATAAGTGACTTACTTTTATTCAATTTGATTAATCAATTTTGTTTTGATTCTGAATAACTATTTGAAATTATTATTAAGATAAAACAAAAGATTAATAATATCATTATTATTATTATTTAGAGAGGTTAGTTAGCTACTATATTTTATAATTGAGAATTGATAATATTATAAAAAATATAAAATCCATGATATATTATTATTGAACAAGTCCCAGAACGCCGGGTAAAGAAAAAAAAAACAGGAAGCAACTTAATTCAAGTATGTGTAAGTAACCCCCTCCAATTCTTCAATCATAAAAAAATATTTTATATGCCAATAACAAACGTACAGAATAAACTGTATTCTATAATTTAACGAGCCAGATTATAATTACATTAATTAATTATATATAAATTTCTAGGTTATTTACTATTTTATTTTTAGTATACCTACATCGAATTAATCAATATCGGTAAAATAATAAATAATCAGTTGATAATTGATTCTAGTATTAGTATTAATTAAAATTAAATCAACATCTGATATGGAAATTAAAAATTATGAAATCTATGATATAAATAAAAAATCATTTTAAATTTGATTTTCCAATTCTATACATAGGATTAATAAAAAATTTTAAAAAAAGTGTTTTATTCAAATTAATTAATAAATGCACTAAAAAAAGGCAGAATATAATGTTAACTTAAACGAAAAATAGTATAATGCATAAAACATTTTCTTTTATTATTAAACTATTCCATTCTGTTTTCACCAAATTACAAAAAAAAAATTACTTTTAGAAATATATGATTTATTATTAAATCCATGATAGATTAAAGTGAGAATAAAGAATGTTTAATATTTATCTGGATATTTATTTTAATATTACTTTGAAAAATAAAATTACAAATTAAGATTGCTTTTTTATTAACACATGATATGACTTTTGGGGAGAATTTGATTTGTTTTGAAATACAGACATTCTATAGGTAAACAATTAATATTTCTATAAATTCTATCTTGAATACCATCAAAAGAATGGAGGATTACTTACCGTTTCAAAGGTGGGTGCTGATGAGGAGACTGCAAAAAAGATGGCTAACATTGAAGATGCAAGGATGTAGCGAAATGCAAAAAGTTGATGAATTTGGATGGTTAAAATGCTGCATTGTCTAAAACAAAAGATTTTATTTCATTTGTTAATTTAATATAAAATTATAAATTTATTTGAATTGAAAAAAAAAACAAAGGGGGTATGTTTAGGAAAGGCGGGGCTTCTATTTAAATATTAAATCAAAATATTATTTCAATTCATTTAGAAATAAATCTAAGAGCGATTTCCCAAGAGAGGGTGGGAGAGGGAACATACTTATTAAAAATAGTTATATATACCGATTAGAAGAAATATTTAATAAATTAGTTTTTTGGTAATTATTCAATCGAGTTATCGAGACATTGATTTGGAGAAAACTTTACCAGTGGGTTACTTTTTTAATTCCAAATAAACTTTTCTTATGCAATTTTTGTGGGTCGCTTCTAGTTTAAGAGATAAAAAGGATTAAAGTTTGCATATAAAACCATTGATATTCGATTTACATGTTTTTTTTACAAAACAAAAACACTTGACCATCCATCCATGCTTCCTGATCACTAACCAAACTGGAAGCATTTCGATGAACCAACACCAAAGGAGGGGACGTGGCTTAAATAAAAAGGTAGAACAGGTATTCCACCATTGGGAAATTCGGGAGTTGATTTAGGATAGCAAATAGAAAATTGAAAACAAATTACATATTTTATAGAAAGAAATTTTCATCTTATTTTACTTTTCATTAGGATTATTATTATTAATAGTAAGTAGATAAATAGAAAATCCTCTGGATATTATTATACCTAAATCCGTACTACATCAATTTTGTTTATATATTTAAACAAACTTGGGATTCTCAAAAAAAAAAAAAGAAAGAAAAATATTCGAAATACTTAAATAAAATCATCTAATTGTTTTTGAAGGTTTTTGAATAAACAAAATTGAAGAGGGGAAAAAATGAAAAGTTGAGATTCTCTAATTTAACAAAAATAGTAAAAATTTAGGATATAATTTTTAGACTTTCTATTAATTTGTTATAATCTAGGCAAATAGTAAATTTGGTAATGGTCCATCGTATCTAATCCCTCAACGGATCGAAAAAAAAAAAATACCAGTGCGTACCTAAGATTATCCTGATTGATTTTTGATATGAAATAATTGGTGCTCATTTCGTGTTTACGGGAGAAAAATTAATATAATTTGCCAATAAATTGGGGGTGGGGGGCCATGTTTTGATAGTTATAGTATGACTTATGATCAAAAGAGGGCGAGATTTTCACCTTGTCCAGTAGATAGCGCTATTAAATACAATTTGAATTTAAATATATATTAATTTCAACATTTGCCTAAACATTTATAAAAATAAATATACATATGAAATACGTTTAATATTAAAAATAAATAAATATACATATGAAATTTGTTTTTTTAATATTAAAAAATATTTAATTTGAGATTAATTATATATAAAAAGATCAACTATCAAATAGATTCAAACTTTTATTTTCTTTGATTAGATTATAATTAAATATTTTTTATATTATTTAAAAATTATTATTTTTCTATTTATTAAGGATGTCTTTTAAAAAATTGTAATTAACCCTATCATATGTCAAATATTATAGCTAAGTTTTTTTGAATTTTTTAAAATTAAAATAAATATTAATTTAATAAAAAACCTTTGTACTCTATAACTCTAAATTATTTAACCTTATATATACTAATAATAATATCCTAAAGGATTTTTAGAAATATAATTATAATAATTAGAAATATAATATAATATAAGGTTATATAATTTAGAGATACAGTACAAAGGTTTTTTATTTAATTAATATTTATTTTAATTATAAAAAATTCAAAAAAACTTAGCTATAATATTTGACATATGATAGGGTAAGCAAACACAATGGTGAAGGCCCCGCCATCTCTTGAGTTGTCTTGACCTAAAGCCAAGCGTGGTCGTTGGTTACGCCCTCTTAGGGACAATCATTTCTATCTCGGAGCCCCGGATGTAAACCTTTACCCAATCATGAATTATTATACCAATAAATAAAAAAATAAAATAAGCTTACCAAGTTTCAAAGAAAATTTCAAGCCATGAAGAAAAACAAGCAAATATTAATACATTTATGAAAATAATATTACTTATATACAAAACACTTTCACTATATCAAAATTACAACACATTAATTTTCATTAAATAAAAAAAAGAGAGTTTTAATTTAAATAAATAAATATTTTTAAAATAACATTATAAAGAACACAATTAAAATTATGATTACATCAAAATGGCATCGAAATAATTGATTCACTTTTAAAATTTTAAAATATATAATTCAAATTTTCAAATTATTAATAATTGCATGATAGCAAAAGTAATATTACGAATCATTTGAGTAAAAACGTGATTAAAAATTACAATTGAAGCTGACATTCTAAACAAAATGGAATAATTGCGTCATTGGCTAATGTCGAGATCGCTTTCCCTAATGGCGGTATTTTAAAATGACTGATGTTAGGTACAATTATCAATTCACTAATTATTAGTTTTATTATTATAAAAAATGAAAATAAAAAAATAAACTTATTTAAAATACTATTTCAATGTCAATTTACATATTAATTTTTATATCAAAACAATAAAAATTAGTATTTTCTAAAAATGATTTTTACTATAAATTTATAATGATTGGAAATTGGAATAGTTTTATATAACTTATATAATGTAAACCTATAATGAAAGTATTAATCTACTAATGATATAATATATTATCACAAATTTTATCTACATAATAAATACGATAAATAAATTAAAAATAAAATCCTATTTTAATACTTAGGTATATATATATATGTTATATGTTATATTTCTATTCATAGATATTTTACATTTAGTAAATTTAATTAAAAATTATAGTGGTTAATTGTGATCAAATTTATGAAAAAATATCCATACGTATAAAAAATTTATATGCAAATTAAATTTAAATAATGAAAGTTAATTAATTAAACTGATTTCTCATTTTTTTATGTTAATTATTATATTAGGTAGATTTGATTCCCTATAAGAGCGTATCGTATATAATGAGAGCCTCCCTCCAAATGAGACAAATGTAGTAAAATTATCATTTAAGAATGTCTTTAATGTTAACACTGAAAAGGATTTGAAGTCCTAGTCTGGGTGACCAAGAGTCTGTGTGAAAATATATATATATATAATGATACATGATATCCAAAATAATAAAAAAACATCTAGCATTTAAAGTATTTTACTATTAATTTAAAACTCCAATTTATAATAATTGTTTATTTATATTAATTAAATATATGGTGTATATAAAAATAATAAGAATAATTTTCTAAAAATAAATAAAATATATTAATTTTTTGTGTATATCAATATTGACAAAATAATCACTAGAGTCGCTAGTGGAGCAAATGCAAATTCAAATAATTTAAAATAAATAAATAAAATTTATAATATAAGAGATTAAATTAATAAAATAAAAATCTCTATATAAAATTATAATTTAGGATGACCATTTAACTTTTTTTTAAAAAAGTAAATAAATTAATATAATTTGATTAGAATTGATTCTTCGTTTTTTAAAAAATTTTGAATGAATTTAATTTAGATAAACAAAACATAATTAAAAAATACATAATATAAATAGAAGTTGAAATGGGGGGGGGGGGTGAAAAAAACCAGTACTTATTAAAATAAATATAACAAATAAATAAAGCCTCGAAAGTTCTTGGCACCAGCAAGCCCTTAATCTGTGCTACACCCATCTAATTTATATTTTCTCCCACGTCCCTTCCTACATTGGCCTCCCACCACGTCTATTTATACAAAATGCAAAATATTTATCGAGGATTTAATTTATATCTAATATAATCAAATAGTAAAATCAATATCCTTCAAAGAATTATTAAAATGAACAAAATGTTTTCTATTAATTTATTTGTACTGTAACTTTTACTAATAGTTGAAATTAATATTTCATAATATAAATAAAGATGTTACTCATATAATTTTCAATTTCTATAATTATTTTATAATTTTAATATTTAAACCTGACCATGAATATATTGTTTTTTTTTCAAAACAAATCCAAAACTGGAACCAATTCATGAAAAGGGATGAACCAATCTCAAAGGTAAAGGAGAGGGCGTGGCTTAAAAAAAGGTAGAAGCCGTTATACCGCCCTTAGAAAAATCTCGAATTGATTTGAGATAGCAAATAGAAATGAATAAAAGGATATATTCTGTATTCTCTTCTAAATTATGATCTTCAAATAAACATATAATTCAATAAAAGCTTATAACAACAAATCTGGTCGATTTAGCTGCATGCAAGTATATAACCGGTTAAATTTTTATATATAATTAAATTTACTATATAATTACTAATAAATAACTTTTTTCTTAAACAGCTAAATTTTTTCTAATTATTACAATGTATGACATTTTTTCTAGATTATGGATGAAATCTTTGTAGATAGGCGTCTTCCACTGGGCGTTCATAAAAAAAAGTCCGAAAGTAATGATACTGTACAGGAATCGACAATGAAAGTGGATGTTCCTCAAATGAGTTGATTACGTCGAATAAATAAGTTCAATTTGTAACTAAAACATAAAACTCCAGGATCAAATAAATCAACAATAATTACTCTAAGTTTCAATCCAATTCTTTTGAAAAAATAGTTCTTTTAAAAAAAATATTGATTCCATATCTGATTTGATATGTTTTCAAGATTTTTAATTAAGTTAATAATTTATTATTTAGGTATATTATTAAATAAAAAAGTGGATTTTTTATAGTAGGATTAAGTTGTTTCACTCTTATATTATGATCATTTGATATAAAGATTATTCAACAATAAATTACATTTTAGTATGAATGTGAAAAAAATCTTTGGGCTTTAAAATTATTAAATGATAATTTAATATATAATTTGTTACAAAAAAATCAGATTAAATTAATTTGGTAGCACTCTGGATAAATTTAGAATAATAAAGGGTTATTGAATCCGCAAAGGTTGATAAGGGAAATGATAAAATTGAATTGGTTCAGATTAAAAATGCATATATAAAATTAAACTAAAATTATGTATTTAATAAAAATAGAAGAATTAATATAACAATGGATAAGAAGAAATTATAGAGTTGATATGGTACCGTTATAAATAGAAATATAAATTAAATGAAATTTAATTTATATTAAGCAATTGCAAATTTTTATTAATAAAAAAGGAAGGACCACTTAGCTGTTTTGTGAAAGGAAAGAATGGAGAATGTCGTCCTGCGGATTTATCTGGAACATCTCGTGAGCAGCGGCATTGCTCAAAAAGTGGATTAGCCGGGATGTCCTCCTGCAAGGGATTTCGTGTCTTCTTCCTCAATTCTTGATCAAGACTGAATCAAACATGTCGAAGCTAAAAATCCCCTCCAATCAACTTGGCAAAATTGTCTACCCCTCACTCCCTCTTGGGTAACGAAGAGGTTTATCATATGGAGACCAGATGGGATGTATTTCTATGAGGATTTTATAATAAAAATTCTAGAATGTCTTTATATTGTCTCAGATGATTTCAAAAAATAACTTTCTCGGTTTCCGCACCATTATATATAAAAAAATGCATTTAAATTATAATATGAAACAATATGTTTTTAAGCAAATAATTTAATAACAACAAACAAAATAATTACTTAAAATAAAAAAATAAATTTATGAGAATTTTCTTTAATTAGAATATGAACCAATATGTTCTTAAACAAATAATTTAATAACAACAAACAAAATAATTCAATAAAATAAATAAATAAAATTATGTGAATGTTCAAAAACAATAAAGATTTTTTACTTCGAGTTGATATAATTTAATTAATACAACATCTCCTTATCAAAAAGATTTATTATTTATTAACATGTACTAAAAATAATTTCTCTATTTAAAAATTTTTCCTTTTTTTTATTTATTTATTTATTTATTTATAATACTTTCCTATTTTTGTTAGTTTTCATTATGTAAACATTCCTATTATTTGAAACAATAAATTTATTTATTCTAACAATTTCTATTATAATTTTATTTTGTTTGTTACTTTTACCTCAAAAATTTGAATAAAAATCTCAAGTTTGAAAAATATTTCTTATTATTTCATTTATTTTTTTAGTTTAACCTTATATATTTCCTTTATTCTATTTACATTTTTATTTATTATACTCACTTGTATCCAGATTTTGCTTTTTTCAATAGTTGTACTTGAAAATAAAAAATATTTATTTAATTGTTTTTCTTTAGTTTGATACTACCATTCTTTAAACTGTACTATTTTCAATTAATATGTAGATATATCTCTAAATTTATATCTGAAAATCACAAAACTTTTATTAATTCGTTGTCATTATATTTCATTAGATTGACAAATAATTTAAAATATAATATTTTATTCATTTCAAGTATTTTAAAATTCAGTTGTTTTTTTTTTATAAAAAATATTACTAATAAAGAAAAAAACAATTTAATTAGAATATGATAGAAATATGTTCTTAAACAAATAATTTAATAACAACAAACAAAATAATTCATTAAAATTAATAAATAAAATTATGTGTGAATGTTCAAAAACAATAAAGATTAAATTAATATTATTATTTTTTAATTTTTTTTTTTATTTTTAAATATTTATTATTTATTTTTAAATAATGTTTTTTAAAAAGTTATTTGATTAATTTTTTTTTCACTGACTCTAAATAGTTACTTCTATTAGCATGCGACTGTACCTGTGAATTTTGCTATAAATACAGCCTGGACTATACATGGATTTCACTTTGTCTCCGGACTTCATAGCCGATACACACATTATCAAAATATTTTTAGTACAATTTCTATTTACTCATTAAATATTGATTCTTTTTAATTTCATTCTTTATCGACTCTGTGGATTAATTATTTTTTCATTGTAATTATTATTTATATTATATTTTCAGAAAAATAATATTTTTCTTCTAAAATAACTTACAAATTATTCTTCAAACATAATTCTCTTTTTCTTTCATTGAATTATCAATTTTATTTATTATTATCTATTGTAGGTATATCAAAGTTATTCTTTTCACTAACATAATGAATGTCAATTACGATTTATTTGCCTACAATTTTTCTTTATTTTCAGAATCCATCATTCTTAATGAAAATTTTATAAATAATTTACCAATCGAAATTATTGAAATTATATTTAACAAATTAGATATCGTTTCGTTATATCAATCATATCATGTCTGCAAAAAAAGGAAAAGTATTATTAAAAAACATTCTCGTTTATATAATAAAATAAAATCTTATAGAACATATAATAGACGCATGAATACCGATATAGAATTTCATATGAATGAAATTTCTAAAATAATTAATACGAGACATTATCAGAATAAATCCATTGATTCTATTAATTCTATTAATATCATCAATTCAAACACTAGAAATATAAATAAATCAAACAAATTCTTAGATAGTAGAATAGTTGAAACCAGTGAAAATAGACAAATGACAAGAAAAAAGAAAACATTTTTAAAACAAACCACAAATCAAATTCAACATGAGAAACAAAACATTAAAAATAAACAAAAACTAAGACGATTATTATAATTAATATATAAGAGATATTAACATGACAGATGTAAGAGAGGGAAATATATTATTTTTTCCATCGAGTTGATATAATTTAATTAATACAACATCTCCTTATCAAAAAGATTTATTATTTATTAACATGTACTAAAAATAATTTCTCTATTTAAAAATTTTTCCTTTTTTTTATTTATTTATTTATTTATTTATAATACTTTCCTATTTTTGTTAGTTTTCATTATGTAAACATTCCTATTATTTGAAACAATAAATTTATTTATTCTAACAATTTCTATTATAATTTTATTTTGTTTGTTACTTTTACCTCAAAAATTTGAATAAAAATCTCAAGTTTGAAAAATATTTCTTATTATTTCATTTATTTTTTTAGTTTAACCTTATATATTTCCTTTATTCTATTTACATTTTTATTTATTATACTCACTTGTATCCAGATTTTGCTTTTTTCAATAGTTGTACTTGAAAATAAAAAATATTTATTTAATTGTTTTTCTTTAGTTTGATACTACCATTCTTTAAACTGTACTATTTTCAATTAATATGTAGATATATCTCTAAATTTATATCTGAAAATCACAAAACTTTTATTAATTCGTTGTCATTATATTTCATTAGATTGACAAATAATTTAAAATATAATATTTTATTCATTTCAAGTATTTTAAAATTCAGTTGTTTTTTTTTTATAAAAAATATTACTAATAAAGAAAAAAACAATTTAATTAGAATATGATAGAAATATGTTCTTAAACAAATAATTTAATAACAACAAACAAAATAATTCATTAAAATTAATAAATAAAATTATGTGTGAATGTTCAAAAACAATAAAGATTAAATTAATATTATTATTTTTTAATTAATAAAAATCACAAAATTATTATTAGGATTATTTCAGGAGCATCCGGATCATCTGATTCCAATTTAACAAGTATTAGGTATTTAACATATTACTATTTGAAAAAATCAAATTGTTTAAAATATAAAAAAAATACCATATTGATTTTTGGCAATAATGCTTTTATCAGCTTCAAGAGGTTCTTACTCTCCAATGCTGTTCACTGCACGAACTCGGAACAGATATTCTTTCTTGTGGATTAATCGAGTAACTTCATGTGCTAGTCCATTTGACATTCCAGCATCAGACCAGGTACCGCGTGACACATCCATTTTCTCAATAATATATTGTAAAATTGGACTTCCACCGTCATCCAAAGGTGGTTTCCATGCAAGTTTTGCACTTTCTTTAGTAACTCCGCTGATTGAAAGCGGGCCTTGAGGTGGTCCAGGTTTATCTAAAATTACAATTATTTATTATTTTAAGATAAAATAACAAAATTATTATTTATTAACAATTAATTACCTAACACAGTAACATTTGCAGAAGCAGAACATTGTCCTAGACTGTTTTCAAGTGTTAAAGTATAACGACCAGTATCACTTCGAACAGAAAAGAGAATTTTGAAAATAGTTTGGTTGGCAAATGTTTGTATGTCCGCTCTAGCTACTGCTTCGATGTTTCTACCGTTAACGCTCCATTTGGCTGTTGGTCGTGGAGAAGCCTCGATAGGAATTGTGTAATTGATCTTTTGACCAGCACGAACAACCATATCTTGCAACATTTTCTTATCAAAGTATGGTGCTTCTGTAAATTTATACAATAAACTAATTAGTAATTTTGTTAAATAAAATAAAATTCGAAAAATCAAATAAAATGTTAACTTACGGTAACGTGCTTTGGCAACGACAGATTGACTTGGATCACTTGGTTCTCCTAAACCACCCTTATTAACAGCAATCACTCGGAACTCATACTCTTCACCCTCAGTCAAATTAGGTGCCGTACCTTTGGTGACATTTCCAGGAACCTCACAACATTTTCCCCAAGGTCTATAAAATAAAAATAAATTTATTTCTTCTTTTCTATATTGAATATGAAATATATTTAGATAAGAAAAGTTTTATGATGGCGATTTGAAAAAAAAATTATATAATGGAAATTTATGATCCAACAATTTTAATTAATGATACTAAATATTCAATAACTTTTATAGCTCAAAAAATAACACACAAGATACCACATTATATTTTTTTTAAAAATCTTTCTATAAATATTATTCTTACCCGAATTTTGTCTTTTTTTCAATGATATATCCAGTAATTGGAGATCCACCATCTCTTTTGGGTGATGTCCATTCAAGATCAACATGATCCTTATCCCAATCCACAAGTTGAGGTGTTCCTGGTTTATCTGGTTTATTAAATGGATCTTTGGCTGTAATTGTAGTCAATCCAGTCAATGGTTGTGATTCTCCTTGCTTATTCACTGCCTTGACTCTGAATTTATAATCATGATTTTCAATAAGATGTTCAACACGTAGATTTGTATTACTAGAGTCTGCCACGGGTACCCATCGCATATTTTCTGTATCCATTTTCTCGACAATATAATGAGTAATTTCTGAACCTCCATCAACTTTTGGTGGACGCCATGAAAGATTACAACCAGCTTTAGTGACATTATCCGCTCGAAGAGGACCCTCAGGTGGTAGTGGTACATCTAAATAAAAATAAATTATTGAAACATTAACATTTTACTTATTTTTTTTTATTTAAAATTAAAATTTTTTTTTAAACTTACCAAGCACTGTCACATTAACTGTTGCAGTATCTTTTCCATTAATATTTTTAGCAGTTAGAGTGTAGGGAACCTACACTCTAACTGCTCACCTCGTTTAGCATCCACAACTCGAAGTTTAGTATTATAAGGCTCATTAACGATTTTTACTCTATCGGAATTGATTACAGTAGAATCTTTAAGGGTCCATTCTTTTGATGGAGCTGGTTCGCCATTAACTGGTACATCAAATTCAAAATTCTGTCCAGCTCTAATTTTAATGTCCAGAAGTGCATTACGATCAATACGTGGAGGAAGATTTTTAGGACGAGCAAGATGAGGTTTAGTTGCGTCACTTGGTTCTCCAGGTCCAGCTTTATTAACTGCTCGAACTCTAAACTCATAAGTGTTACCTTCAATTAAATCATTTACTTTTCCTGATGTAAGATCTCTTACAACCTCAGCACCTAATTTGGATTAAATTTATCTTTTTTTTCTATGATATAACCTGTAATCGGAGAACCACCATCTGTTTAAGGACGAGTCCATTGCAATTCCACCCAATCTTTATCATAATCTTTGATTTCAGGAGTACCCGGTTTACTTGGTTCATCGAAGGGATTCTTTGCTTCAATTGCTTGTCCAGTTTGTAAGGGTTCAGATTTACCTTGTTTATTTACTGCTCTCACTCTAAATTTATACTTATGTCCTGGTTGTAAACCATCTACATCTAAAGAAGTAGTAGGGCCATCAGTTTCTCCAGCTGGTACCCAACGTCCTGTGGCCTCATCCATTTTTTCAACAACATATTTTTCTATAGGCTGTCCTCCGTCATCTGATGGAGGATTCCAGTTCAATTTACATCCATCAGCATGAACATTAGAAACCTTAAGAGGGCCACCTGAAGGAGAAGGTTTGTCCAAAACTATTACCATTACATCTGCAGTATCTTTTCCATTGATGTTTTCGGCTGTAATGGTATATTTTCCTGATTCAGCACGAGTTGCCATACGAACGTTGATTTTAGTAAAATATTCTTGATGTTGCATTTTAACTCGTTCTGAGTTTTTCATCTCTCGGCCTCCCAAGAGCCATTTCGTGGTTGGTGCTGGTTCACCTGATACTTTGACATCAAAGTTAAAGTTTTGACCAGCCTTAATACGAACTTCAATAAGAATCATGGGAGCAAGATTTCTTGGTTTAGCAATTATAGTTGGTGTAGCGTCACTTGGTTCACCAGGGCCTGCTTTATTAACTGCTCGTACACGAAATTCATAAGGTTGACCTTCAATAAGATCAGGAACAGTCGCTGTTGTTTGACCAGCAGGAATTCAACAGCTTTCTCCCATTGACCAAATTTATCTTTTTTCTCAACAATATATCCGGTAATAGGAGAGCCACCATCGTCTTTTGGTGGAGTCCATTAAGGTCAACATGATCTTTATCCCAATCAGTTGCGTTGAGATCGCCAGGTTTTCCAGGTTCATCTGATTGAGAACAATGAAAACAATAACAATTAATTTATATTTAATAATAAAATATAAATTAAATATGTATTAATGTTACCGAAGAGATTCTTAGCAATAATTGATTCTTCTGCAACGAGAGGTACCGATTCGCCTTCAGAATTAACCGCTGCTACGCGAAATTTATATTCTTTTCCAGGTGTTAGACCAGTAACTTCCATACCTAGAGGAATTTAAAACAAAAGATATATTTATTAGAATATTTATTTTAAAATAATCAAATGATTTAATTTACGAAAAATGTCATATAGAATAATTTAATCAAATTTTATCAAAAACAAAAGAAATAGTACCTGGTTCATTTGATCGTCCACATGGGACCCAACAACCAGTTTCGGGATCCATTTTGTCAACTTGATAATATTCAATTGGAGTGCCACCATCATCTTTAGGTCGTTTCCATTTAAGTTTACATCCATCTTTATGAACATCAGAAATTTGTAGAGGTCCTTCAGGTGGTGTCGGTTTATCAGTAACAGTTACTTCAATAATAACTGAATCTTTGCCGCTGGTATTTGTAGCTATAACCATATATTCGCCTGAATCTCCTCGAGCGACAGGCCTAATTACCAATTTAGTGAAATATTCAGGACTATCAATTTGAACATTTCGTGAGGCTCTCAATGGCATATTAGCGTAACGCCATTCAATAGTAGGAGCTGGTTCTCCAATTATGGCTGCATCCAATTTGAGTATAGAGCCAGCTGATAAAGTAACATTACGTAGATTACGACGATCAATTCTTGGAGCCACTAAAAATTTAATGAACATAAAATTAGTCAAGGAATATAAAAATATTTTTAAATTATATCTCTCTCTCTCATTAGATATACTCATACAATATATACTTACAATAACGTGGTTTTTCAACAAATGTTTTGCTTGGCTCACCAGGTTCACTTTGACCTGCTTTATTAATAGCAATAACCCGAAATTGATATTCATTGCCTTCAATAAGGCCATGAACAATTCCTTGAGGTGTGCATACTGATGTTTCTAAAGCCGTCTCCCACATAGTACTGTAAATGAATCATATTAATTAAAAATATTATATATTTATTATTAATTAAAATATATAAATTTTCGATATATATATGTAAGGTGGCTTTCAAATGAGAGAAATGTTTCTTCGTTTTTGTCGTGATTTTATTAATTCTAAAAGAATATTTACAATTATTATACAATTATTAGAATATTTACACATTTAAATAATACATACCTAAAAGAATAATTAAATTAAACGTTATTTATAGAATATTATATACAAAATCAAAATTAAACTAACTGCTTATCTTACATTAATACTTAATAAATACTTAATAAGCCCTCTATCCTAAACTATATATACTAAGGTTAACAGAAGCTATAAATATAATTTATATATATAAATTTTTACGCATTGTTTATAAATTAAATATTTTCTTATTGAATATTATAAAATAGTTAGAAAATAAGGAATAAATTTAAAATAGATTGATCCCACAATGCAAATTATTGTATAATGGATAAATCAAAATTAGAATAATTATTTGTCTAAAAATCAGAATTTGCCCCCTTATTGTTTTTATTTATTCGGTCCCCACCCACCCGAACAGAATACAATATTTTTCACAAAATATACAATGAATTAATGTACAATTAAGACATTAGGTACAAAATAACATCGATGCTAAATAGAAGAAAATATTAATTTTGATTTATTTTGATAAAATATATTATATATGTTTATTGATATAGATACTAAATACAAATTCTAAAAAGGTTATTCATAATAATAGAATTTCGAGTATATAACCTTAGAATATTTCTAAAATATATTTCAAAACAAATATATATATATATTGTATAAACATAAAATCAAATAAATGTTTATAGAGTAATATATAATTTTTTACTATTCATCGATAGTCAATTGTATTCAAATACATACCTATATTTGTCTTTCTTTTCAATAATATAACCAGTGATAGGAGATCCTCCTTCAGAAACAGGTTCTTTCCATATTAGATCAGCATGATTTTGGCTCCAATCGACAGGTTCAGGAGCTCCAGGTGGACTAGGTATAGCTAAATTTATTAAAAAAATATTATTAATATTTTACTAATATTGAATAATCAGATTGGTCTAAAAACTAGAGAGAGATTTATATATTTTCTTTAAACAATAAAATCAAGTAAAATAAAAATTTATTTATTTATGAGATGTTTTCCTATAATATTAAAACTTAATTTATTATATCTATATATATAAAAAAAGGTTTTTGTCTGCACATTGCTCAGAATTTAAAAATTTTTGCATATCTTCGCGTTTCATGACCTCTAGAATCCAAAAGTGACTTTAGAATTTTTCATGTCTGTCTGTCTGTCCGGAAAATTACTATTTTATAGACTCAGAATTGGCTGAACCGATTTCTTTGAAATTACATCACAATATTCTTATATACCCCTAGAGTAACATAGGCTATAAATTTTATTAATATTTAATCAATAACCGCAGAAATTAATTTTTTAAAGTTTATATAATTCTCCGTGTTGTTTATTCAAGAGCCTGGCGTGGCCCACTGTCCCTAGCGGAATCATTTCAAACAATGAATTATCATAGCGATTCCCAATTAAAGAATTATTATAATATTTCACTTTTTATTTTAAATTCTAATATTCAAATATCAATGCATTTAAATCATTTATTCTAAAAGTTCTCATTTTAATTAATTTAATAAAATATTTATTAGATCATATTTTTATCATAAATTATTTTTTATTTAATTGAATATTTCTTTTTTTCTATAATATATATAATATAATAATATATAAATTTTATCATTGAATAATAAAAAAAAAATATTATTTAGTATTTTATGAAGTTAAAATATATAAAAATTAAAATATGATGATATAAAGTTATTTTAAATTTTTGACATTTTTAAATTGGGTATATTTTTTAAATTTATTAAAATGTTTTTTATTATTATTATCTATATATATAAAAAAAGGTTTTTGTCTGCACATTGCTCAGAATTTAAAATTTTTTGCAGACCTTTCATGATCTTTGGAAGCCAAAAGTGAGTTTAGAATTTTTTATATTTGTCTGTCTGACCGAAAAATTTTGACGTTAATTATATCACAGTATTCTTACATATCTCTATGAATGTTTTATGTAATATACTGATTGAAACAAAATGGATGAAAACCTTTTACTACTGTCAAGCAAATACTATGTACCACTCGGGGGTACAGGGGGCGGAGCCCCCGTCTAGGTGTGAAGAGCGCCGAAGGCGCTCTGAGCAGCTAGTTATTTATAATTACTTTATATTACTTATATTTCTAACTATATTTACAATGATTTTTTTAATATTTAATAAATTTACAAATTAGTCAATAAAAAATAATATAAAGATCAGAATCGTCATGTATAGTTTTTGTTTGGAAGAGGGTCGAAAAATCAAAGTAAATATAACTGATTTGTTCTCCTTTATATTTTAAAAAATTAAAATTAAATTATTGTGATGTATTTCACACATAAGAAAAATAATATCAATATTTTGGCAATACGAAACTAAAAAAACATTCGGATTAATATATCTCTCTTTCAAGTTTCCCTATTTAAAATCTCTAAATACAAATGATTATACTTCTTTCTTGAAACCCACACTAGAATTGTTGAAAATCCTAATACAGTTATTTTAAAGCTTTTGAGATTAAAGTATTTTTAAAGTGATAATTTGACAACAAGGACTTTTAAGGATGTTCATGGAAGACGGAACTGAGTAGATTGTATCTTACTCAAACCACTCTGGCATTTATTACTCGAATAAGATTAGTTTGGGTTATTACTGTGGTACTCCAAGAGCCACAACTACTACGTCTAGAACAATGAGCATTAGAAATATTTATCTAATGCCTATCGGTTATCTCTTTGTGTGTATTTCATTTTTATCTCATTTATTTAAAAATAACCTTCTCATTGGTGAGTAACCTCAAATGACGATCTTTTATATAAAAATATGTTATAAATATAAATTTAATTTTAAAACTAAATAATAATAATAAATGATAATTTACTGAATGGTGATAGAGCCAAGAGTTTCAAGTGATTCGGATTCTCCTTCCTTATTTATAGCCTTGACTCTAAATTGATATTCGTGACCAGGAGTAAGTCCTTGAACTTCCATCTGTGGCTCTTTAGTTCTACCAACAGGTAACCAAATACCAGTATCTGGATCAAACTTTTCGACAACATAAGCTTCAATTGGCTCGCCACCATCATCTTTGGGTTTGTTCCATTTCAGTTGACAACCATCTTTATGTATATCCGAAACTTCAAGTGGACCTTCTGGTTTACCTGAAATATTTGAAAAACACTTTTAATAATAAAAAGTTTATGAATTTGAAAATTCTTGACTATGTCAACTGTCTAACTGAACTACTTCGAATTAATTCCTTTGTTTTATTTTTATCTATCTTTATAGTGTCACCCCCGAATTCTTGGACTAACTACTAATTATTTTCTAATTGATTTCCCTGTAATGTTTTCAATCATTTGAGCTCATCGTGATCTCCACGATTTATGAATTTAATTATGTTGAACTAATCATCGTTTTTATCTATAAAATATATATTTTTGTTAATTTAAATATAACAATTTTAAATATATGTCACAGTATTAATATATGTATCAAATAAGGAAATTTAATTGATGTGAAATTTTATTCTTTTTGAATTTAATTGATTTGAAATTTAGAAGTAGTACTCACTGACAACATTAACTTCGATAGTAACTTTATCTTGACCCCATTTATTAACAGCAGTCACGGTGTAAGTTCCAGTGTCTTTTCTTTCAGGATGATCATTAATAAATTAGTGAAATTTGGCGAATTTTCCACACGCCTTAATGCAGTTTCGCTAATTGATTTGTTGTTAAGAGTCCAAGTAACATCAGGAGTTGGTTCACCTTGAACTTTTGCATCAAATAGTATTGATTCTCCTTCTCTTACAGTTAGATTACGTAAATTGCGACGATCAATCTTAGGAGCAACTAGAATGAAAAATAAACATGAGTATTATTTAATTTAGAAATAATTTTAAATAATGTAAAATTTACGTTTTCTTGGTTTTGCGATGACTGGTTTGCTGGCCTTGCTTGGTTCACCTGGGCCTGCTTCATTAACAGCACGGACCCTAAACTCATATTGTTGTCCTTCTTCAAGATTTTCGGCACGTCCTTTACAGTTAGGACCTTTGACTTCACCAGCCTTAACCCATTTAGCACTTTCTTTTTCTTTCTTTTCGATAACATATCCTGTGATTGGTGAACCACCATC
The DNA here is from genome assembly GCA_963082975.1 of Labia minor. Classification (NCBI taxonomy): domain Eukaryota; kingdom Metazoa; phylum Arthropoda; class Insecta; order Dermaptera; family Spongiphoridae; genus Labia; species Labia minor. Next base: position 72,316,872 of record OY720348.1, read on the forward strand.
ATTGTCTGGTGGGTTCCATTTAAGTTCCACAAAGTCTTTATCCCAATCTGTGGCTTCTGGTTGACCCGAAGCAGGTGGTGCATCTAAGAAGTTGAACAAACATTTTGAAATATTTATAATTTTATAAATAATAATTTTATAAAAACAAAAGTAAATGATGTAAAATAGTAAATATGTTTAAATATCAAAATATATTAAGTTAATCTATTTACCAAAAGGATTTTTAGCAATGATTGGTTTATCATCATCTAATGGTTCCGACTTTCCTTCAGCATTGACTGCCATTACGCGGAATTTATATTCTTGACCTGGTTGCAAGTTGGTAACCTCTATTTTGGGCTCTTTCGAGCGTCCGACCGGAACCCAGCGGCCTATAATGAATAAATATTATACATACAATAATACATACATAAGAATATTAATTTATGAATAATTGTTTTTGTCCTAAGAAATGTATTTACCACTTTCGCTATCCATCTTTTCTACAACATAATGTTCGATTGGCGCGCCACCATCATCTTTTGGTGCATTCCATTTGAGTTGACATCCTTCCTTATGAATGTCAGATATTTTAAGAGGACCCTCGAGTGGACTTGGTTTGTCTAAACGAAAAAAATTAGTGTAAATATCTATTCTAGCGTAGATTTAAAAATCTCTCTCTAATAGTTATATATTCATTACCAAGAACAGAAATTTCAACTGACGCCTCGCGCGTCTTTGCCCGAGCTATTCTCTGCTTTAATCACATAGGTACCAGAATTTTTTCGCGCCGCAATGGACACGACAAGTTTCGTTTTATAATCTTCACTATCAACAACTACTTCGTCTTTAGTTTCAAGACGAGCCTTGTTGAGGAACCATGATTTCGTTGGAGGAGGTTCACCACTGATTTTAACATCGAGACGTATTTGCTGGCCAGCCTTAATTGTCATATCTTTAAGAGTAGAACGATCTATTCTTGGTGCCGCTGAAATTAAAAAATAAAAAAATAATAAACAAATTTTAATTCTTCTGGTGGATTAATTGAATCTTAATTGTTAATTAAGATCTCTTTACCATAACGGTCTTTTGCAAGAATATTGATATTCTTTGCCTTCATTGAGTCCGCTTACATCTGCTTCAGGGGTTTTATTAGTAGTAACAGGAACCCAACGGCCGGTTTCGGTATCCATTCTTTCAACAACCTAATGATCAACGGGTTCACCACCATCGTCTTCTGGTTTTTCCCATTTGAGTTTGCAGCCTTCAGCAGTATCATCTGATACCTTCAATGGGCCCTTTGGTTTACAAGGTTTACCTGAAGTTAAAGGAAAATATATTATTAATTATCTCTGTATCAAATATACCTAATTGAGAAAGACTATATCATTTTTCAGTGAATTTTGAAAAATAAAGATATAAAGGCATTCGGATAAACTAAAGTTCCCTAACTTGATATAAAAAGTCAATATGTATAAATAAAATATATTTACTTATAACACAAATTTCTAGGTCGACGGTATCTGTGCCATAATTATTCTTGGCGGTAATTGTATATGTAGCTGAATCAGGTCGTTTTGATTTTTGAAGGGTGAATGTTGTTTTGTAATCTTCATTTACAATTTTAAGTCTATCATGTGATTTAACAGGTTGATCTTTAATTGTCCATGTGATTGTTGGTTCAGGCTCTCCCTTCACATCAGCCTCAATACGCAAGAATTGACCAACACGAATAACCTTCTTTTGCAAATTTTTTCGATCAATATGAGGTGCCACTAAAAATGAATTTAATCAATATAAAATATGATCAAAAGACTTAATAACACATTAAACATTAAATTAAAAATAATTACAGAATCTTGGTTTAGCAACAATTCCTCTGCTTGGGTCACTAGGCTCAGATGGTCCAGCTTTATTTACTGCTACAATTCGGAATTCATATTCATGACCCTCTTGAAGACCTTCAACACGACCTGCAGGACGATCTCCCTGCTCGTTCCTCCTTGGACCCAAGCTCGGCCTTCTTTATCACGCATCTCAATAATGTATTTTTCAATTGAAGCACCACCGTCGTTCTTAGGAGACCATTGCAGTTCCACAAAGTCTTTATCCCAATTGGTTGGTTCAGGTTTGCCAGGCTCATCTAAATATTTCACATAATAATAGCGATTAGTGATAAGATTAAAATAATTTATAAAACTCAACTTAGCAGATATCTTACCGAAAGGATATTTAGGAATTATTGGTTTTTCTGTTTCAAGTTCTTCGGATTCTCCTTCCTTATTAACAGCCTTCACGCGGAATTTATAAGGCTTTCCTTCTTGAAGTCCAGTAATTTGTGCTTCAGGTTCGGTAGACTTACCACAAGGAATCCATTGGCCTGTGAGAGGATCCAACTTTTCAATTTCATAATATTCAACGGGAGTTCCACCATCATCTTCTGGTTTTTTCCATTTAAGTTTACAACCGTTTTTGGTAACATCACTGACATCCAATGAACCTTTCGGTTTTCCAGGTCTTCCTGTAATGTAATTAATTTAAATAGTGTCTTTATTTAATTAATTCTAAGATATGTTTTACCTAAGACGGAAATTTCTAATTCGGCTACATCTTCACCGACAGAATTGCTTGCACGAATTGTATACTTGCCAGCGTGGCATCGTTTTGCTCTCATAATAAAAAATTTAGTATTATAATCAATGTTATCAACACGGATTAGATCATTCTGTTTTAGTTCTTCACCTTTGAATTTCCATTCAACTTTCGGAGGTGGTTCACCACTTATATTAATATCTAATGAGAGTGTAAGTCCTACTTTAACAACGATAGATTGCAAATTAGTGCGGTCGATACGTGGTTTCAAATTATAAATAATAAAAATAGATATTTAAAAAGTTAATTAAAAATATTATAGGGAAATTATTATAAATTTTGTAATTTACCTGTTATAGGTGCGCCTCCATCTCGAATAGATGGTTCCCATTTCAATTTCACCATATTTTCATTCCAATCGATAATCTCTGGAAGTCCAGGAGCTCCGGGAATATCTAAAATAATTTTTAAATTCATATAGTTCTCATTGAACCTTAGAAGTAAGCGGATCAGTGTCTATAAATAGTTTAATATATATTTATATATATAATTCTTTCTCATTTCACTTATTCATTAGAATAAATATTTAAAAAAAAAAAATAAAATTTTTTTTTTTTTGGAATAGTTTTAAAACAATAAGTAGGGGCCTGGGCCCCCCATCTCAAAATGACATCAAGAAATGTCCCTCCTAGTGTTCAAATATCATCAAATAATGATAATCTATCATCCAACATGATGACAACTGATGCCCAAGAAACAACATCATCGTCTCCAACACCTCAATATTCATCAAATAATGATATTAGGATTGGACTTGACGACTACGATACATCGTGGCAGCGAGTTAAAAGGCGGAGATCAAGTTCAGGTACTCAAAATGCCTCACAATTATCTTTCGACATTCAGCAATCAAATCGATTTGCCCCGCTCTCAAATCACGAGCTAAAAAGAAATATCAATTTAAATAATGAAAATCCTAAAAATAATAATACCCCGAAAACTCCGAAACCTCCACCTATTTTTATATATGACGTCGTAAATTTCTCCGAAATGATTAAATGCATTTCGAAAGTTTTAACTAAAGATGAATATATTTGCAAAGCCATGGCAAATTCTAATGTGAAAATAAATGTATTAACAAGCGATGCCTTCAGAAAGCTTGCAAAATTTCTAAGGGAAAACAATATTACTCATCACACATATCAACTCAAAGAAGATCGCTCATTTCGTGTTGTTATCAAAAATCTACATTATTCTGCTGATATTGAAGATATCAAATTCGAATTAACTGAAAAAGGATTTGATGTCAGAAATATAACCAATGTTAAACATAGAATTTCCAAAGAGCCGCTTTCACTATTTTTTCTTGACCTTGAACCAAATGAGGATAATAAACTTATTTATAATATATGTTATTTATTAAATACTAAAATAAAAATTGAACCTCCGAGAAAAAATAAAATAATTCCTCAATGCACCAGGTGTCAGTCCTTCAACCATACAAAATCTTACTGCCTTAAGCCCTTTAGGTGTGTTAGATGTAGTGGGTCTCATGAATCTGCCAAGTGCACGAAACCAAAAGAAACCCCTGCGACTTGCTCCAATTGTTCAGGAAATCATCCGGCAAACTACAAAGGATGTAAAACATACACAGACATTCAAAAAAGAAGGGGAAAACCTTTTAACCATTCCAACATCACAAACAGTCAAGAACATAAAACTCCTCATCCTCAAATACCACCTACTCCACCACCTCCTTCCTCGAGTCAAAACACTCAACACAGATATCCACATGCATCTTATTCCAATGTTGTCCAAAATAAAAATTATAACGACCATCCAAATGACATCAATATTCAGTTAACAACTCTTATCAACGAATTCAAATCTATGTTTAATCAGCTTTTAAATCAAAACAGCATCATCCTTAACTTGCTAACGAAAGTTATAAATAACATGACTAAAAATGGCTGATTCTTTTAGAATAGCACTCTGGAATGCTAATGGTTTAGCACAACGACGTCTCGAATTAGAGATCTTCTTACATAATGAAAAAATTGACATACTATTGATATCCGAAACGCATTTCACAAATAAAAGCTATTTCTCGATTCCTGGATATAACTGTTACACCACACTCCATCCTGATGGTACGGCCCAGGCAGGGACTGCAATTCTCATTAAAAGAACAATATATCACCTAGAATTGGAGAAATATGAAAAAAACTTTCTTCAAGCCACATCAATACAAGTTACTGGCATAAATGGAACACATCTTGTAATAAGCGCTCTCTATTGCCCTCCTCGTCATTCCATCACCAAAGAAAATTTTGAAAATTTCTTTGAAACACTTGGTCCAAAATTCATAGTTGGAGGTGACTTCAATTCAAAACACACATCATTTGGTTCTCGAGTTATAACACCCAAAGGAAGAAACCTGCTTAAAACAATTTTGTCGAGAGGTTACAATATTATTTCTACTGGTAAGCCAACTTATTGGCCCTCAGATCCCAGTAGATTGCCCGATCTACTGGATTTCTTTGTATCAAATGGTTTGACAAATTCATATTACACTATCGAAGAATGTTTGGATCTTAGCTCTGACCACACCCCAGTGATTGCTACTATAAGCTCCATGATTATAAAAAAAGAAAGAACCCCTACAATATGCAATAAAAAGACTAACTGGGCTCTTTTCAAACAAAATCTTGAAGATAATCTTAACACTAAAATCCCCCTTAAAACCGAAGAAGATATTGAACACGCAATTGAATATTTCAATAAAAATATACATGATTCAGCTTGGCTATCTACACCAAAAATAGACAATCAAGAAAAGCGAATAAATTACCCACTGGAGATTAAAGAAAAACTGAAAGAGAAAAGAATACTTCGAAAAATATGGCAAAGGAGTCAATACCCACCAGATAAACTGGCATTCAATAGGGTTTCAAAAGAACTTAAGAACCTAATTATAAAAAACAAAAACGATACTTTGCAAGACTTCCTTTCAAATTTATCTCCTCAAGGAAATAATGATCATTCTCTCTGGAATGCAACTAAATATTTAAAAAGACCCAAGCAATTTGTATCCCCATTAAAAACCGATACAAATACTTGGGCCAGAACAAATATAGAAAAAGCTGAAACTTTCTCTAAAAATTTGGAATATACTTTCAATCCTTTTCCCCAAACTTGTCCAAACCATGAGAATCTAGAAATAGAAAACTTTCTGGATTCTCCATTACAGTTATCTCCTCAAATCCAATCATTCTCCTCAAAAGAAATCGAAAATATTCTTAAGCACGAGTCAAACAGGAGAAAATCCCCCGGATATGACCTAATCACTGTTGAGGTCTTAAAAAAACTCCCGAAAAAAGGAATACTTCTACTCACTCAAATATTCAATGCAATTTTAAGAACTCGCAATTTCCCAATTCAATGGAAAATTGCTCATATTATCATGATTCTTAAATCAGGAAAACAAGAGTCGGAAGTCTCCTCATATCGACCAATTAGTCTTCTTCCCCAAACATCAAAAATCTTTGAAAAACTTATTTTAACGAGACTAAAGGCTGATGTCGAAATTGACGAAATATTACCCGATCATCAATATGGATTTAGACGCCAACACTCTACTTCTCAACAAATTCATCGAATTGTTAACGTTATCCAAACAACCCTGGAAGAAAAGAAGATATGCTCCGGCGTGTTTCTTGATGTAAAACAAGCATTTGACAAAGTTTGGCATCAAGGACTTTTATATAAAATAAAAAAAATATTTCCTGACCATTACTATTGGATATTTAAATCATACCTTCAAGATCGTTGGTTCCAAGTTCGGGTAGAAAATGAATTATCTCAATATCATCCAATACGTGCAGGAGTTCCCCAAGGCAGCATTCTTGGACCATTTCTTTATTCTCTGTATACTGCGGACATACCAACAAGTGAAGACTCATTCATTGCTACCTATGCTGATGATACCTCCATACTAGTAACCAGCTCAGATCCAGGTACTGCTTCGAACAAACTTCAAGAAAAACTTGACACCATCCAAAATTGGTTTCATAGGTGGAGGATTCATGTAAACGAGACCAAATCGAATCACATCACTTTCACAAATAGAAAAATCATATGTCCATCCGTTTACCTAAATTCCCAAATCATTCCCCAAAGTAACTCTGTGAAGTATCTTGGACTGTATCTTGATTCGAAAATAAACTGGAAAATTCACATAGACAAAAAGAAGAATGAATTAAACATCAAATATAAAAAAATGTATTGGCTGTTGGGAAAAAACTCACAACTTACACTTAAAACAAAAGTACTGCTTTACAAGTCAATGCTTAAGCCAATCTGGCAATACTCATGTCAAATCTGGGGAACTGCCAGCGAGTCCAATATAAATAAAATACAAAGAGTGCAATCCAAAATACTTAGATGCATAGCAAATGCACCCTGGTACGTCTCAAATGCAAGCTTGCACAATGACCTTCTCGTCCCACCAGTCAGAGAAGTGATCCATCAGTCATTCATCAAACATATTAAAAAACTAAAAAATCATCCAAATGTATCAGCGATTGCTCTCCTAGACAACAGTGAAGTCTACAGGAGACTTAAGAAGACCCACGTTCTCGATATTGAGGAGCGTGCTATATCAAAAAACTGGAGGGTGAAACTAAAATAGGGATGTCGTCGATGGCCGACTTTCTCTTCAAGTGATGTGTGAATGTGAGAATGAATGAATGAATGTATGAGAGTCTGAGTGTGAGAGTGTATGTAAATAAATTATTATCAAATTTACTTATAGCTCCAAAACTGAGCTGATTGTAAATAAAATAAAGGGAGAAAATTAAATTGAATTAAATTCATATAAATTGGCTTTTAATATATTTCTTAATCAATTATATCTAAAAATATATGTATTTAAGATTACCATATGGATTTTTAGTGAGGATCGCTGTGTCACAGCGTTCAAAGGCTCTGATTCTCCTTCTTCAGCCTTTACAGCTTTAACACGGAATTCATATTTATGATTGGGTTCAAGTCCAGTGACATCTAATTCTGTTTTTTCAGCATCGACAAATCCAGCTGGTACCCATCGTCCTGTAGTAACATCCATTTTTTCAACTACATAACCAGTAAGTGGCAAACCACCATCATCGCGAGGTTTCTTCCATATGAGTTTGCACCCTTCTCTATGGACATCTGTTATATCAAGCGGTCCTTCTGGTTTGTCAGGTTTATCTGAAAAAGAATTCAATTAATAAGATAAACAATATTGTTTTCATGTTTTATATTATTTTATTAATAAATTTAGCTTTAAAATTGAAAGTTTATGACAAGTTTATTCAATATTATATCAATATTATTTAATATCTTTTAAATGTTTTTTACTTGTTTTCACTAATAAATAATCGTATTGATTGTTTATTATACTAACCTTGGATACATATCTCAACAGTGGCTTCATCTGTTCTTGAACTATTTTCAGCCAGGATTGTATAAATCCCAGTTAATTTCCTTTCAGTGTCACTTACAATTAATTTGGTATTATAATCTTCATTATCGATCTTATAATGAGCTCCAGTTTCAAGTTTTTTCCCCTTAAATGACCAAGTTATAGTTGGTGGCGGTTCACCTTTAACGTCAACATCTAATTTCAGTTTGTCCAGCTCGCACTACAACCTTTTGTAATTTGCACGGGGTCTACGGCAGCGAATAACTAATTAGGGACTTCATGAATTGAAAATGGGGGTCTACGTGTTTTTTGGCTCTAAAAAAAGGTAAATTGATTTTTCGATATGGCTCTTAAAACATTTTTGATTTTTCAATAAGGCTCCAAAAAAGGGTAAAATTTTTTTATAAAAAATCAAAATCAATTTAGGGGGTCTACCCAAAACCGAAAAACATGGCAAGGTGTCTACGACACAAAAAAGTTTGGGAACCTATGTTCTAAACATTGTGTGTTGAATGGCATAACATAAAATATTTTATGTCTATTAATTCTATAATAATAATTTAAAAAGATAGATATAAGGTTTATTAATATAATATTAGGTAATTTTAGGAATTATATATATATATATAATAATAATAATAATAATAATATATTGAGGCTTTAAATATTTGGAAAGCATTTTTAGAAATCAAACATCTTACTTTTTATTTGTTTGACATCTTGCTTATTTTATTTTATTTTGGAATTCAATTTTTTTTGTTAATATTATATAGATGATATAATTCAAATTAATTTCTTACAAATGATTAGTTATTTATTTTGTCATAAATCTTTTCCACATTATTTATTGCATTTAACTGACTTATGCTAGATTATTTATTTAAATTGCAATGAATAAACATTATACAAAAATTTTATTTTTACTTATCTTCAGTATTAAGATATATTTTGTTATCTTGAGTGTTTGTCAAATTTATATTCTTATTTTATTGAAAGTTCTTCAAGACATTAGAAAACAGTAAATGCATTACTAGAAATTATAAAATATTTTTTATGAGAAGTTTCAATTTAAAAACATCACTAAAAAAAAAATAAAAAATAAAAAATAGAGGATAGTTGATAATAATTAAATAAATTTAAATTTCTAATAGAAGTATAAATACATATTTTATTACCTTTATTTTTTTTAAAAACTTGAGTAGGTAAAACTGATTATCCATGAACGTTGAATTTTTCACAATTAATATTATTTGTTGATTTTATAAATGAATGTTTCTAGTTTAAGGAAAGTCAATAGTTTAGATGCTATATATGCGTTGTTCAAGTTTTATTGAGACAATAAAAAAAAAATATTTGAATTTGATGATATTAAAAATTAGTTTTTTTAATTGAAACAAAAAAAAAACAATTAAAAATATCTTAACAATATCGATTCCAAAAAAGAAATATTACCTGTAATTATTTGATTTTTCAAATATATATTCATTTGTTATAATCATCATCTTCTGAATTATATAGATAAAAACTTGATAATTGTACTTACTTGTACTCAAAATTTTTCCGGTATTATTTTAATATTAATTAATAAATTATATTGATATTTTTTATTAATAAACTTAAATGAACGAATATTTTAATCATGATTTTCAATATAGAAGTAAATATATATATTTATATATATATTATAAATATGAAAATATAGTACAGTTTATAATTTTATATTACACTCTGCGTCTGGGTTATTGTGAATATTCAATGGCAGTTTATAAGAAAATAATTATAAATTGATCCAACTCCCAATAGGATGTACATCTGTAATGAAGAGAATTTTAGTATTACATCTAATTATAATAAAAGATAAAAAGAGAAAAGAATAATATATATATATATTAAATATACTGTTAGTTTATTATTTAATAATTTAATTAATCGTATACATAATATATCGCTAAATATAGAACAATTTATATTCAATATTTTAATAAAGATAATTCATTTAATATTCATACAAGATTTTATTCAATAAATTATAGTGAAAATATATATAGAGAGATAGAGAAAATGAAAGTGTAGAAAAAATAAAAAATAAAGTATATAAAAATATAAAAAAATATTTAGATATAAAAATAGGATTATGGTCCAAAGGAAGATGAAGTTACCGGGAAATTGCGGAGACTGCATAACGAGGAATTGCATGACCTCAAAGCATTTCCAGATTTAGATAGAATTATAAAATCGAGAAGGCTGCACTTGGCTAGAATGGGAGAACAAAGAATGGCGAAAAATATATTGGTGGGGAGACCGAGTGAGAAACGTCCGTTTGGAAGACTAATGACGCGGTTGGTGGATAATGTACGAAAGGACGTGAGAGAGATGGGAGAGGGTAGGGATTGGAGGGTTGTGGTTCAGAATATGGATACTTGGAGAGGTGTGGTTGCTGTGGGGCCAAGAACTTTCAAGTTCCGCCAAAGAGAGAGATAGATAAAGATAGGATGATTTCGAAAAACTATTAAAAAAACAAAGTAATAAAGAAACGCCATAAAGAAATAACGAGAAAAAACGCGATAAAAAAACAAACAAATTAATAACTGTTAAAATCAAAAATAAATCGGGAGTATACTAATTAAATGTAATAAGAATAATTATATAACTAAATAATATAATATAATATAATATAATGGATAATTATAAAATTCATATTAATTGCCAAAAGTATTTCCTGCCTGTTTAGAAAATTGGTTTCAAATTTGACCATTTTATGTGGCACCATATATAATATCAATGTTTTGTTTTCCTGATTTTTTCATAAATGTTTTATTATGATGAAAAGTATTCTCATGTTTCAGTGGCGCAACCAGGTTTGACTAGCCCCTCCAAAAAAATGTTGCCAATCAACCTACAGCCGGAAACTAAATATACGATATTGTGTTGGGAGACTTTCTCCTGGACGTCACCAAAGGCCCTGTGGGGGTGAGGGCCGGCGTTTCCGCTACCCCTCAGTTATATTTTACAACCAGGGATAAGGAAGTGGAGTGAGGAGCTCGAAACATCCCTGTCGCCAACATCCCTTGACCCCGGTATCAATTTCCACATGTATTAATAAAAAAAAATATTTAAAATTTGAGTAATAATTTTATTTATTTTATTTAATTTATATTTAAATAATAGTCAAATTTCACAATTAACTAGTAACCTTATATTAAGTCTTGTTTTTTATGATTTAGGAGAAATAATAAAATAATTTTATTATTTAATTAAGATTTTTATTTCTTATATTAAATTCTTTAAGAAAAAATAAGAAATTTTTATTTTTGTTAAAATTTTTTTCATATAAAATAAACTTATTTATTATACATATACACTAAGTTATATTTTAAGAATTTGTTTTTCAAATAAAAAGAAGGATTATATTTTTTCTTTTCTATTTGTAATATAGTACATAATATACAGCAATTTTAATTGTTTTCTCTCCTGGGGAGGGGGGGGGGTTAAAACCCCCAAACCCCCCCTGGTTGCGCCACTGTCATGTTTCTTATAATTTCATAATCTTTAATTATTGAGAAGAAATATATACTATAATTCATTGTATATAGTTTTATCAAATAGACATAAAATATTAATAATTTTGTAATGTTTTGAATAAGAATTTATACAAATAATTGATGTAATAATGAAGTAATACAGAAATGTACATTAGAATATAAAATTTGTTTATCAAGATATATATTATAATATTATCAACATTATAATTAATTAAATAATTATACAAAAATTAAAAGAAATTTTGTTTATAATAAATTGCTTAAATATTCTTAAATATCTAATATATAATTAGATATATTTATAATTGTATAATCTATTTAATATATATTAATAGCCTTTTTTTATAAATTAATAATTTTTAATTCGATTTATAGACTCTTTTCTAAGTGGATTTTATTAAAATTAAATTAAATTATAAATAAATATTTGTTTTTTCAAATTGCTAAAAATTATTAAAAAAAATTCATACTCAACTATTATTAAAATCATATAAAATAGAAATGTATATACTTGAAAAATATTTTCATTTTTATATTTCATTTAAGAATTTTTCTTTTGACTTTGTGTAATACAATAAGAATGATATGATCACTGATTGGACAAAGTTTCATTTTTTTTGAAAGTTTTTATGTTGTCACACCTTTATGGGTGGAGCTCTCAGTTGAAGCAAAGTAAAATGGGTGGAGTCTTATGAAAAGAAAAGAAAATATATTATTAAATTAAAGTTGTTATTGTTATATTTAGTTTTTTATTTGATAAAATTAAATAAACTGTGTTTAAAATATTTTTGTCAATTCATTATCATTAAAATTATGAAATCTATTGTATGTATTTTAAAATATCTACAATGATACATGATGATTAATAATAAATTAAAAAATTATTATTTATTTCATTTTTTTATCATAAATTAAAAAAAACTACTTACAAACTAAACTTTCTTAAAATTTAACTTCTACTTATATTGTAATACAATTAATCTAAATATAATAATATAGTATTTACTTATTAATGAATATTATTCTAAATTAATTTTTTTATATTTTTATTCTTTGTAATTAATAATAATTAATCAATGTAAAATATGTTGGTATTTTCTTAATATAATTCTTTATTTTATAATATATTTTATTGTAATTTGTTTTAGATTTTTTATAATTTTGTTTTTGTATATTTTGAATAAACAATAAGAAATCATTTAAATTAGTTCCATTTGATTGAGTATGTGATTTTTTCAGTTGTAGGTTTTTAAAAAAGTTATAGCCTTTAAAATATGATTGATAAATAATCTAGAAAAAAATTTAAAAATAATATAACATTAGTAAATGTACAATATTTAAAATTATTATTTAGTATTAAGTAAGAATTTTTTTACTATTTATTAAAGTATTATAATATTAAATATATTTTTTATAATAAGAAATGATATAGATTTCAAAAATTACTTTAAAATGTTTAACAACAAATCCCCCATACCACTTCTTTGGCATGTCATTAGGATAGAGATAAAAAGTTATTCCTAAATTTCACCTGAAGATAAGCTCTAGAAAAGTTTTTGATACTAATCAAGTCAGTTGTTAAAAGGATTTTCACTCAAATTAAGCCTTTATTACTATATTATTAAATTATTATTTAAGTCAGAATCATCATATATTATTATTATATTCCTTTTTAAAGATAAAACTTATTATTGAAGATGTTCATTATATTATTTCATGTTTACATATTTATAGTTTTTATTATTTTACTACAAAGCTTAAAAGAAATAAAAATATATTATAAAATTGTTTTGTTTTTTTTCAATTCAGTAATTTAATATACTTAAAAGCTTTTAATTCATAATATAAATATACTCAAACTTATTTTTCACCATTGAATAAATTAAATTAAAATATTTTCTTTTGGAATTCATTGTGAGGGAAAATATCATTAATTTAATTTCTATCAAATATTTAAGAGATAAAAAATTATAAAAATATAATAAATAATGGCGACTTGATATTATATTTATATTCACTGGATGAGATGGATAATTAATTTCAAAGAAATATTATAATTATTTTTTTGTTTGTTACATATAAAAAGTAAACATATTGACATTTTATATAATATATATTATATTAATATAATGTGTAATAATAAACAACAAATAAAATAAATATACTTTTAAAATAATAAAAATGTTTTTTCTTATTTTTTTTTCTAATAAAAATGAATACCTTCATAAATCAATTTTTTTTTTAAAAAAAATTATCCCGTCCCATAAAAATATTATAAATATAAAAAAAATTTAAAATATTTTATAATTATTTTTTATTAAATTTTTTATGAAATTAATTTTATTTTTAATATATTAAATTTTTATTAAAATTTCTTTACAAGAGGAAAAAAATTTAAAAAAAATTAATCTATAGAAAATATAATATTTAACTTAATATAAATATTTATTATAAGTTTTTATATATAAAATTAATTTAAAATTATTTTTCCATACATTTAATCAATTAATTCATAATTTTATTATATAATTTTTTTCAAATAAGACATTATAAACCAATGACCAATCAGAATTAAGGGATTTTTATATGATATTTTCATATCTTTCTCTTTCTTTCTTTCTTGCTCGCTTTCAAGATGGATCCAGAAAATTTGTATAAAATTTTAATTTTTTTAAAATTTTTAATAATAATCAAAAAAGAAATATTCATCAAAAGTAAGTAATGATATTATATTTTTATTTATCTGAATTTAATTTACTTTAAATACTTTAATAAAACCGATGAAGATAGATATATTTTTTTTACTATTAACATTTCTCAAAATGATATATACCTATACCTCTATTATACAAAAGTCAATATACAAAATTAAATTTTAGGTAAATATTTGTGTTAAAATATTCATGGATATATATTTTATTATTTTTTGTTCTTTTATATAATTAAGTCATTTTAAATAGCACGTCTGGGTTATTGTGAATATTCAATGAAAGTTTATAAGAAAATAATTATAAATTGATCCAACTCCCAATTGTGAATTTACACCTGTAATGAGGAGAATTTTAGACTTACATTTAATTATAATAAAAGAAAAAAAGGAGAAAATAATAATAAATATATATTTAATATACTGCTAGTTTATTATTTAATAATTTAACCAATCGTCTACATAATATATCGCTAAATATAATACAATTTATATTCAATATTTCAACATAATTCATTTAATATTCAGACAAGATTTTATTCAACAAATTATAGTGAAAATATATATATAGAGATAGAGAAAATGAAAAAAATAGAGAATATAAAAATATACAAAAATATTTAGATATAAAGATAGGATTATGGCGTACTGCAAGGCTAGCCGAGGCAGTCATTTGAATGAAATAGTATTTCATAAATAATACTTCACTATGAAAAAATAAATTTGAAAATTCATCCATCCGTTTTTGTTTTATTGCATTAAAAATAAAAAAATGTTATATGGCGGATCCTATATATAGACCGAGTGAGAAACGTCCGTTTGGAAGACCAATGACGCAGTGGGTGGATATATGTAATATATAATATATAAAATATATACTGATTGTTTCAATCAACTGTACTTTGGGCATTTAATATAACAAATAATATACAATTATTAATCCTATATTTGTTAATAATAATCAAAAAATAAATTCATTAATAATTCTATTATTCACTCACATTTATAAGTTATGTTTATTACTATATTTCTTAAATTTATTTTTAAATATTAAAAATAAATTGATGAATCTTCAAAAGCAATATATATATAAAATTAAGAAATATAGTAATAAACATAACTTAAAAATGTGAGTAAATAATAGAATTATTAATGAATTTATTTATTATATATAATATTTATAATATATATATAATATAATATAATATATATATAAAAATATAATATATATATATATATATATTATACGATATATATAAATATAATTAAATCTAGTTTGATTTTTAAAATTCCAAATCCTATCATTAGTAGTTTGAGAGGAAGGGGTATTTTTGAAGTGCGTATCAGCCATCCGCCAATCAGATGTAAGCAAGCCTTAACCCTGTCAAGTCCCGCAAACAATATCTCTCTTATTATTAGTTAAGCCCAGCTTTCGCACACATAGTTCAATTATCAAGATATCATAAATTTAAACCCACAAAATATTAATTTTAAAAGAAATATAAATATTTGTATGAATGTTTTCGGTGAGTACGATATAATATAATATTATTAATAATTAATAAATATTATTAAAATTAAATACCTATATAATTTAATTTATGATATATATTTTTAAATATTATCTTTTTTATTTTATAAATAATTTTATATCTTAAAAAAAATTACATATTTAATAATAATTTTTAAAATTTAAAAAATAATAAATTAATTTATGGAATTGTTTGATAATATTACATGAATATTTTCAACTATTTTCCAATTTTTTTTAATATTATGTAAATATGTATATGCTAATAAATTATATTTCAATCATTGATTTGAAGTTTAATAAATATATTGATATAATATTTTAAATCTAAAAATCAAAATAAATGATTCAATTCATTCAATTAAATGATATAATCAATAATTTCTATATATATTCTTTATTTTTTGTTTATTTTCTAATTAAAATATATTTTATAAAAATCTTATTATATAAATTGGTTTAATATGGGGGGAGGGGATAATATAAATAATAAGAATTAAAGTATATCAAACTATAAAAGTATGAATATGTATTTATTTCTTACCTGAATATTTAGTTGATTGTTAAATCTAACTCCAGACAGCATTCATTTCTCTTGTTTGAAGTAGTTAAATAAAAATTAATAGAAATGACATAATATCATTTTAAGATTTCAAGAATAACACCAGAATCACACACACACACTTAACATTTTTATTTCTTTGATCACACAACACCAATCATCAATAATAATACACGAATTAACGAATTTCACTTGATTGCACTATACACCATATATATAGTCATATTAACAAAATATATAACACATATTCTTCTATTTCCAATAAGTTTAACATTACTTGCAAATAAACTTATTCAGATGTCAATATTTTGCAGTTATAATTTCATTTCAAATGAAGATTTTCCATTAAAACTGAATAAAGAGTATACAAATTTATTATATCTCAAATTATCCTAAAAAAGATTTAAAATTATGTTTTAAACTATTATAAATTAAAAGAATAATTATACTTATGTATATGGGCGGTGAAATAGAGGTGTCCAATGTTTCTACTATACGAATTTTTATATTATATTTTTTTTACCAACTCAAAAAAAAAACAATGAAGGTCAGGACAATATTATTGAAAGAACAAATTTTCTTTTTTTTCTTTTTTAATAAACTATCATAAAATTAAAAAAAATATTTAATGTTTGATATATATATATATAATATTAAATACTTTAATAATGGGTATTTATATTATATATATATATATATATATATATATATATATATTTAAT
This sequence comes from Labia minor, assembly GCA_963082975.1. Taxonomy (NCBI): domain Eukaryota; kingdom Metazoa; phylum Arthropoda; class Insecta; order Dermaptera; family Spongiphoridae; genus Labia; species Labia minor. The sequence continues at coordinate 72,333,971 of OY720348.1, forward strand.
TAATTCACATTGCATGGTAAAATGTAATAAGAAAATTTTTACAATAATTACCTAGAAATTGTGATTTACAGAAAGAATCATTAGAAATTAGATAATATATAAATATATTAAGATTAATTAATTAATTAATTTACCTGATCATAGATATTAATGCAATTGGAATTATTTTTAATGTATAAAATCAAAAAGATAGAGTAACTGACTCACTAACTAATAATTTATGATCTTTTAAAAAAATGACCGTTAAAATTAAAAGTTTATATATATATATAACACCAACAAATATACATATATATATAAAATATTAAATACTTTAATAATGCGTATTTATATTATATATATATAAGAATATTATATTTAAATAATTCACATTGCTTGGTAAAATGGAATAAGAAAATTTTACAATAATTACCTAGAAATTGTGATTTGCAAAAAGAATCATCAGAAAATTAACTAATATATAAATATATTAAGATTAATTTACTTGATCATAGATATTAACGCAATTGGAATTATTTTTAATGTATAAAATCAAAAAGATAAAGTGTGACTGACTGACGAAATAATAATTTATGATCTTTTAAAAAAAATGACCGTTAAAATTAAATTTATTATACATATAAGTCCTAAAATACAATAGAGAGCGCTCATTGAATTTAATGGCAAGGCAAAAAAAGTTAAAAGTATATACGAAATTTAAATTATGTTTAATAATTTTTAATTTAATTATTAAAATTAAATTAGAAAGATGAAAAAAAAAATATTTAAATTAAAAATATAATTTATGATTTATATAATTTGAAATTTATTACATTTAAAAAGTAAAAAAAAAATAAATGAAATGAGATTTTTTATTAATACTAGATTTATATGAGTAAATAGAATATATGCCGTAGGCACAGAGGCGGATTAAACACCGGGCGGACCGGGGCCCACCGAAACCTAAATAAAAATATTTTCTTAAAAAAATTAAAAAAAACTGTTGAGTTTATAGATAATCGGAGTTTAAATAAGACAAGTTATTCGTGATACAGATCTATTTAGGCTGTTTTATACTTATACTTATCTTTATTGAACAACAGATCTTTATTCGGTCGTGTTTGAACCCCGACTAACTTAAGAAAAAATAATCAATTTTGGGTCTCGGCGACCACAGTAAAAATTATGTCTTTTTTACATAAGTACTCTATATATGCAATTATAAAACAACCCTAAATTATAATATAAACAAAATTTGTCTTTCAATTATAATTGTAATTAACAGAGGGCCCATTTCAATTTTACTGCCCGGGGCCCCCAATCAACTTAATCCGCCACTGCGTAGGCAGATGACAATTTTAGGAAAATAGCATTTGCCTGGCCAAATAGCTTCAAATATTATTTAATTTCAATTTGACTATGAAAATAGCTCAGAAAATATCGGGCATTTATTGGACCAATGACAAATGAACAAAACACACGATGAGTGTATTCGTTTGCCTTCTTTGCATTCCGTTCTTAGTAAAAGTAGCAATCGTGGAAAAAAAAGTGGGGGGAAGAAACTGAAAAAATACCCAAATATTATATATTTTCAAAAAATCAGTTAATCAATTAAAACAATTTAATAAGTAAACAAATATTTTTAAAAAATGATATAAACAAAATAATTGGGAAAACATTATTTATACACGAATTCTTTAGTAACAATTTCTTATTCAAGAATTCTTTGGGAATATTGTTAAATATATTTTGTTGATAATAAACTATCCTTAAAATTAAATGGATTCAACATGAATATTAATTACTTATGTTAGCACAACACATTTCATCGATCCATTTCATCAACATATTTATTTAATAACAACGAACAAAATATACTTATTTATTGAGATTGCACTGTGAGAGCATTTGCTCAACAAAGATTTAGCCAAATAATCCAAATTTTTATATTCATTTCACCCAGTGGCGTACCTAGAACTTTTGCCGCCCGGGGCGATCTCCAGTTTGCCGCCCTTTCTATTATAAGTCAATCAATAAAATAAAATTATTATCCTGTTCTTGGAATTAGAATTTAAAATTTACACTAAAATGCATTTATATATATGGGAATAGTATTTGAAATCATATAGTTAATCATAATTTATATAAATCAAATGAAGACCTTAGAGCGAAACAGTGGTAAGCCACACTTTTGCCGAAAATTGTTTTATTGCATTTATCATATGGCGGGAACAATATTAAACCACTAAAAAAGTTATTTTGACTGTTTCGTAATATATACCGCTGCTATCGCTAAATCATGTTGTTGGTGTTGGCAAAATTACTTCATTTTCTTACGTGAAGAGCATGGTAAGCCACATCAATATGGCGTCGACTTCTGGTTTATGTCTTCGTTCAAGAGCAATTATTCGTGAAAATAACCGTTCTAGTCCTGAGTTTTTTGAGGAGAGTGATGACAGTTGTGTCGACAAAGACTTTGTACCAAATAACGATAATATGTCGACAGATTCTTCTGAGATAGGTTATAGTTTTTTATTTTTTTGGCTTACCACGTTTTTATGTAAAAATATTTTGTAAATAATTTATGCAAAAGTATTGTATGCCATGTGGCTTAAGATGTTATTGCCCAACAACGAGCAAATATATTCACCAGAAGGTTGGCTAGATGTCATTCAAAAATCAAACCGAAAAAACCCATTTATAGTAACAAAAATGAGTCAAAAAGACTTATTCTTATGAGCCTCTGTTGGCGAATATAAACAAAAAAGCACGCTTTTCTGATAAGACAAACTTGGAATTTTCAGGAACGTATAGCTTTTGCTTTAAATCAGAGAATATTGGATCATTTTTTGTTAAAAACACAGTTAATGGAGAATACAGGAAAATTTATGTCTTAAAACAAGGTAGACCTGTAATGATAACCTTGTCAGATATTAATCTTAAATACAACGAGCCATTAAAAATAGCAGAAAAGAAAATTAAAAATGTACAAACATTATTGCCTTATATACCTCCAGCCTATCAATCATTTTACACTCAATTAAATGTAACTGTTGATGATGTAGATGTAGATGATGAGGTTGAAATTTTAGATGATTAATAAGTATTGCATTCTTTTCTTTATTTTGTTTTAATTTAGATAAAGCAAAAACACGTGAAGCTACATTTTATGTAAATTCTATTTTTTTTTTTGTGAAAAAAAATATAGTAGATAAAGATGTTGAAATTTTAGATGTGTTATAGATGTATTATATTATCTTAGTTATTTTTATCATCCGTTTAGTTTAGTTTTAGCAAAAACATGGTAAGCCACATTTTTTTCAAAATAAATTCTAATTTTTGTAGAAAAAATGTTTTATTTAAAGAAATAATAGTTGCTGACTTTTTCCCTTTACTGATATTACATATTGAGCAAATTTGAAATATATGCAGTAAACCCAATGTTTTATATCTTTTTTTTAAACTTTAAACTGCAATATCTCAACTTTTTGATTTTGTGGCTTACCACTGTTTCGCTCTAAGGTCTTCAAATAGTAAACTTATAATAATCATAATAATCATTTATTATTCAAGAAAGAAAAAAAATAAATATGAAATGAATAAGTTGCTTTTTACAACTATAACTAAATATAAAAAATGCCGCTCCAAGATAAGTGCCGCCCGGTGCGGACCGCACCACCCCCCCTAGGTACTCCACTGATTTCACCCAATAAATTATATTGAAAAATATATAAATAGATATAGGAAATATTAAAAACTGTTAAAATTAAAACAAATTTAGGTTATATTAAGAAATAAAACATCTCTATTTTTACCGACCGACGATAGTAAGGGAGGTATTGTTTTCACACCAAATTTCACATGTGGCGATTTTTACATATCTCCACGAATTTTTTCTTTTTCCATTTTCTTAACAGAAATAAGTATTTTTAGCATGATGTCTGTCCGTCTGTCCGTCCGTATAGATGTGTACAGCCTGAACGGCTCAACCGATTTTGATGAAATTCGGTATATTTACTTAATGCATCAGTGGGATGAATTGATCAACTTTTGGTGCAAATCCGGAAACCGGAAGTGGTAGTATTAGCGATCGACGATAGGAAGGGAAGGGTTATTTTCACACCAAATTTCACATGAGGAGATTTTTTACATATCACCACGAATCATGCACTTTGTATTGGTTTTATCCTCGCGAAAATCATATTTATTAGTTTTTTCTTGATTTAAAATTATATGACGTCATCCAGCCATTCATGACGTCACAGCCTAGTCTTGCATATATATTATAAATAAAATAAAATTAAAAATGTTTATATTTATTATTTATGTATCCATATCTGTTTTTTATTACATTAATAGATATATTAAAATTATTTGAAATTGTTTCTGTAGCTGCTAATTAATTTACTTCAAACCGTCGGTCGGTTCGGACCTGGCCACAGGTCAACTTATTATAGATATTTCCACACACAGTCATGCTTCTTATAAAGTTCTAAAAAATTTAACATAACGCTTTCCTACCTACCACTTTCAACTCACTTGAACTTGTGGGTAGACCAAGGCTAGAAAAACTAGAAGGCAGCAAACAGGGCATTTGTCGGGGCGGAAAATCTTAAGGGCGGCATTTTGTATATGAATGTAATAAATTTTACAAATATAGGGGCCCCAATTTATTCATTTCCCCGGGGCGCCGTAAATGCTAGAGCAGACGCTGGAACGACAAAAGTATTTCTCACAGTCAGCAAACTTTTTCTTGATCCAATAAAAAGATGATTAACTGTATTGAAACAAATGTTCTACTAGGTTTTTCATATGATTTTAATTGACTAACTAAATTGATCAACTATATATATATATCTTATCTTATTATAATAGGAATAAGTTGACCTGTGGCCAGGTCCGAACCGACCGACGGTTTGAAATAAATTAATTTCCAGCTACAGAAACAATTTCAAATAATTTTAATATATCTATTAATGTAATAAAAAACAGATATGGAAACATAAATAATAAATATAAACATTTTTAATTTTATTTTATTTATAATATATATGCAAGACCAGGCTGTGACGTCATGAATGGCTGGATGACGTAATATAATTTTAAATCAAGAAAAAAACTAATAAATATGATTTTTCTCGAGGATAAAACCAATACAAAGTGCATGATTCGTGGTGATATATAAAAAAATCTCCTTTGGTGTGAAAATAACCCTTCCCTTCCTATCGTCGATCGCTAATACTACCACTTCCGGTTTCCGGAATTGCACCAAAAGTTGATCAATTCATCCCACTGATGTATTAAGTAAATATACCAAATTTCATCAAAATCGGTTGAGCCGTTCAGGCTGTACACATCTATACGGACGGACGGACAGACGGACGGACAGACATCATGCTAAAAATACTTTTTTCTGTTTAGAAAATGCATGATTCGTGGAGATATGTAAAAATCTCCACATGTGAAATTTGGTGTGAAAACAATACCTCCCTTACTATCGTCGGTCGGTAAAAATATATTTGTATTTTGGATATATTAAAACACTCTAAGGATTTTTTTGAAATTCAACCATAGATAATTTTTTATAAAGAAAAATCGATCTATTATATATTGGTTTCATAAAATTAAAAGTATTTATGTTATATGTTATATCCACACAAACCAGACTTTTCTCTCTTTCAGTGCATTAATACTACGTACGTTTAAAGACTGCATGTTTTATGACTATTTTGTTTTAATTAATGTTCTTTTAAATTATTTGAAATTGTTTCATATATTTTGTCGTTTATTTATTTTAAATAATAATCATAATCTTAAATATTCATAGATCATAAGGAATAGTTTTTTTTTAAAGTACCGAGCATCGGCTTGGTCAATTTATATAATATAGAAGGTAAAAGAAACATTTCATATTCTAATATTTAAAGAAATAAATGAAGCTATATGATTCTAAATTTAAATGGATATATTTCAAACGTTAAATCTTCAAATATTAATATTGAGCTGGATATCAATTAAACTTGAAAAAATATTAATATAAATAATTATGGAAGGAGAACGAAACTCATAGGTACACTTGGGCCAAACAAAGAAGGTTTAACTTTAGGCGGTCCGCAAAAAGAATCAATATTCATAGAAATTCTAATCGCGAGAAACATTTTACATTTTTTTTTTAGAGACAAATTGAAAATATTTCATAAAATGTCGAAAGTGGCCACTGGCCGCAAAATGTTTTTAAAAAAGTCGAAAGTCTGTTCGCGAAAAACATTTTCCCTTTTTACCGATCAACGATAGTAAGGGAGGTATTGTTTTCACACCAAATTTTGTATGTGGAGATTTTTACATATCTCCACGAATCATGCATTTTCTTAACAGAAAAATGTATTTTTAGCATGAGGTCTGTCCGTCAGTCCGTATAGATGTGTACAGCTTGAACGGTTCAACGGATTTTGATGAAATTTGGTATATTTACTTAATGCGCCAGCATGATGAATTGAACAACTTTTGGTACAAATCCGGAAACCGGAAGTGGTAGTATTAACGATCGACGATAGGAAGGGAAGGGTTATTCACACTAAATTTCACATAAGGAGATATTTTACAAATCACCACGAATCACGCACTTTGTTTTGGTTTTATCCTCGAGAAAAATCATCTATATTAGTTTTTTCTTAATTTAAAATTATATGACGTCACCCAGCTCTCCATGACGTCACAGCCAGTTCCTACTTATATATTATAAATAAAATAAAATTAAAATTATTTATGTTATAAACATATCTGTTTTTTATTGCATTAATAGATATATTAAAATTATTTGAAATTGTTTCTGTAGCTGGAAATTAATTTACTACAAACCGTCATCGAGTCGGACCTGGCCACAGGTCAACTTATTTTTTTAAGGACAAATTGAAAGTTTTTTAAAAAAGTCAAAGGTGGTCGCGGGATGAATTTAATAAAAAAAATATTATATTGGTAGTTTTAAAAATATATTGAAAAGGATAAAAAAATAACATTCATATAGATATTACTATGAATTAAGATTGTATTGTAAATGTATAATAATAATTGTTATATTTAAATATTTATTATTTAGTTAAGTAGCGAGTATCCCATTCATGATAGCAATTGTTTTCAGAGAGCTGAAACGCATCGGATGAGGTAGTACGACATCGAGTTTGTCCATCGGCTGTCTGCGAGTTGGCTACCCATTTAAAACTTCGAGGTCAGTATCTATAACTATTTATCTAGTAGTATATTATAAAATAATATTAAGGATTTATTCAAAATTATCAATCTTATGTATGGTTTTGTTATTTTGTTACATGTAACATCAATTGTCCTGGCGATAATTCGGTTCATCTTCAACTTGGAAAAATGTTTATCTACCCTCTATTTGATTAACAGCGCACCAAATGTGAGAATTCAACACCTTTATTTTTTTATTGCACAAATAGCTAGTTTTTTGATATTCAAATTAATAAGGGCAAAATTGATATAATTTTTGTTATTACATTTCAATATTTAAAAAAAAAAAAAAAAAATGCAGGCTCTGCAAACATACGCTAAGGAATATTATCACCATGTTGCTGCTTTTCCTCGTTATATCAGCGGTATACATTCCTTGTGTCCGAATTTAAAAATGTGGCAAGTTTTACTTGGTAATTTAATAGAGGAAGAACAAGGCGACGAGAATCACCCGGAATTATGGCAGCGTTTTGCTGAAGGACTGGGAGTAGCACGTTCAGAACTTTGTGAAAATGCACAAATTAAGGAGACACGAGAATTAGTTGATGGTTATTATTTATTCAATTAAATATAGTAATTGGATGAAAAATATAGAAATTTTAATGATAAATATGAAATAACAAAAGAGCTATGATCACAAGACAATTTTTTTTTTTTTTTTTTTTTTATATATATATTTAATTCGTCGTGCATAGTTTAGAATAATAGGTTAAAATTTAATAGTAATTAATAGATTTTTAATACTAGTACGATGAAATAGATAATTAATATAAAAAATAATATGCGTTGATTAAAATCATTATTAAAGATTTCGATTGGTTTGAAAACTGATTCTCTAATATTACTATAATTTTTATTTTTTTATTTTAAATTGTTTCCTTTGTATAGAATAGAAGTCCAAATTTGGTAATTTAATTGAAGCATAAATCATTTTGTTCTATAAATTTGAACTTTTTCTATAACATATCATCTATTCTAAGAGAATTACTTAATATTTAATTTATATACTAACATATATTGCCTATGTGTACCTAGATATTCTTAAACCAAATAATATAATATATTTATATTTAAAATAGAATAAAATAGTAACGTATAAATCGATGAATTTTAATTTTAATCGGATATATACATATAATGTAGTTCTATAATTTTTTTTTTAATTTTATTTTAAATTACGAGTTTAACATGTTTTTTTTTTTATATATTCAATATTATATAATATATATATATATATATATATTCTATTTCTTATAACATTTATTTTAGAAAAAGTGCATGCTTATTTTTTTCATTGCGATTTTATTTATCTAAAATAATTATAAACTCTTGAAAAATAATTATTTTTTCAATATAATTTTATTTATTTTTTTAATATTGATAGCTATCCGTTATTTTCTAAGAAATCGACAAATTTATTAAAATATTTATTGAATATCAGTGAAAATGCATTATAAAATAAATAATAAAAATAAAACACTTGAAATTCAATCTCTCATAATATGATTGAAAAGAAATCAATTTGATTAGGTTTCTAATAAAGAACAGAGTACCTAAATTAAATAAGAATTAAAACGTCACACATAATGGGGCTAGATATTGTGAATAAAAGTAAAAAAAATATATAACTATAGTTGATATTTATTTGGAAAAAAATGATTTATACTTTTAAATTACTATATTGATATTATTATACGAGTTAAGTTATTTAAATAACTTTTCCTTTTTTTTTTTAGCTTGTTATGGTTTGATGGTAGTCGGTGTCTGAAGAATATATAGGATACGTATAGAAAAAGGAATCACATCTCATCAGAGGTAAAGTTGATATATAAACAAACTATAATTAAAAATTAGAATTACATATTCAATTAATTTTTAAGTAGAAAATCAATAAAAGTTGTATCGATAGATATATAAATATTCATAAATTAAAACAATAAGAAAAAGAAATTTACATTCGACTGAATTTGTTTTATTCTAGTTTTTTACAATAAATTTAAATAAATATAGTATTTTATAGGAAAGTATTCTTTAAATTAAAAATGGCTTTTTTTCATTCATGATATTTATTTATATAATTAATCATGAAATAACAAAAGAGCTATGATCAAGACAATTTTTTTTTTTTTTTTTATATATTTAATTCGTCGTGCATAGTTTAGAATAATAGGTTAAAATTTAATATAATGTTTTGGATTTTTCATTTGAATATAAAAAAAAGAGTATTTAATAATTTAAATATTTTCAATTTCTCTATTAGTTCATCTGAAAGAACGTGGATTCACGAAACAAATTTGGACCACTACTATATATGGAGATGGTGAAAAGTACGAGTTCATCGAGATCGTCGAGTGACTTTCTACGAGTGGGCAACCTCTTTATAACTCCGAGGTTAGTAATTTTTGTTATAAAAAAAATGTATTATAATTTGAATACTCAATCTTATATATGTCTTTTGTTTTTCTTTTTTTTTTTTCATGTATCATCCTTTTGCTGATGGCAAATTCAATTCTCTTCGAATAATATTGGTTTCTTCAAAATTGTTTATAATTACAGCTCACCAAAAATAAGTACTCAACATATATTTTTTGATTATTCTGGCACTAGTGGTAGTAATGAATTTAATTTAATATTGACAAAATTTAAATATTACAATAAAAAATACAATATTTCTATTATTTTTTGTTAAATTTAACATTGTTCGTGAATTAGTTAGTTAGATTAAAGATTTTCAGAGGCTACCCTAGAAAACAGAAAGAATTGGAAGAGAGAAGGATAAGGATGGCAAATCTACAATCTACTGAATCATCAATTCCTTTAAAGGTATTTAGAATTGTTAGCCTGAGAGGTTGCGTATGGGGGGTGATTATACATTATTTTGGCTTAATCGTTTGTTGTTAGGGATTTACAGATAAAGGAATGCTTCAAGAAAGTGCCTTCTGATTCATCGCGTCCAAACCTTTGTGGTAGCCTATAAATATAGATAGAAACTAGAAACATTAAATTTAATGAATTATTAATATATTAGAATAGAATAGAAAAAAGGTGTTGGGTTGTTGCATGCTTCTAAATATTAAAGGAAACACCTTGTTAGTATTTCGTCTTTAGTATTTAGTGGGTGGAGTCGGGTATGTGCCAGAAAATATTAAGGGATTGTTTATCTGCATGTGTTTTGTGCTTCCCAAATCGTCATTTTTTTTATTTTTTAATGACGATTCCCTTGTTTGTGTAAAGTAATGTGTATCACTGAGGATGACTCGGACGTGGATCTATGGTATTGGACAGGCATTCGTGAAGGTAGTTCAACAATGTTCCTTAATGGGATTAGCCCGCCAGGATGTATTGACTACCTTGGAGCTAAGTTTAGTCTCTTTTTCATGAGTGTTCCTCCCACTATGGAGGACGCCATGAATCCCCATTAGGTAGGGATTTTTTACAGGTTGCCACGAATGTGGTGTTCAATCGTAATCCAAAAACTCAAAGTCACTCTCAGCTGATCCACAGATACTCACAAACGGCTTCCCACTTAATCTATGCTTTTCTTTTTCTTTTTTTTTTCCTTCTTCTTCTAAATTACGCATTTCTTCGGAAGTTAAAACACAAAATAGACCATACTGTGTCTAATAAGCGCGTTCGGGAGTGTTTTATTTTTTTTTTTTTTTTTTTTTTTTCGTTTCCGTGATTGCAATCTTTTCTAGCAAGAAGAGTGTTTTGCACGAAGATAGAAAATATTATTAGATGGCCATCCGTGCCATAGAATTGGGTTTGGGATAGGATAGACTGTGTACAGGGAAGACATCAGGGCGCAATGAAGTAGCCTCCACGGTAGGTTATATGTATATTGAAATTCAATTTATGTCTTCTTTCCTGTGACGTTATTCTCTTCTGTTTGTTACCTCTAACTAATGATCTTTTTTTCTATTTCTTTTTATTTTCATTGTCTGAAGAGCATCATTTGAATAACTTGGTTTGGTGGTATATGGGGCCAGATCAGAATTTCATCGCATCTCTTCACAACGACTGCGAGACATCTCATCGGTGAGTTGAATTTTTATTTCTATAATATTTCATGAAATAATTTTTAATTTGTCTTAAAATAATTAAAATTACCTAATTTTTAAATGGCGTTTATTGTTAGAACTGAAATTTTTGTGACAGTAATTCTTCTTCGAAAATGTTAAAATAAATCTAAAAAACTTTCTTTGTTTTTTACTAATTATTCTTTGATTTTTCTAACTTACAATATAGAAGAATACACTGGATATAATAAATAATATATACAAGTAAATATTTCGAAATCACAAAACTAATTATGAATCTATTTCTTGTTTTTAGATCTACATTGAATGGAATGGAGCGAGCATAAGATTTCATCTACCTACTTTGAAGGTTACTAAAAAGGAAAATAAAAAATGGGTAAGAATTTTATTTATTTTTTCTACTATTTAAATAATTAATATTGAAATATTATTTTAAATTTTAAAATATTATCTACAAGTACTCTTACTGTGTCCAAAATTTCATTAAATTATTAATGTATAATCAATCCTATTCCTATGATAGATATCCTCCAACTTCTATTAAATACTATTCAATATAAATATTCATTGAATTAAATTTCAAATATTAATTAATGATGGTATATTATAGAAATTTCTATAAAAGGATAAAATAAAATAGAAGACTTATTAAAAACATTCTTTGACTATTATCTTCTTCAAGTATTATTTTTTAAGTTTAAAAAAGGTTTTATTTAATTTTTAATATATATCACGATATGTTTTATCTATCACCATCAGATATGTTCGTACCTGTTGACTCCACTCTCTGGTCACTAAGAAATGATGATGGAAGAAGCTAATAAGAATAAGCGCATGCACAAACGGTGAGTAGAATTATGAATACAATAGAATTTCAAAATAATCCAGATATTTTTACATTGATGAATTTATAAAGATACTACACGCGTATATTAAATTACTAAGTGAAATGTTTTGTTAATTTTTTAGTTTTACTTGATGATGTCCACCATTCCAGAATCAAGAGAGAGATTGAAGAACATAATGACTTCCAGATCATCATCATCCATCGGGCGATTGCAAGGGGGGGTGAAACCCCTCCGTAAGTATTTTTTTAAGAAATATTTTAATATTATTCTAATCTATTTTCAATCTTAATAAATATGTCTTTTATTCTTGTTTTTCATGTAACCTCGATCAATGTTGATGCCAATCTTTCACTTTTACGGTTTCATCAACAAGGTGAGTAGATTTCCAATATGAATTATTCCAGGAAAACATTATTTCATATTAGTCTTTGTTTTCCAGGGCATGAAGACGATGATTCTGTTGAAGAGTTTGTCGACTGCATTACCTACCATTAATCAATCCATTGTAAGTATTTTTTATGTATTTATATATTTTATTTTTTTATTTTATAGTATATTATAAATGATACGCGTAGTATATAACAAGATATTTGAATTTCATGATAATTTAGAAATTAGATTTCAGTTCTTGGTTGAGAGATTTTTTTCAATTCTTTTGATTTATACATGTATTTCTCCTTTAAAAGAATGATAATTATTTTTAATATTAAATCAGTTTAATTATAAATTATTTAATTTTAATTATTGCTCTATATATATACATACTTAAAGAGAATAATATTGAAAATAATATTTTAAAATAAAACTTTTAAATGGAGTGAACACTAATCGCAATAGATAGCGGGATATGTATTAAATCAGTATAATATTTTTTCAAAAGTATATAAAATTTATATCATTAATATTAATATTTCTTAATGATGATAGTTTTGAAAACCTGTAGAGTAAATAATTATTTTTCAAATAATAACACTTTTGCTGCCCTTATTTTATTTTAAACACTCTTATTCGAATATATTTTATTTAAAAAAATCTCCCGAAATTCTTCTAAAGATAAACAACAAAATTTTAAAAAGAACGCATTGAATTTTTCATTTCAAATAGCTTATAGAAAGATTATGCTTTAATATTAGATTAAATATAAAGAGAATCACGTTTATTTGAACTTTGAGATAAGCTATAAATAATGTAAATTGTAAATTTAGAGAAAGGAAGATAATTAATATTAAATATGATATTTATTTTACGATTAGAGTATAATGCAAAAATTTCGGTTAAATTTAAATTTAATTCAGTGAATATCATCTATGTATTTGAAATTATTTCGATTCTATACAATTTAAGCCCGATATTACTTACAAAAGTTTAAATAAGCCTATTTTGATTGGTGACATTTATTTGAAAGGATTTGTATGATATACAAATTTGTAAAAAAAAAAAGATAAGGCAATAAGTATTTTATTTACAAATAGTATGTTTTTAAATTCAATAGAATATTTGAATTAGAGTTTAAAATACGTACTGGATGGTAATTAACTATATTTATGAATTTGGGAAGATTTTACAAAGTTGGAGCCCCTTTTAGTTAGATATCCACCGACACAGAAAATACTAAATTTAAAAAAATTACTAAAATTCTCTCTTAAAGCTATCTACATACAGAAAGAATTTTAGAAAGAATGTATTGATTCATTTCCTCTAGACAGATAAACAAAATTAAATTTTATTTATATTAATATCAAGAGAATATATAACGTTTATTTTTTAAATTCGAAATAGGATACATATAATATATTGTAAGTTCGGTGGAGAAGATAAATAATATTAATCATAATATTTAAGATTGAAGAATTCATATGAAATTTCTATTTAGTGAATAACAATCTTTTGGAAATTGAACTGATTGAAATGAAGGGGGGTTCACTGCCTGGATGTTTTCTCTGCCGATGCCTGATTGTGCAATTGATCTAACTATCAATTGATAAACAGACCACCACGGATCCAAGTAGATCAGCAGAATAAACGCCCGACGGGGTAATCGAACAGTTGAGCCGATTACTGAGCTGGATCGCTAACGATAATAGCCTCTCGTTGAGCTTCCCTCAGTAGACCAGGCCTCGAAGAAAATATACGAATCGGCAGGCGATGGCGGCGTATTGACTCCACAAACACAGGCGGCAGGTAACAAACGTAGGCAGGCCGAACACAAAACCAAGCAGAAGGGGGTCTTCAGAGGGTGCCGTCCCTTTTTATATGGGGATATGTAAGTAGGGGAATGTCACTCATCAGTGGGTGTTCAGAGAGGGGATTGGTCAAACACATTAGTTCATTTATCTTAAATTAAAAAACTTAAACTTATAATTGAAATATCTTAAAATTAATTTTCTTAATAATACAATTATAAAATATTAACATTTATCCTTACTTAATACTAAAAACCTATTTTTATATTAATTAAATAAAATTATTATCGGAGAGCGGCAATTCAAATTAAATTGCATTCAGGTTCCATGCTGAGCCACAATCTATAGAATCTTTATCCGATATTTCTTAAAAATAAAATAGTTTTAATTGGTGATATTTATTTATTATATATTAATTTAAAGGCGATAAATATTTTAGATACAATTTCAATTCAATTTCAATGTTTTTGAATATAACGATGGATTTCTTTTATTTTTTCTTGTCATGAAATTATCTGGTATCATTTTATTAAATCAATTCAAATGGGAACTATTAGAATAAAATAAAGGATATTTGGTTAATTGTCGGAAATGAAAAACTAACTATTGATATATTTTAAAAACTCTGAGAATTACTAGAATTATTATTTATTAATTTAATATAAATTATTGAACGAGTTCTGACTTGTCCATAGTGAGTCTTGATATCCAAGGATGGGGGTGGTGCATTTACATAAATCATGATAGTTTCTGGTTTGATATAAAATAAAAAACATTAAATTATAAATTGTTTAGATAATTGGGAGTAGTAATATCTCTCTATATAAAATAATAATACTTGTGGTGGAATTAAAATAAAATATTATAAGAAAAATCAAATTCAATTCAGACAGAATTCTCCTGAACAATTAACGAAAAATTTTGAAAACATTATATTGAATTTTTCATTTCACATGATTCAACTTATAAAGTAAGGTATTTATAAATAAAATTCAATTTTATTTATTTTAAAAAGAAAAACGTTTATTTAAATTTAGAAATACGACTACAAATAATAGATTTTTAATACTAGTACGATGAAATAGATAATTAATATAAAAAATAATATGCGTTGATTAAAATCATTATTAAAGATTTCGATTAGTTTGAAAACTGATTCTCTAATATTACTATAATTTTTATTTTTTTATTTTAAATTGTTTCCTTTGTATAGAATAGAAGTCCAAATTTGGTAATTTAATTGAAGCATAAATCATTTTGTTCTATAAATTTGAACTTTTTCTATAACATATCATCTATTCTAAGAGAATTACTTAATATTTAATTTATATACTAACATATATTGCCTATGTGTACCTAGATATTCTTAAACCAAATAATATAATATATTTATATTTAAAATAGAATAAAATAGTAACGTATAAATCGATGAATTTTAATTTTAATCGGATATATACATATAATGTAGTTCTATAATTTTTTTTTTAATTTTATTTTAAATTACGAGTTTAACATGTTTTTTTTTTTATATATTCAATATTATATAATATATATATATATATATATATTCTATTTCTTATAACATTTATTTTAGAAAAAGTGCATGCTTATTTTTTTCATTGCGATTTTATTTATCTAAAATAATTATAAACTCTTGAAAAATAATTATTTTTTCAATATAATTTTATTTATTTTTTTAATATTGATAGCTATCCGTTATTTTCTAAGAAATCGACAAATTTATTAAAATATTTATTGAATATCAGTGAAAATGCATTATAAAATAAATAATAAAAATAAAACACTTGAAATTCAATCTCTCATAATATGATTGAAAAGAAATCAATTTGATTAGGTTTCTAATAAAGAACAGAGTACCTAAATTAAATAAGAATTAAAACGTCACACATAATGGGGCTAGATATTGTGAATAAAAGTAAAAAAAATATATAACTATAGTTGATATTTATTTGGAAAAAAATGATTTATACTTTTAAATTACTATATTGATATTATTATACGAGTTAAGTTATTTAAATAACTTTTCCTTTTTTTTTTTAGCTTGTTATGGTTTGATGGTAGTCGGTGTCTGAAGAATATATAGGATACGTATAGAAAAAGGAATCACATCTCATCAGAGGTAAAGTTGATATATAAACAAACTATAATTAAAAATTAGAATTACATATTCAATTAATTTTTAAGTAGAAAATCAATAAAAGTTGTATCGATAGATATATAAATATTCATAAATTAAAACAATAAGAAAAAGAAATTTACATTCGACTGAATTTGTTTTATTCTAGTTTTTTACAATAAATTTAAATAAATATAGTATTTTATAGGAAAGTATTCTTTAAATTAAAAATGGCTTTTTTTCATTCATGATATTTATTTATATAATTAATCATGAAATAACAAAAGAGCTATGATCAAGACAATTTTTTTTTTTTTTTTTATATATTTAATTCGTCGTGCATAGTTTAGAATAATAGGTTAAAATTTAATATAATGTTTTGGATTTTTCATTTGAATATAAAAAAAAGAGTATTTAATAATTTAAATATTTTCAATTTCTCTATTAGTTCATCTGAAAGAACGTGGATTCACGAAACAAATTTGGACCACTACTATATATGGAGATGGTGAAAAGTACGAGTTCATCGAGATCGTCGAGTGACTTTCTACGAGTGGGCAACCTCTTTATAACTCCGAGGTTAGTAATTTTTGTTATAAAAAAAATGTATTATAATTTGAATACTCAATCTTATATATGTCTTTTGTTTTTCTTTTTTTTTTTTCATGTATCATCCTTTTGCTGATGGCAAATTCAATTCTCTTCGAATAATATTGGTTTCTTCAAAATTGTTTATAATTACAGCTCACCAAAAATAAGTACTCAACATATATTTTTTGATTATTCTGGCACTAGTGGTAGTAATGAATTTAATTTAATATTGACAAAATTTAAATATTACAATAAAAAATACAATATTTCTATTATTTTTTGTTAAATTTAACATTGTTCGTGAATTAGTTAGTTAGATTAAAGATTTTCAGAGGCTACCCTAGAAAACAGAAAGAATTGGAAGAGAGAAGGATAAGGATGGCAAATCTACAATCTACTGAATCATCAATTCCTTTAAAGGTATTTAGAATTGTTAGCCTGAGAGGTTGCGTATGGGGGGTGATTATACATTATTTTGGCTTAATCGTTTGTTGTTAGGGATTTACAGATAAAGGAATGCTTCAAGAAAGTGCCTTCTGATTCATCGCGTCCAAACCTTTGTGGTAGCCTATAAATATAGATAGAAACTAGAAACATTAAATTTAATGAATTATTAATATATTAGAATAGAATAGAAAAAAGGTGTTGGGTTGTTGCATGCTTCTAAATATTAAAGGAAACACCTTGTTAGTATTTCGTCTTTAGTATTTAGTGGGTGGAGTCGGGTATGTGCCAGAAAATATTAAGGGATTGTTTATCTGCATGTGTTTTGTGCTTCCCAAATCGTCATTTTTTTTATTTTTTAATGACGATTCCCTTGTTTGTGTAAAGTAATGTGTATCACTGAGGATGACTCGGACGTGGATCTATGGTATTGGACAGGCATTCGTGAAGGTAGTTCAACAATGTTCCTTAATGGGATTAGCCCGCCAGGATGTATTGACTACCTTGGAGCTAAGTTTAGTCTCTTTTTCATGAGTGTTCCTCCCACTATGGAGGACGCCATGAATCCCCATTAGGTAGGGATTTTTTACAGGTTGCCACGAATGTGGTGTTCAATCGTAATCCAAAAACTCAAAGTCACTCTCAGCTGATCCACAGATACTCACAAACGGCTTCCCACTTAATCTATGCTTTTCTTTTTCTTTTTTTTTTCCTTCTTCTTCTAAATTACGCATTTCTTCGGAAGTTAAAACACAAAATAGACCATACTGTGTCTAATAAGCGCGTTCGGGAGTGTTTTATTTTTTTTTTTTTTTTTTTTTTTTCGTTTCCGTGATTGCAATCTTTTCTAGCAAGAAGAGTGTTTTGCACGAAGATAGAAAATATTATTAGATGGCCATCCGTGCCATAGAATTGGGTTTGGGATAGGATAGACTGTGTACAGGGAAGACATCAGGGCGCAATGAAGTAGCCTCCACGGTAGGTTATATGTATATTGAAATTCAATTTATGTCTTCTTTCCTGTGACGTTATTCTCTTCTGTTTGTTACCTCTAACTAATGATCTTTTTTTCTATTTCTTTTTATTTTCATTGTCTGAAGAGCATCATTTGAATAACTTGGTTTGGTGGTATATGGGGCCAGATCAGAATTTCATCGCATCTCTTCACAACGACTGCGAGACATCTCATCGGTGAGTTGAATTTTTATTTCTATAATATTTCATGAAATAATTTTTAATTTGTCTTAAAATAATTAAAATTACCTAATTTTTAAATGGCGTTTATTGTTAGAACTGAAATTTTTGTGACAGTAATTCTTCTTCGAAAATGTTAAAATAAATCTAAAAAACTTTCTTTGTTTTTTACTAATTATTCTTTGATTTTTCTAACTTACAATATAGAAGAATACACTGGATATAATAAATAATATATACAAGTAAATATTTCGAAATCACAAAACTAATTATGAATCTATTTCTTGTTTTTAGATCTACATTGAATGGAATGGAGCGAGCATAAGATTTCATCTACCTACTTTGAAGGTTACTAAAAAGGAAAATAAAAAATGGGTAAGAATTTTATTTATTTTTTCTACTATTTAAATAATTAATATTGAAATATTATTTTAAATTTTAAAATATTATCTACAAGTACTCTTACTGTGTCCAAAATTTCATTAAATTATTAATGTATAATCAATCCTATTCCTATGATAGATATCCTCCAACTTCTATTAAATACTATTCAATATAAATATTCATTGAATTAAATTTCAAATATTAATTAATGATGGTATATTATAGAAATTTCTATAAAAGGATAAAATAAAATAGAAGACTTATTAAAAACATTCTTTGACTATTATCTTCTTCAAGTATTATTTTTTAAGTTTAAAAAAGGTTTTATTTAATTTTTAATATATATCACGATATGTTTTATCTATCACCATCAGATATGTTCGTACCTGTTGACTCCACTCTCTGGTCACTAAGAAATGATGATGGAAGAAGCTAATAAGAATAAGCGCATGCACAAACGGTGAGTAGAATTATGAATACAATAGAATTTCAAAATAATCCAGATATTTTTACATTGATGAATTTATAAAGATACTACACGCGTATATTAAATTACTAAGTGAAATGTTTTGTTAATTTTTTAGTTTTACTTGATGATGTCCACCATTCCAGAATCAAGAGAGAGATTGAAGAACATAATGACTTCCAGATCATCATCATCCATCGGGCGATTGCAAGGGGGGGTGAAACCCCTCCGTAAGTATTTTTTTAAGAAATATTTTAATATTATTCTAATCTATTTTCAATCTTAATAAATATGTCTTTTATTCTTGTTTTTCATGTAACCTCGATCAATGTTGATGCCAATCTTTCACTTTTACGGTTTCATCAACAAGGTGAGTAGATTTCCAATATGAATTATTCCAGGAAAACATTATTTCATATTAGTCTTTGTTTTCCAGGGCATGAAGACGATGATTCTGTTGAAGAGTTTGTCGACTGCATTACCTACCATTAATCAATCCATTGTAAGTATTTTTTATGTATTTATATATTTTATTTTTTTATTTTATAGTATATTATAAATGATACGCGTAGTATATAACAAGATATTTGAATTTCATGATAATTTAGAAATTAGATTTCAGTTCTTGGTTGAGAGATTTTTTTCAATTCTTTTGATTTATACATGTATTTCTCCTTTAAAAGAATGATAATTATTTTTAATATTAAATCAGTTTAATTATAAATTATTTAATTTTAATTATTGCTCTATATATATACATACTTAAAGAGAATAATATTGAAAATAATATTTTAAAATAAAACTTTTAAATGGAGTGAACACTAATCGCAATAGATAGCGGGATATGTATTAAATCAGTATAATATTTTTTCAAAAGTATATAAAATTTATATCATTAATATTAATATTTCTTAATGATGATAGTTTTGAAAACCTGTAGAGTAAATAATTATTTTTCAAATAATAACACTTTTGCTGCCCTTATTTTATTTTAAACACTCTTATTCGAATATATTTTATTTAAAAAAATCTCCCGAAATTCTTCTAAAGATAAACAACAAAATTTTAAAAAGAACGCATTGAATTTTTCATTTCAAATAGCTTATAGAAAGATTATGCTTTAATATTAGATTAAATATAAAGAGAATCACGTTTATTTGAACTTTGAGATAAGCTATAAATAATGTAAATTGTAAATTTAGAGAAAGGAAGATAATTAATATTAAATATGATATTTATTTTACGATTAGAGTATAATGCAAAAATTTCGGTTAAATTTAAATTTAATTCAGTGAATATCATCTATGTATTTGAAATTATTTCGATTCTATACAATTTAAGCCCGATATTACTTACAAAAGTTTAAATAAGCCTATTTTGATTGGTGACATTTATTTGAAAGGATTTGTATGATATACAAATTTGTAAAAAAAAAAAGAAAAGGCAATAAGTATTTTATTTACAAATAGTATGTTTTTAAATTCAATAGAATATTTGAATTAGAGTTTAAAATACGTACTGGATGGTAATTAACTATATTTATGAATTTGGGAAGATTTTACAAAGTTGGAGCCCCTTTTAGTTAGATATCCACCGACACAGAAAATACTAAATTTAAAAAAATTACTAAAATTCTCTCTTAAAGCTATCTACATACAGAAAGAATTTTAGAAAGAATGTATTGATTCATTTCCTCTAGACAGATAAACAAAATTAAATTTTATTTATATTAATATCAAGAGAATATATAACGTTTATTTTTTAAATTCGAAATAGGATACATATAATATATTGTAAGTTCGGTGGAGAAGATAAATAATATTAATCATAATATTTAAGATTGAAGAATTCATATGAAATTTCTATTTAGTGAATAACAATCTTTTGGAAATTGAACTGATTGAAATGAAGGGGGGTTCACTGCCTGGATGTTTTCTCTGCCGATGCCTGATTGTGCAATTGATCTAACTATCAATTGATAAACAGACCACCACGGATCCAAGTAGATCAGCAGAATAAACGCCCGACGGGGTAATCGAACAGTTGAGCCGATTACTGAGCTGGATCGCTAACGATAATAGCCTCTCGTTGAGCTTCCCTCAGTAGACCAGGCCTCGAAGAAAATATACGAATCGGCAGGCGATGGCGGCGTATTGACTCCACAAACACAGGCGGCAGGTAACAAACGTAGGCAGGCCGAACACAAAACCAAGCAGAAGGGGGTCTTCAGAGGGTGCCGTCCCTTTTTATATGGGGATATGTAAGTAGGGGAATGTCACTCATCAGTGGGTGTTCAGAGAGGGGATTGGTCAAACACATTAGTTCATTTATCTTAAATTAAAAAACTTAAACTTATAATTGAAATATCTTAAAATTAATTTTCTTAATAATACAATTATAAAATATTAACATTTATCCTTACTTAATACTAAAAACCTATTTTTATATTAATTAAATAAAATTATTATCGGAGAGCGGCAATTCAAATTAAATTGCATTCAGGTTCCATGCTGAGCCACAATCTATAGAATCTTTATCCGATATTTCTTAAAAATAAAATAGTTTTAATTGGTGATATTTATTTATTATATATTAATTTAAAGGCGATAAATATTTTAGATACAATTTCAATTCAATTTCAATGTTTTTGAATATAACGATGGATTTCTTTTATTTTTTCTTGTCATGAAATTATCTGGTATCATTTTATTAAATCAATTCAAATGGGAACTATTAGAATAAAATAAAGGATATTTGGTTAATTGTCGGAAATGAAAAACTAACTATTGATATATTTTAAAAACTCTGAGAATTACTAGAATTATTATTTATTAATTTAATATAAATTATTGAACGAGTTCTGACTTGTCCATAGTGAGTCTTGATATCCAAGGATGGGGGTGGTGCATTTACATAAATCATGATAGTTTCTGGTTTGATATAAAATAAAAAACATTAAATTATAAATTGTTTAGATAATTGGGAGTAGTAATATCTCTCTATATAAAATAATAATACTTGTGGTGGAATTAAAATAAAATATTATAAGAAAAATCAAATTCAATTCAGACAGAATTCTCCTGAACAATTAACGAAAAATTTTGAAAACATTATATTGAATTTTTCATTTCACATGATTCAACTTATAAAGTAAGGTATTTATAAATAAAATTCAATTTTATTTATTTTAAAAAGAAAAACGTTTATTTAAATTTAGAAATACGACTACAAATAATAGATTTTTAATACTAGTACGATGAAATAGATAATTAATATAAAAAATAATATGCGTTGATTAAAATCATTATTAAAGATTTCGATTAGTTTGAAAACTGATTCTCTAATATTACTATAATTTTTATTTTTTTATTTTAAATTGTTTCCTTTGTATAGAATAGAAGTCCAAATTTGGTAATTTAATTGAAGCATAAATCATTTTGTTCTATAAATTTGAACTTTTTCTATAACATATCATCTATTCTAAGAGAATTACTTAATATTTAATTTATATACTAACATATATTGCCTATGTGTACCTAGATATTCTTAAACCAAATAATATAATATATTTATATTTAAAATAGAATAAAATAGTAACGTATAAATCGATGAATTTTAATTTTAATCGGATATATACATATAATGTAGTTCTATAATTTTTTTTTTAATTTTATTTTAAATTACGAGTTTAACATGTTTTTTTTTTTATATATTCAATATTATATAATATATATATATATATATATATTCTATTTCTTATAACATTTATTTTAGAAAAAGTGCATGCTTATTTTTTTCATTGCGATTTTATTTATCTAAAATAATTATAAACTCTTGAAAAATAATTATTTTTTCAATATAATTTTATTTATTTTTTTAATATTGATAGCTATCCGTTATTTTCTAAGAAATCGACAAATTTATTAAAATATTTATTGAATATCAGTGAAAATGCATTATAAAATAAATAATAAAAATAAAACACTTGAAATTCAATCTCTCATAATATGATTGAAAAGAAATCAATTTGATTAGGTTTCTAATAAAGAACAGAGTACCTAAATTAAATAAGAATTAAAACGTCACACATAATGGGGCTAGATATTGTGAATAAAAGTAAAAAAAATATATAACTATAGTTGATATTTATTTGGAAAAAAATGATTTATACTTTTAAATTACTATATTGATATTATTATACGAGTTAAGTTATTTAAATAACTTTTCCTTTTTTTTTTTAGCTTGTTATGGTTTGATGGTAGTCGGTGTCTGAAGAATATATAGGATACGTATAGAAAAAGGAATCACATCTCATCAGAGGTAAAGTTGATATATAAACAAACTATAATTAAAAATTAGAATTACATATTCAATTAATTTTTAAGTAGAAAATCAATAAAAGTTGTATCGATAGATATATAAATATTCATAAATTAAAACAATAAGAAAAAGAAATTTACATTCGACTGAATTTGTTTTATTCTAGTTTTTTACAATAAATTTAAATAAATATAGTATTTTATAGGAAAGTATTCTTTAAATTAAAAATGGCTTTTTTTCATTCATGATATTTATTTATATAATTAATCATGAAATAACAAAAGAGCTATGATCAAGACAATTTTTTTTTTTTTTTTTATATATTTAATTCGTCGTGCATAGTTTAGAATAATAGGTTAAAATTTAATATAATGTTTTGGATTTTTCATTTGAATATAAAAAAAAGAGTATTTAATAATTTAAATATTTTCAATTTCTCTATTAGTTCATCTGAAAGAACGTGGATTCACGAAACAAATTTGGACCACTACTATATATGGAGATGGTGAAAAGTACGAGTTCATCGAGATCGTCGAGTGACTTACTACGAGTGGGCAACCTATTTATAACTCCGAGGTTAGTAATTTTTGTTATAAAAAAAATGTATTATAATTTGAATACTCAATCTTATATATGTCTTTTGTTTTTCTTTTTTTTTTTTCATGTATCATCCTTTTCTGATGGCAAATTCAATTTTCTTCGAATAATATTGGTTTCTTCAAAATTTTTTATAAATACAGCTCACCAAAAATAAGTACTCAACATATATTTTTTGATTATTCTGGCACTAGTGGTAGTAATGAATTTAATTTAATATTGACAAAATTTAAATATTACAATAAAAAATACAATATTTCTATTATTTTTTGTTAAATTTAACATTGTTCGTGAATTAGTTAGTTAGATTAAAGATTTTCAGAGGCTACCCTAGAAAACAGAAAGAATTGGAAGAGAGAAGGATAAGGATGGCAAATCTACAATCTACTGAATCATCAATTCCTTTAAAGGTATTTAGAATTGTTAGCCTGAGAGGTTGCGTATGGGGGGTGATTATACATTATTTTGGCTTAATCGTTTGTTGTTAGGGATTTACAGATAAAGGAATGCTTCAAGAAAGTGCCTTCTGATTCATCGCGTCCAAACCTTTGTGGTAGCCTATAAATATAGATAGAAACTAGAAACATTAAATTTAATGAATTATTAATATATTAGAATAGAATAGAAAAAAGGTGTTGGGTTGTTGCATGCTTCTAAATATTAAAGGAAACACCTTGTTAGTATTTCGTCTTTAGTATTTAGTGGGTGGAGTCGGGTATGTGCCAGAAAATATTAAGGGATTGTTTATCTGCATGTGTTTTGTGCTTCCCAAATCGTCATTTTTTTTATTTTTTAATGACGATTCCCTTGTTTGTGTAAAGTAATGTGTATCACTGAGGATGACTCGGACGTGGATCTATGGTATTGGACAGGCATTCGTGAAGGTAGTTCAACAATGTTCCTTAATGGGATTAGCCCGCCAGGATGTATTGACTACCTTGGAGCTAAGTTTAGTCTCTTTTTCATGAGTGTTCCTCCCACTATGGAGGACGCCATGAATCCCCATTAGGTAGGGATTTTTTACAGGTTGCCACGAATGTGGTGTTCAATCGTAATCCAAAAACTCAAAGTCACTCTCAGCTGATCCACAGATACTCACAAACGGCTTCCCACTTAATCTATGCTTTTCTTTTTCTTTTTTTTTTCCTTCTTCTTCTAAATTACGCATTTCTTCGGAAGTTAAAACACAAAATAGACCATACTGTGTCTAATAAGCGCGTTCGGGAGTGTTTTATTTTTTTTTTTTTTTTTTTTTTTTCGTTTCCGTGATTGCAATCTTTTCTAGCAAGAAGAGTGTTTTGCACGAAGATAGAAAATATTATTAGATGGCCATCCGTGCCATAGAATTGGGTTTGGGATAGGATAGACTGTGTACAGGGAAGACATCAGGGCGCAATGAAGTAGCCTCCACGGTAGGTTATATGTATATTGAAATTCAATTTATGTCTTCTTTCCTGTGACGTTATTCTCTTCTGTTTGTTACCTCTAACTAATGATCTTTTTTTCTATTTCTTTTTATTTTCATTGTCTGAAGAGCATCATTTGAATAACTTGGTTTGGTGGTATATGGGGCCAGATCAGAATTTCATCGCATCTCTTCACAACGACTGCGAGACATCTCATCGGTGAGTTGAATTTTTATTTCTATAATATTTCATGAAATAATTTTTAATTTGTCTTAAAATAATTAAAATTACCTAATTTTTAAATGGCGTTTATTGTTAGAACTGAAATTTTTGTGACAGTAATTCTTCTTCGAAAATGTTAAAATAAATCTAAAAAACTTTCTTTGTTTTTTACTAATTATTCTTTGATTTTTCTAACTTACAATATAGAAGAATACACTGGATATAATAAATAATATATACAAGTAAATATTTCGAAATCACAAAACTAATTATGAATCTATTTCTTGTTTTTAGATCTACATTGAATGGAATGGAGCGAGCATAAGATTTCATCTACCTACTTTGAAGGTTACTAAAAAGGAAAATAAAAAATGGGTAAGAATTTTATTTATTTTTTCTACTATTTAAATAATTAATATTGAAATATTATTTTAAATTTTAAAATATTATCTACAAGTACTCTTACTGTGTCCAAAATTTCATTAAATTATTAATGTATAATCAATCCTATTCCTATGATAGATATCCTCCAACTTCTATTAAATACTATTCAATATAAATATTCATTGAATTAAATTTCAAATATTAATTAATGATGGTATATTATAGAAATTTCTATAAAAGGATAAAATAAAATAGAAGACTTATTAAAAACATTCTTTGACTATTATCTTCTTCAAGTATTATTTTTTAAGTTTAAAAAAGGTTTTATTTAATTTTTAATATATATCACGATATGTTTTATCTATCACCATCAGATATGTTCGTACCTGTTGACTCCACTCTCTGGTCACTAAGAAATGATGATGGAAGAAGCTAATAAGAATAAGCGCATGCACAAACGGTGAGTAGAATTATGAATACAATAGAATTTCAAAATAATCCAGATATTTTTACATTGATGAATTTATAAAGATACTACACGCGTATATTAAATTACTAAGTGAAATGTTTTGTTAATTTTTTAGTTTTACTTGATGATGTCCACCATTCCAGAATCAAGAGAGAGATTGAAGAACATAATGACTTCCAGATCATCATCATCCATCGGGCGATTGCAAGGGGGGGTGAAACCCCTCCGTAAGTATTTTTTTAAGAAATATTTTAATATTATTCTAATCTATTTTCAATCTTAATAAATATGTCTTTTATTCTTGTTTTTCATGTAACCTCGATCAATGTTGATGCCAATCTTTCACTTTTACGGTTTCATCAACAAGGTGAGTAGATTTCCAATATGAATTATTCCAGGAAAACATTATTTCATATTAGTCTTTGTTTTCCAGGGCATGAAGACGATGATTCTGTTGAAGAGTTTGTCGACTGCATTACCTACCATTAATCAATCCATTGTAAGTATTTTTTATGTATTTATATATTTTATTTTTTTATTTTATAGTATATTATAAATGATACGCGTAGTATATAACAAGATATTTGAATTTCATGATAATTTAGAAATTAGATTTCAGTTCTTGGTTGAGAGATTTTTTTCAATTCTTTTGATTTATACATGTATTTCTCCTTTAAAAGAATGATAATTATTTTTAATATTAAATCAGTTTAATTATAAATTATTTAATTTTAATTATTGCTCTATATATATACATACTTAAAGAGAATAATATTGAAAATAATATTTTAAAATAAAACTTTTAAATGGAGTGAACACTAATCGCAATAGATAGCGGGATATGTATTAAATCAGTATAATATTTTTTCAAAAGTATATAAAATTTATATCATTAATATTAATATTTCTTAATGATGATAGTTTTGAAAACCTGTAGAGTAAATAATTATTTTTCAAATAATAACACTTTTGCTGCCCTTATTTTATTTTAAACACTCTTATTCGAATATATTTTATTTAAAAAAATCTCCCGAAATTCTTCTAAAGATAAACAACAAAATTTTAAAAAGAACGCATTGAATTTTTCATTTCAAATAGCTTATAGAAAGATTATGCTTTAATATTAGATTAAATATAAAGAGAATCACGTTTATTTGAACTTTGAGATAAGCTATAAATAATGTAAATTGTAAATTTAGAGAAAGGAAGATAATTAATATTAAATATGATATTTATTTTACGATTAGAGTATAATGCAAAAATTTCGGTTAAATTTAAATTTAATTCAGTGAATATCATCTATGTATTTGAAATTATTTCGATTCTATACAATTTAAGCCCGATATTACTTACAAAAGTTTAAATAAGCCTATTTTGATTGGTGACATTTATTTGAAAGGATTTGTATGATATACAAATTTGTAAAAAAAAAAAGATAAGGCAATAAGTATTTTATTTACAAATAGTATGTTTTTAAATTCAATAGAATATTTGAATTAGAGTTTAAAATACGTACTGGATGGTAATTAACTATATTTATGAATTTGGGAAGATTTTACAAAGTTGGAGCCCCTTTTAGTTAGATATCCACCGACACAGAAAATACTAAATTTAAAAAAATTACTAAAATTCTCTCTTAAAGCTATCTACATACAGAAAGAATTTTAGAAAGAATGTATTGATTCATTTCCTCTAGACAGATAAACAAAATTAAATTTTATTTATATTAATATCAAGAGAATATATAACGTTTATTTTTTAAATTCGAAATAGGATACATATAATATATTGTAAGTTCGGTGGAGAAGATAAATAATATTAATCATAATATTTAAGATTGAAGAATTCATATGAAATTTCTATTTAGTGAATAACAATCTTTTGGAAATTGAACTGATTGAAATGAAGGGGGGTTCACTGCCTGGATGTTTTCTCTGCCGATGCCTGATTGTGCAATTGATCTAACTATCAATTGATAAACAGACCACCACGGATCCAAGTAGATCAGCAGAATAAACGCCCGACGGGGTAATCGAACAGTTGAGCCGATTACTGAGCTGGATCGCTAACGATAATAGCCTCTCGTTGAGCTTCCCTCAGTAGACCAGGCCTCGAAGAAAATATACGAATCGGCAGGCGATGGCGGCGTATTGACTCCACAAACACAGGCGGCAGGTAACAAACGTAGGCAGGCCGAACACAAAACCAAGCAGAAGGGGGTCTTCAGAGGGTGCCGTCCCTTTTTATATGGGGATATGTAAGTAGGGGAATGTCACTCATCAGTGGGTGTTCAGAGAGGGGATTGGTCAAACACATTAGTTCATTTATCTTAAATTAAAAAACTTAAACTTATAATTGAAATATCTTAAAATTAATTTTCTTAATAATACAATTATAAAATATTAACATTTATCCTTACTTAATACTAAAAACCTATTTTTATATTAATTAAATAAAATTATTATCGGAGAGCGGCAATTCAAATTAAATTGCATTCAGGTTCCATGCTGAGCCACAATCTATAGAATCTTTATCCGATATTTCTTAAAAATAAAATAGTTTTAATTGGTGATATTTATTTATTATATATTAATTTAAAGGCGATAAATATTTTAGATACAATTTCAATTCAATTTCAATGTTTTTGAATATAACGATGGATTTCTTTTATTTTTTCTTGTCATGAAATTATCTGGTATCATTTTATTAAATCAATTCAAATGGGAACTATTAGAATAAAATAAAGGATATTTGGTTAATTGTCGGAAATGAAAAACTAACTATTGATATATTTTAAAAACTCTGAGAATTACTAGAATTATTATTTATTAATTTAATATAAATTATTGAACGAGTTCTGACTTGTCCATAGTGAGTCTTGATATCCAAGGATGGGGGTGGTGCATTTACATAAATCATGATAGTTTCTGGTTTGATATAAAATAAAAAACATTAAATTATAAATTGTTTAGATAATTGGGAGTAGTAATATCTCTCTATATAAAATAATAATACTTGTGGTGGAATTAAAATAAAATATTATAAGAAAAATCAAATTCAATTCAGACAGAATTCTCCTGAACAATTAACGAAAAATTTTGAAAACATTATATTGAATTTTTCATTTCACATGATTCAACTTATAAAGTAAGGTATTTATAAATAAAATTCAATTTTATTTATTTTAAAAAGAAAAACGTTTATTTAAATTTAGAAATACGACTACAAATAATAGATTTTTAATACTAGTACGATGAAATAGATAATTAATATAAAAAATAATATGCGTTGATTAAAATCATTATTAAAGATTTCGATTAGTTTGAAAACTGATTCTCTAATATTACTATAATTTTTATTTTTTTATTTTAAATTGTTTCCTTTGTATAGAATAGAAGTCCAAATTTGGTAATTTAATTGAAGCATAAATCATTTTGTTCTATAAATTTGAACTTTTTCTATAACATATCATCTATTCTAAGAGAATTACTTAATATTTAATTTATATACTAACATATATTGCCTATGTGTACCTAGATATTCTTAAACCAAATAATATAATATATTTATATTTAAAATAGAATAAAATAGTAACGTATAAATCGATGAATTTTAATTTTAATCGGATATATACATATAATGTAGTTCTATAATTTTTTTTTAATTTTATTTTAAATTACGAGTTTAACATGTTTTTTTTTTTATATATTCAATATTATATAATATATATATATATATATATATTCTATTTCTTATAACATTTATTTTAGAAAAAGTGCATG
The DNA here is from genome assembly GCA_963082975.1 of Labia minor. Lineage (NCBI taxonomy): Eukaryota > Metazoa > Arthropoda > Insecta > Dermaptera > Spongiphoridae > Labia > Labia minor. The sequence goes on from OY720348.1 coordinate 72,364,665, forward strand.
CTTATTTTTTTCATTGCGATTTTATTTATCTAAAATAATTATAAACTCTTGAAAAATAATTATTTTTTCAATATAATTTTATTTATTTTTTTAATATTGATAGCTATCCGTTATTTTCTAAGAAATCGACAAATTTATTAAAATATTTATTGAATATCAGTGAAAATGCATTATAAAATAAATAATAAAAATAAAACACTTGAAATTCAATCTCTCATAATATGATTGAAAAGAAATCAATTTGATTAGGTTTCTAATAAAGAACAGAGTACCTAAATTAAATAAGAATTAAAACGTCACACATAATGGGGCTAGATATTGTGAATAAAAGTAAAAAAAATATATAACTATAGTTGATATTTATTTGGAAAAAAATGATTTATACTTTTAAATTACTAAGGTAATGGCACCAATAGATGACATTTTAAGCGCTCTTGTCGCTATTTTCTTTTATAAAACCGAAACTATACGTCTCACAAAAAAAATCTTTTGGTTATTATAAAGCTTATCTTACCTTTTATCACCAGGATAAATATTTTAAACTTTTATATGAGTTTAATAGGAAATATAATTTTTTTTCAAAGTAATCAAATGGAACCTATAGATGACACCAAAAATTTTGGTGGAACCTAATGATGACAATTATGGAACCCAAAGATGACATCTACTTTTTTTACTTCGCTAGCTCTCTTTATCTTCAACTTATTTATTTACAAAGTAAAACATCTTTCCAACACCTTGTTACTGATTTAACTTTAGTTATAATAAAAAAATCAGGTTTCATATAATGATACATTAGATCAGAGGTTCTTAAACTGTGGTCCGCGGACCCCTGGGGGTCCGCGAAGACTTTTCTGGGGGTCCGCAAAGCCATCGTACAGGTGCACGAGAAAATTATGAGTCAGTTAAAACTTTATTTAATATAAAAAGAGCGATGGGATGGCTTTGTGAGGAAACAGAGATCAAATACCCAAATTCAACGAAATGTGCAAGAAAACTATTGCTACCGTTTCTATCTTCATATTTAGCTGAATTTTCATTCTTCAATATTATAATTTCTAATAAAATGTGTTCTACAATATGCAAAAAAATCGTTATTCACCAATCACTGTTAGAAATATTCAACATATATCCTTGTTCTTATGAGATCGCAAACCAGAAATTAACTAATAAAATGACGTAAAGTACCTAAAGTTGGGATGGGGTCCGTCAAAAAAAATTTCTCCAAGTGGGGGTCCGCGGAGTACATAAGTTTAAGAACCTCTGCATTAGATATATTTATTGTGATTGATTTTATTTTTAGCTGATTATTATAATAAAATAAAAAATTGATTTTAAACAAATCTTTTTTTAATTATGCATTTTTAATTATACATTGAGAACAGAGTAATTTAAAAAAAATTTCAAAAAAATAGTGTATGAAATTCTGGAACAGAAAAAAATTTTCTGACAATGAGAAACACAGCGTCACCTTTAGGTTCCTATATCAATTCAGACATGCAACTTGGTGGAATTATATAAAATTATCTCCTCTTTACAGCTATTAATATAATAGACAATTTTTTTAAAAACCTACTTATAGCTGACATTGCTGTCATCTATAGGAAAAACAATTTTTAGGGGCACCTATAGATAACACCGTTGATAAAAAAGATACTTTTAAGAATTAGGTGTTTAAATTGAAATGATTTATATCTATATTAAGTCTATTTTATAATGTAGTTGTTAAATTCTTGATAAATATGAATATAAAAATATAAAATACTAATTAAGAACATTACTTCCCTTAAGGTTATCTTTAAGATTTGTTGAAAAAATCAATTGTTGACGATTCGGTCTGCTTTTCAAGTTAAAAGAAAAAAAATAGGGCGACTTATTGTATTGTTGTAGGATATCTCAGGTGGTGGAAAAGCATAACTATCATTTAAAAAAAAAAATTTCCGCGTATGTTTTAAAATTTGCTTATTTTTTTAGTTTAAATTCAAAAGTGTCATCTATAGGTGCCATGTCATCTATAGGTGCCATTACCTTATATTGATATTATTATACGAGTTAAGTTATTTAAATAACTTTTCCTTTTTTTTTTTAGCTTGTTATGGTTTGATGGTAGTCGGTGTCTGAAGAATATATAGGATACGTATAGAAAAAGGAATCACATCTCATCAGAGGTAAAGTTGATATATAAACAAACTATAATTAAAAATTAGAATTACATATTCAATTAATTTTTAAGTAGAAAATCAATAAAAGTTGTATCGATAGATATATAAATATTCATAAATTAAAACAATAAGAAAAAGAAATTTACATTCGACTGAATTTGTTTTATTCTAGTTTTTTACAATAAATTTAAATAAATATAGTATTTTATAGGAAAGTATTCTTTAAATTAAAAATGGCTTTTTTTCATTCATGATATTTATTTATATAATTAATCATGAAATAACAAAAGAGCTATGATCAAGACAATTTTTTTTTTTTTTTTTATATATTTAATTCGTCGTGCATAGTTTAGAATAATAGGTTAAAATTTAATATAATGTTTTGGATTTTTCATTTGAATATAAAAAAAAGAGTATTTAATAATTTAAATATTTTCAATTTCTCTATTAGTTCATCTGAAAGAACGTGGATTCACGAAACAAATTTGGACCACTACTATATATGGAGATGGTGAAAAGTACGAGTTCATCGAGATCGTCGAGTGACTTACTACGAGTGGGCAACCTATTTATAACTCCGAGGTTAGTAATTTTTGTTATAAAAAAAATGTATTATAATTTGAATACTCAATCTTATATATGTCTTTTGTTTTTCTTTTTTTTTTTTCATGTATCATCCTTTTGCTGATGGCAAATTCAATTCTCTTCGAATAATATTGGTTTCTTCAAAATTTTTTATAAATACAGCTCACCAAAAATAAGTACTCAACATATATTTTTTGATTATTCTGGCACTAGTGGTAGTAATGAATTTAAAACATTCTTTCACTATTATCTTCTTCAAGTATTATTTTTTAAGTTTAAAAAAGGTTTTATTTAATTTTTAATATATATCACGATATTTTTTATCTATCACCATCAGATATGTTCGTACCCGTTGACTCCACTCTCTGGTCACTAAGAAATGATGATGGAAGAAGCTAATAAGAATAAGCGCATGCACAAACGGTGAGTAGAATTATGAATACAATAGAATTTCAAAATAATCCAGATATTTTTACATTGATGAATTTATAACGATACTACACGCGTATATTAAATTACTAAGTGAAATGTTTTGTTAATTTTTTAGTTTTACTTGATGATGTCCACCATTCCAGAATCAAGAGAGAGATTGAACAACATAATGACTTATATAATGAATTTATAAAGATACTACACGCGTATATTAAATTATTAAGTGAAATGGTTTGTTAATTTTTTAGTCTTAATTGATGTGTACCATTGCAGAAACAAGAGAGAGAGAGAGATTGACAACATAATGACTTCCAGATCATCGTCAACATACATCGGGCTATTGCAAGGGGGTGTAACCCCCCGTAAGTATTTGTTTAAGATATTTAAATATTATTTTCTACTCTATTTTCAATCTTAATAAATATGTCTTTTATTTTTCTTGTTTTTCATGTAACCTCGATCAATGTTGATGTTTCACTTTTAGGTTTCATCAAAAAGATGAGTAGGTTTCCAATAAATGAATTATTCCAGGAAAACATTATTTCATATTAGTCTTTGTTTTACAGGGATTGAAGACGATGATACTGTTGAATAATCAATACATTGTAAGTATTGTAGATGTAAAAAATTGAAAAAAAAAATCTTATTTTATCTACCACAATCCATATTTTCTAAGGAAAGTTTTAAAATATCGTAAATATCCAAAGTGAATCTTAATTACAATCCAAAATGGTATAAATTAATATATAAAAAGTTAAAAAATCTCTTGTATTTACCAAAAGTAGAATTTTCCCCAAAAAAATTGAAAAAAATAATATTTTTTTCAATGACATTGCCTAATTTCCAAGGAAATTTATAAAATATCGTAAACATACAAATTTATTTTAATATATTTATTATTTTAAAAACTACAAGAACGCTTACTGTCCAAATCTTCTTTTCCAGGTTGATTTTTTCTTCATGCTGTTTTTTATTATTTTTATCATCATTTTCTTCATCCAATCTGGGAATGCTTTTTCTTTTTTTTTAATTTTTTTTATTAATCTTTCACCAGAAACATTTTTATTATCCATCTCACTCTCCTTCATATTTTTTCCTGTTTTTTCATTTCATGCGGATTCCATTTTTTTTCTCTTTATTTTTTTGTAAATACTTAAGTAGATTTTTTATTAATATTTCACGATGTTTCATCCTCATTTATACCTTTTTTATTAGCAGTTGTCCTTTTCAATTTGTTCACCATTTTACTTAATTTTGATTTTCTGTAATGACATTTTCAATTTCTTTATTTGCTTTTTTGTTTTTTTAGTGGCATTGAAGAAATATTATTTTGGATAATATCACCACCATTTCCTATAACATTATCACCCGATATTAACTCCACTTGTCATTTCAAGATCATTTTACATTTTATTATATATTTTTAGAGTCAAAAGGAAACAATAACAATAACACAAATTCAACACATAATATAATACTAAAAATTCTATTATTTTTTTAATAATTTATTTATTAACTATTTAAAATTAAAAAAAAGAAGCTCTGTTTAACACTTAATAACAATTTGAGTTGAGATTTGCTTTTGGAGGAAAAATTGTTTTTATACAATTTTGACAAAAGTTATTCTTATTATTATTTAAGATAAAATTAACAAATATTTACGTTATTTATTTATTTTGACCATTCTTCGACTGAGCCGATATATTTTTTAATAGTGAGATTACTTAATAGGATCATCTCAATCGCTTCTTTTCATTTTACAATATTAATTGAGTCTCTTTTTGATCCCCCACCCCTCTAATTTTTTATTATTATTAACAATAACATATTTTATAAAGACTTATGTTTAGAGAAGTGAAACAGGAAGATTATATAGAATGGATTAATTTTTTTAAGATCATCCATTGATTAACCCCTTGGAGTGCAAACTACAAACTCAGTATCTAATTTGAACTATTTCCTCTTGAAATTTAAGTGGAACGATGTGTCGAGCTAAAAGAGAGATTTTATCACGAAGGATTAAAATGTTATTGTAAAGGAAGAAATTTTAGCACTAGAATGACAATGTTGAATTAAATTTAAGAGAGAAGGATCGAGAGGTTGTTCTTTGATAAGAATTTTAAAAAAATTAATGATTTCAGAATTTTCTTTTGACGGGTCTGAGAGACAGACAGCAGATAAAATTTCTTTGAAAATGGGTTGGTTGGGTATGTTACCAGATTGCCGTCTCAGAATATCAGCAGGAATATTTTCTTCACTTTTGATATATTCCATGGTGAAACTTAACTGTTGTAGAATTTCATACCAGCGAATTATGGACTAATATGGTGTGAGTTAAGAACTCTAATGCTTGTGATCTCTTTTGATATTTACTTTATAGCCTAGGATTTAATATTTCAAACGTTTTTATATGCCCATACAATTACTAATAATTCCAATTCCGTTACTGTTTTCAACATTTCATAACTTGCCAAGCTACGACTGACAAACGTGATTGGTCTCTCTTCTTGGTCACCATTTACCTGTGCGAGAGTGCGAGTATAGCAGCTAAACTAATTTGGGATAATAGGAGACCAAGTCAAGAAAACTTTTTAACCGTTTAGGGTTAGCGGGATCCGGCCAGTCTCTTATCATGGGGAATAATTCCTCGAGTGGTGAGGTTATTTCCCAGATAGTTAACTTTTATTTATTTCTAAAGAAACTTGATTTCTCTTTGTAAATTTTCACTCCAAATTTTTTAAAAAGATAAAAATTGAACGCAAGTGTTGTAGGTGTTCCTCATAAAAGATCGGCAGGCAACACCCAACAAAAAGCGCGATTAAAGCTAGCTACCGAGGTTGAGAGGCCAAAAGAAAGTCGTTTGTATTGATAAAGCTTTACATTGTAACGAAAAGGGGTACAGGGTCTAGACTCAGGAGCGAGTTCAATTTGTCAATAGAATTGAGTGAAATCAATAGTAGAAAGGACATAAGGTTGCTGTTTTAAGAAAAGAAGTTCATCTGGACGAGGAGGGATTTCGAAATCAGAAAAGGATTTTTTATTTATTGTCCTGGCATCAAGACACATTCTTACTTAGCCATTCTGTTTGACCACAGTACGAATAGGGTTAACGTATTGAGATACAGATCTTTCGATCACTCCCCAGTCCAAATATTTCTCGATTAATAAATCTAAAGCGGCCCTATGGCCTAGGTCAATAGGGCATTGGTAAAGTTGATGGGTGTTGAAATCTTATAAATCAGTTTTGTGGACAGTTTTACGTTAGGGAAGATGAATTACAAGTATCCAGAAAAATAATGTGACGAAGTAAAACTTCAAATACTAGAAAATTATAAAAAAATATAAATATAAATATAAATAAAATAAAACAAATACAATGTCCATTCATAAATAGCGATACGTATAAGAACTATTACATTTTGAAGATATATTATTGCATTTGAACTTTTACCAGTTGTAAAAAAAATTCAAAAGTCAAGAATATTTAATTCATGAATTTGGATTTTCTTTTGGCAATATAAAATATATTCAAAAATAATTTAAAAAAATTATATAAATGTTTTATTTTTTATAATAATGATATAATTGATAATAAAATATAAGAATATAATAATTGATTAATAATATTAATACAAATCTGATATTAATATAATTAAAATTATAAATCATTATGTGTTAATTTTACATTTTTCTTCTTTTGTTTTTATTGGTAATGGTCCTGGTGGTCGAAAAACAGTACTGAAAATGATTAAATTTAGAAAAATACATTTAAATACATTAAATAAATTAAACAGATTCGATAAAAAAATAAAAAATAATTAATACTTACTGACAAGTTGTACAAATAGGAGTAATTTTGCAGGAAACTGAAAATATAAAAAAAATTATTTATATAGTATAAAATTTTTATTTAGAAATTATTAAATGTTTGAAAATTTATACTTACTGGCAAGACAAACAGAACATACAAATCCTATATCCTGATGTTCCTGATGACAAAAACAAACTGCACGATAACCAACATTAACAGGTGGAGGAAGAACTAATTTGCTTCGAATTGATGGCTCTGGTAAGAATACCCACTATAAAAAGATTCCACATTATCTTAATTTATAGAATTGCCAGAAATCAATACAAGATAATTAATTTTCAATTAGAAAGTTAACAGAATAAAAATTTTAAATTGACTAAATTTCGTCTTGGTACAACGACCAATATAGTATTCCTGCATCTAATTAAATAAAAAATTAATAAGAATAAAGAATACATTTTTCGAAGTATTTAAGTAATCAAATTTGAGATTATATTAATATTTTAAAAATAAATTAAGAAATTTATTATTTTTTAAAAATTATTTATATAAATAAAAAAACAAAATAATAAATACTTACGAATAAATATTGTAAAAGTCCCTGAAGTTGGGGTACTTTTAAATATAGTCCACCTGTAATATGACAGCCTTGTTGAAGTAATCCTAATTCTTGATCCAAACTACATAGATCTAACATTACATTCTAAAATGAAAATGTAAAATGAAACAAATAATAATAACATAATCATAACATATTAGATTAACTTACTTGTCTTTTAGCAGTAAAAAAACCATTCATATAATTCATATATTGTGATACTGTGTCACCACAACCTGTAATTGTTAGAATTCTAGAATTCATTTTAGATCCATTTGGCAATTCCCTTTGAAGCCTAGAAATTTTTTAAAATGTAATAAAGTACTAAGTTTGGTATAGATTAGAGCAGGGCTTCTTAAACTTTTTTATATAGCGACCCCCTACAAGCTTAGGAAATTTTAAACGACCCCCTCCTCCATATAATGAAATATATATTAACCGTAGATGTAGATGTAATATCGCACTATTTTACAATGTAAATAAAATAAGGATTAAAGAATACATACCCATTCATTTCACATAAATATAATTGGAAACGTTGACGGGATATCGGTCAAAATAAAACACAATAAATAGAATGACATAAAACTATATATATATATATTTATTCAATAGAAAAAATAAATTTTTGTAACAATTTCTTTATAAGAAAACATATTATTAACATCAAACAATATTAATGTGACGGATGTGATTGTTTATTTTTACACAAATAATTAAATCTAGGCTCAATTTGAGTTAGTGCAGGTCGTAATAAATTTTCAACGTTTATTAAAGTTGAACGGTATTTTGATTTTATGTAAGTTAATGTGGAAAAGGCTGATTCACATAAATATGTTGTACAAAATGGCAGTAATTTGTTCATTGCCATTTCCGATAGTAGAGGATATTCTGATTTGATTTCTATCCAAAATTCATGCACCGGCACTTGAGAAAATCTGAGTCGCAAGGTAGTATCACTTGTTAATTCGGCAAATTCTTCCTGTGCTTTTTTTTAAGTTTAAAAAATTAATTTCTTCCATTTCAATTGAAAATGGATTGCAAATCCATTGTTGTGTATCGATATCATTGGAAAAATACCTATGCATGTAAACTTCCATATCCTTCAAAAAATTAACTATAATTTTTGTTATAGGAGTATCTTTTTTTGAAATATTGTTACTAAATATATACTCGTCAGTAAATGGAAACATTTCGAGCGATCCACTTTCCACTCTGTTCTTCCATATAAGAATTTTTTTAACAAAGGCCTCAAGTTTATTTTTTAACATAAACATATTAACGCAGACTCCCTGCATTGATAAATTCATATCATTGATTTTATCAAAAATATCTGCCAAATTAGAATTTTGCTCTGTTAGAAATATAAGAACTTCATCTTTTAAAGTTAATAATCGTTTCAAACTTCGACCTCTTGATAGCCACCTAACTTCAGCATGTAGCAATAAACTTGTATAATCAGAATCCATATCAATGCACAAATTTTTAAACAATCGACTATTAAGTGCTCGACTTTTAATAAAGTTAATGATTTTGACTGCATCAAAAAACACAGTGTTTAATTCTGGTGCAATTTTTTTTAACAAGTGCCTCTCGGTGAATCATACAATGTGTAAATATAATATGATCATTTCCACCAGCTTTAACAAATGCTGTAAAACCAAGATCTTGCTGCAGCACCGTCCGTGCACACACCAACACAATTTTTCCAATTTAATCCTTCTTTTTCAAAAAACTCGTTTACTTTTATATATATATATATATATATATCTTTTCCACGAGTATGACCTTCCAGAGGACGACAAAACAGTATATCTTCATGAAGCTTCCCTCATAAATATATCTTACAAAAAGTAACAACTGTGCCATTTTTGAAATGTCTGTCGACTCGTCCAGTTGTATTGCAAACTTTGAGCTATCTTTAAGCCTCATAAGAAGCTGTTGAAATTGATCATTGCTAATGTCTGAAATTCTTTTGGACACAGTGTCATTTGATAATGGAATTTTACTAATTTCAGCAGCATATTGTTTTCCATGAACAATTTCAGACATTCTTATAGCTGCAAGTAGTAAAAGTTGCTCTCCAATAGTAAAAGGCTTTTTCGTTTTTGCTATCAAATACGAAACTTCATACGATGACAATAGATATTTATCATTCAAAGTAACATACTGTAATGATTTTTTTGTAGAAGGGAAATATTGAAGGGGGAAATTTTAAGAAAAAGAATTAATGTTTGGTCACAAATCTGTAATGGGCAAAGACTGGACTTTGAATTGGCGTGAACTGTCCCGGATATCTGGACAAAAAAATAAAAAGAGAGAAAAAAAATTAAATTTAAAATTTAGAATTAAAAATTTATTATATTTAATGTTTAAATATATTTTTAAAACCTCTAAATTTAAATATAAACTTTTATTTATAGGTTTTTTTATATATGTAAAAATTTATTTAATATTTATTTATAGAACAAAAATCCGTTATATCAAAATTTAAGAGACATCAATATTTGTTGTGAATTAAAAATAATTTTTCTTTTAATTCTTTGATTAACAAAATAAAAAATTAATAATAAAAAAATTCCTTCTTGCAAACAATATTTCTTGTTAACGATGTAGCCGGAACTCTTCTAAGTGACGGCTGAATGGTGTTCCCAACTGCAGAATTAATGAATACAATAACACCACCAAAAGATGCAATCAAAGAATCAATGCAACAATATGTTCAAATCAATAATGTATAAAACTGTTAATCTTGTAGCCGGTCCTTATATAAGCGATTATCAGTGGACTGGTGAATGGAGGTCCCTTTTTCCTCCAATAAAGTCCATCTGCTCGGGACGCTAGCTACTGCCCGACCGAATCTTTGACTTTACAACCACTAGTCCTCTTCAGGGGAAACGTATTGTAATCCTAATCCTTTCCACAAAATTTATTTATTTTTAAATAAATAAATTTTATTTTTTCTTTTATTTTAAGATTCAATGATATTTTTAAAATATCATTACATCCCCTGTTTCCGATTAAAAAAATTTATTTGGGGATATGAAAAGACCCAAAAAAAATTTTTTTATTTTGTTAATGGACCGGGTAGTTACCACACAGCACTACACATTCACTATGACTTTAGTTTGTGGATGGTAGTTACCACACATCACTTCAAATTCACTAGCACTTTTTGTTTGTGGATATTATATACACAAAATATTTACATTTATATATTTACAAATAGGTTTACAGTTTTTTGTTAAATATTGACACTTACAAACTAATTATAACAAATTTTCATTTATTTTTTATTTTATTATTATTATTAATATTTTTAATTATTTGAAAAATTGTATATTTTTTTTCCAAAATATAAAAATAAAGAATTTGGTTAAATTCAATTTGGATAATTAAACCCTTTTTTCTTTTTTTTTTTTTTTTTAAAAAAAATTTGATTTTATTTAAATTTTTAAACAAAAAATTAATTTTCTATGCAATTCGCATTTAGATCATTTAACATTTAATCACAAATTTTCTTTCTTTTAAAATTCAAAAATCCTCTCTCTCTTAACAATTCATCTTCTTACTTTAACAAGAAACACCTTGACACAACTCGAATCAATTAACAAAATGAATCTACTATAAAAAATAAACTTTTGGCTCTATTAATATAAACAAACAATGAGATTATTAATGATTTGAATTGTTTAATTATTTCAATATGAACAACAACAGCATATCAACCGATATTCACTTCAAACGAATCGAGACTTACCATCACCACAACCCTTTCAATGATTTGCCTACACATGAACACTCTCTGTAACCTCTTACATTTTGCTATACGAATCAAAATTTAAAAAAGCAATCTCGCTACTTCAATATATTAAAAAATTTCCTTTAACCCTAAATCCTATTACTTTATCATTATAATAACCAATTTCATATTTCATAATCCATAACACAATATTTATCACTCAATTAACCATTATTTTTCTTAACTTATCCCTTAAGTAATTAAACCTAAAAACTTTTTATATATCATTTTTCGATCAAGATCGACCCTCTATCTTAAAATTCTGTATAGCTCCATATTTTAATATCTCAAAAAACACCAATCGCAGACAAACTTCCTGAAATAATTGACGAATAACAAACATCTCTCAACTAATTAAAGGAGTCTAAAAATCAAAAAAAAATCAAAAAACTACAATTCATTAAATTTAATATCATTAATAACCTTGAAAACCATTTGATATAATTTTAATTAATGTGCCAATTGTATCATTTAAATGCAAGCCAAATTGATTAAAATAAAAATTGTCATTTCCTTCATAAGTGGTTCAAATTCAAAATTACCATAATATCAATCGTGGCAAAGGAAACTTTAATTTTGCGGCGAAAATACCATCCCCTTTTTATTATGAATATAAACCTAAATCTAAAATACCAACTTTTTACTTGTACTATCGCTAGTAGGGAAGGCGAACCATTCTTAAGGGATGTTGGATCATTGGGACAAGGAAGATAACAAGGACTGTTAGTTGCCTTTCTAATATTAGTCACAGAGCGTAAAGTGTTAACAGTAGTAGTGGGGAAGGTCTTCGATATAGAATCACTTCGCTTATATGGAGAGTTATCACAATTTTGAGGCTTGATGGTGGGTTTACTCAGTTTATTAATAGTATTTGCAAATGAGATTTCTGGGGGTGGAAGCGAAGTGGGTGGATCCTTAATAATGATTTTTGACGATACGGACAAATTTGTATTTTTTAATATTAATTTAGGAGCACTATTTTCTATTGCTTGAACCTTCCTATTAATATTATTCAAAGAGTCTGAAGTGTTAACAGAATTAGTGGGAAGAGGCCTGGTTATAGGATCATTTCGAGAGTTATCCAAATTTTGAGGGTTGATGGTGGGTTTATTCAGTTTATTACTAGTATTTGCATATGAGATTTCTGGGGGTGGAAGCGAAGTAGGTGGATCCTTTATAATGACTTGTGACGTATCAGACAAATTTTTATTTTTTAAGAGTAATTTAGGAGTACTATTTTCTATTGTTGGAAACTTCCTATTAATATTATTCAAAGAGCCTGACGTGTTAACAGTATTAGTGGGGAGAGGCTTGGATATAGGATCATTTCGAGAGTTATCCAAATTTTGAGGATTGATGGTGGGTTTATTCAGTTTATTACTAGTATTTGCACATGAGATTTCTGGGGGTGCAAACGACGTAGGTGGATCCTTAATAATGATTTTTGACGATAAAGACAAATTTGTATTTTTTAAGATTAATTTAGGAGCACTATTTTCTATTGTTTGAACCTCCCTATTAATATTATTCAAAGAGCGCGAAGTGTTAACAGTATTAGTAGGGTGAGGCAGAGATATAGGGTCATTTCGAATATATGGAGAGTTATCCAAATTTTGAGGATTGATGGTGGGTTTATTCAGTTTGTCAAAAGTATTGGCATAGAGATTTCTGGGAGTGGAAGTGAAGTGGGTGGATCCTTTATAATGACTTGTGACGACACAGACAAATTTTTATTTTTTAAGAGTAATTTAGGATTACTATTTTCTATTTTTTGAAACTTCCTATCCATATGATCTAATTTTTGGTTTACCTGCATTAATTTTTGCAATATGAGGTTCAGAGCATTTGCATCTAAAGGGTTAGGTACTGGCATGGTCCCGACATCCATTGAAGCAACCGGTCGATCCGACTGCATTCGAAAATTCTGTGTAACATCTTCCTTACACACTAACGGATCGAACATCTTGACAACATCGTCCCACTCCACCACTCTATCTGCAACCATTCTATTTTTTATTTTTTTTTTTTTTTAAAACAAATTTTCTACAACAGACAATGACAAAAAAATTAGTTTTCCTGTTGTTTCAAAGTGTCTCCCAGTCCGTCTCCAAGACAGTTCAAGTCCGACGTATTTATTCATATTTCGGTGGGATGCCTCCATGTAATGATTTTTTTGTAGAAGGGAAATATTGAAGGGGGAAATTTTAAGAAAAAGAATTAATGTTTGGTCACAAATCTGTAATGGGCAAAGACTGGACTTTGAATTGGCGTGAACTGTCCCGGATATCTGGACAAAAAAATAAAAAGAGAGAAAAAAAATTAAATTTAAAATTTAGAATTAAAAATTTATTATATTTAATGTTTAAATATATTTTTAAAACCTCTAAATTTAAATATAAACTTTTATTTATAGGTTTTTTTATATATGTAAAAATTTATTTAATATTTATTTATAGAACAAAAATCCGTTATATCAAAATTTAAGAGACATCAATATTTGTTGTGAATTAAAAATAATTTTTCTTTTAATTCTTTGATTAACAAAATAAAAAATTAATAATAAAAAAATTCCTTCTTGCAAACAATATTTCTTGTTAACGATGTAGCCGGAACTCTTCTAAGTGACGGCTGAATGGTGTTCCCAACTGCAGAATTAATGAATACAATAACACCACCAAAAGATGCAATCAAAGAATCAATGCAACAATATGTTCAAATCAATAATGTATAAAACTGTTAATCTTGTAGCCGGTCCTTATATAAGCGATTATCAGTGGACTGGTGAATGGAGGTCCCTTTTTCCTCCAATAAAGTCCATCTGCTCGGGACGCTAGCTACTGCCCGACCGAATCTTTGACTTTACAACCACTAGTCCTCTTCAGGGGAAACGTATTGTAATCCTAATCCTTTCCACAAAATTTATTTATTTTTAAATAAATAAATTTTATTTTTTCTTTTATTTTAAGATTCAATGATATTTTTAAAATATCATTACAATACTTCTCGAAAGTGTTCTTTTCTTTATTTGATGTTTGCAAAAGACGCTCAAAATATTCTATTGGCTTTTTTGATAACGTTGCATGTTTAGTATTCAAATGTCGTTGCAGTTTTGACGGTTTCATGCTTTCTGCAGTCAAAACTTCTTTGCAAATTAAGCACACTGGTTGTTCTTCATTGTAGTGAGAAGAGCATGTGAAGCCATACTGTAAATATGATTCGTCATATTTTCTTTTTTTTGTATTTATTAAAGCTTTTGTGGTTATTTTGATAATTATTAAGAGAATTTTTATTAAAAGACCACATTATTTGTATAAAATTATTTATTAAATTAAAATAATTGTACAACGTTTCAACTGCTTATTCTGCAGTCGTTTTCAAGTAACCGTACGCTTGCTCCGTCAAGAGGTGACGTGTCCCAGCATGCATCAGTCCGCTTGAATCGGAGCAAGCGTACGGTTACTTGAAAACGACTGCAGAATAAGCAGTTGAAACGTTGTACAATTATTTTAATTTAATAAATAATTTTATACAAATAATGTGGTCTTTTAATAAAAATTCTCTTAATAATTCTTTTTTTTGTTTTGCTAGAAGTCGGATTTGAAGCACTGCAACTTGGTTGTGACGGCGTGGTAGACTTATTAGTTGGAATCTTATTTAGCCATTTATCCATGATGGTTAAATAATAATAAATAATTTAAAAAAATGTAGTCCAATCTTTAATCCTTTTTATCTCGAAAACTAGAAGTCTATCCAAGAATTGCCTAAGAAAAATGTTTCTTAGAATTAATCAAAGAATCAACTGGCGAAGTTTCATCAAATTTCGAGAGGTGCCCGGTGTCTCTAATCCTCTATACCCAAAGTTTATATGATTCCCTTATAAATTATATATTTACCTATGAATATAACATAGAGACATACTTAATGCCCCAGCTAGAAACGATTCATTTGTTATTTGTGAGCCCGACTTTTTAATATTTTCCATTTCTTGTGAAATAAGTTTTTGTAAATTTTGTTTAACAGTCGATTCAACATGTGTAAAAGTTTCATATTGACCATCTTGTTGTCTGAAACTATTACCTTGTTGTGTAGATAAAGTAGTAGGATATAAAAATTGTCTAAAAAAGCATAAATTAATTCAATTAAAGAATAAATAAATATGTATATAAATATTTTTATATTAACTTACGATATTCTTGAGTGGCATGCTAAAATGGCCAATTTATTTGCAAATTTCAGTATTAAGTGTGAATTTGCAAATGTTAATAAAGAATCCAGGCATTGTGTTAAGAGATGAGGATTTTCCCTGTAAATTTTTTGGCCTGGATTAGTATACAAAGAAAACTCGACTCCTTTTCTGCAAAGATAAGAATAAATAGTATACAAAGAAAACTCGACTCCTTTTCTGCAAAGATAAGAATAAATAAACTTTAAACATATAAAAAATTAAATTACATTTAAATATTTTAGGTTAAATAAAATATACCTATACCTTCGCCATTTTTAAATAATTTTTAAATTAAAGTTTTCTATATTAAATACTTTATTTTTATTAACAAAAATTATAATATAGATATTAAATTTTACACTATTCTTAATGAAAGTAATTAAGGATTATATATTTAATTAACAATTAAAATAAAAATTATTAATGTTTTGGAAATTTTTGTTTTTTCCAAATAATTTGAAACAGAATAGCCATCATTTATTGGGTGTATAGGAGCTAAAAAGGTGAGGAGAAAATTGTTTTTTTTTAGAAATATAAATACCTTGACCAGGATTGTAATTATTTATTGTTAGTTGATCAGAGGTTTGAATTTAATATTAAATTTATTTTCTAATCTCTCAAATAGAAAATCAGTTTGGCTTTGTATTGGATCATCCAATGGATCATTTTTTATTTTATTGTTGTCATAATCAAATTCAAATCCAAAATGTTTAACGGATCGATTTTTTAATTTTCCTGAATTATATATTTAATTATGTAAAAATAGATATTAGTAACAAAAATGAATAAAGATAAACAATTAGTACCGGAATTATTTGTATTACTTTCAAATAAAGCCATCAGCAATTTTTCTTCATTGTCATCAATAAAATCTTCTAATAAATTTAATCCAGAAGGTGGCGAATTTGTCCATGGATTAATAACATTAGGAGCTAGAAAATGAAATCAATAATTGGTTCGTTGGTTGTTAATTAAAAATAATTAAGACATTAATGAAATAATTAATAATTGAACATACTTTCAACGACAAAAGCAAGATATAGTAGTGTTGTCATTTGAGAAAATTTTTTCGTTTCCATTGATATTTTCAAAAGCTTCTTTTGCATCAAGTAAATTTGAAAAGACAACAAAAGAATAAGTTTTATTATTTTCCATTATAACCTTTTCAATTGGTCCATAAGGAGAGAAAATTTCAATTAATTTTTCTTAAGTTAAACCAGTATTGAGTCCTGCATTTCCAATATAGATAATCTAAAATACATATCAATTTCTATTTCTATTTCTATTGATTATCTAAATAAAATGAAAGAAATAATAATAATGAGAAAATAAAACATTGGATGGATCATTCACACCTGAAATTCCTGTGTCTCTTAATAGTTTTTGTCTACATTTTTCAATTTTATTATTTATTTTTCTTTCTAATCTTCGAACTGTACGTGATGGTACGGATGATAACATATTGGGAATATTTAATTGGATAAAAATAAATAAATAAGATAAAGAATCATATAGTCAGGTTATTTATTTCAATTATAAGAGGTTATATTTTATAATTGAATAGAAAACACGATCAATCAATCGAATATTCGATAGTTTCTTTCGATAAAATAATTATTTCTCATTTTTAGGTTAGATTGTTTATTCTTCTTATTGGGTGTATAGGAGCTGATAGGAGCCAATGAGTAATAATGATATAATTAATAACTAGTTGAATAAGGATAATTGAAATTTCTTGTCCAATGCTGCTCAATATATACCCGAATAACTCCATAGATAAATAAAAATAAGATAAGCAACTCACAAGAAGAATTATA
This sequence comes from Labia minor, assembly GCA_963082975.1. Classification (NCBI taxonomy): domain Eukaryota; kingdom Metazoa; phylum Arthropoda; class Insecta; order Dermaptera; family Spongiphoridae; genus Labia; species Labia minor. The sequence goes on from OY720348.1 coordinate 72,382,097, forward strand.
GATGTGGCTAAATTAGCTCAATCAAATATTTTAAAATTAAAAAATAATGTTTTAAAATAAAAAATATTTATTAGATTCAATAAATAAAATAAAAATTTAAATAAATTATCAAAAATATTCAATTGATATGACTGTAAAATTATTTATTGAAGTGGTCTAAAATACAAGATTCTGTCGCCAAGATTATAAAAATTTAAAAATCAAAACTTAAAAAATTACACACATATATCTCAATATATTTTATTAATATATATATTATATGTTAATTTACTTTGATAATTTAATATTTTAAAAACAAACTTTATTTAAGGTAAAAGTAGTACTTTCATTTAAATAAATTTAAAATATGATTTCAATTTAAAACAATTGAGAAATTTTAGAAATATTCATATTAAAATTTAAATATTTCTAATTTATATTTTTTATTAAATTTTTAAATGGTTAAATACATTGTATTAAATGTGAGGTATATAATTACATAAACCTTTTCAACCTTTGATTTCTTATTAATTATTTGGCATTATACATTTTTGTTTATAAAGTTAACTTTAAATTCCTATTTTCAAAAATCTCAAACTCACAAATATAGTCAATATTCATATTTTAAATTCAATAATTATATTGAATTAAAAAGATAATATTTGTAAATAAAATAATTCTTGTTTTTTCTTTTATTTAGAGATTTGTAATTTATACAAACCCTTTCAAATAAATATCACCAATCAAAGCATGATTTTGTAAGTAATATCAGGCTTAGATTGTATAGAATTGAAATAATTTCAAATAAATCATTATTCACTGAATAAAATTGCAAATTAACCGAAATCTTTACATTATACTATAACCAACAAATATTATATATAATATTAATTATCTTCTCCATCGATTTCAATTTACTATTAATAGTATATCTTGCACTTCAAATAAACGTCTTATTCTCTTTATATTTAAGTACCGGGACCCCGAGCCTCGGCTCGGTATTTAAGTTAAAAAAAATGATTCATTATTATTGGGTTTGGCTGGTAATATTAATACCTGGGATACCGAGCTGTCGCTCGAAAAAATCTTTAGACATTATTATAGACATTTTCATTCTGTAAATTAAATAATTTTATTTCATTTAAATAAATATCTATTTTTAAATAATTTTTCTCTCTACATTATTTATCTAATTCTGACAATATATTAAGATCACACCGGGACCCCGAGCCTCGGCTAGGTAATTAAGTTAAAAAAAAATAATTCATTATTATATTGGGTTTGGCTGGTAATATTAATACTTGGGACACCGAGCTGATATACAATTCTTTAATTATTTATTACAATTATTAAATGTTGCATCATTGCATGGAACTTGGGGTCCTCAATAATACATAAATATGTATTATTAGATATGTTTCTAAGTGCATGAATATTTTTTTTTTATTGGAAGAATGATAAATATATATCGTAATTTATAATTATAAAATATTATTAAAATATATATTTTTAATTTTATTTCGAAATTAAATAAAAAATTTTAAAATATTTTAAATATAAAAAAAATATCTTTTAAAAAAAGGCGGGAGTCAAATTTCAATATGAGTGTCATTTGTCCATATATAAATTAAAAGATAAGATAAGTTAATTAAAATATATATATAAACAAAAGCAAAATTAAATAATAAAAATTTATAAAATTTTGAATTAATATTAAATTATTAGTTAATGACTAATAAGTAATTAATAAAATAAAAAAAATAAAATTTATTACAATATTACAATTATTAAATGTTGCATCATTTTAATTAATAAAATAAAATAAAAGAAATTAAATTTAATCAAAGAACAATGAATAAATAAATATAAAATAATAGATAAAAAAAAAAAAAATTTTTTTCCGCCGGTTTCGATCCTGCTAAGTTGACTATTCAAAACAGTGCCTTTACCCAATAGACTAATATATTTAGATCAGAGTTTCTTAATCTTATGTAATCTGCGGACCCCCACTTGAAAAAATTTTTTTTGACGGACCCCATTCCAACTTTAGGTACTTTACGTCATTTTATTAGTTAATTTCTGGCTTACGATCTCATAAGAACAAGGATATATGATGAATATTTCTAACAGTGATTGGTGAATAACGATTTTTTTGCATATTGTAGAACACATTTTATTAGAAATTATAATATTGAAGAAAGAAAATTCTGCTAAATATGAAGATGGAAACGGTAGCAATAGTTTTCTTGCACATTTCGTTGAATTTGGGTATTTGATCTCTGTTTCCTCACAAAGACATGCCATCGCTTCTTTTATATTAAATAAAGTTTTAACCGACTCATCATTTTCTCGTGCACCTGTACGATGGCTTTGCGGACCCCCAGTTAAGGCTTCGCGGACCCCCAGGGGTCCGCGGACCACAGTTTAAGAACCTCTGATTTAGATGATGAAAATGACATTTTTAATCTCTTTGCAAGAATTATATGTTTTTTTTGTTTTTGTTTTTGTTTTTTTTGAGAGTGATTAATAAATATATATATATATTTTATTAAAAATAAATATTTTTAATTTTATTTTGAAATTAAATAATGAATTTTAAAATATTTTAAATATATAAAAAAATCTTACATAAATACAATTCATTTAAAAAAAAGCGGGAATCAACCAACCGTATTTTTTTGTTAATAATTAATTAATTAAGATTAATAAATATATATATATATATATATTATTAAAAATAAATATTTTTAATTTTATTTCGAAATTTATTTTATTTTAAAATATTTTAAATATAAAAAAAATATTAATTGAAGTAAAATTGATGACGTCACACCCATATATAATTTTCAATTAAGAAATTAATAATGAAGCTGTAAGTTTCAAGAGATGTGATCAATAAAACTCAATTTTTCTTTATAAATACTATATCTAGTGTAAATTTGAAAAAAATCGTTAGAGCGGTTTTTGAGAACCAATGGTTATATATATATACAAATATATATACAATTTTAGCTAGCATAATAAGATAAGATAAAATGTAATTTTATTTATCTTTCTAAAAGATAAATCAAGTGAAAAATTCACGGTGTTTTTTTAATTTTGTTATGTATCTTTAGGAGAATTTCATGAGTATCTTTAAAAAAAAACTATCAAACATATATCTTATTTTTACGGTCAGTTTAGAGGAAAAAAAAATGTAAACCTGGTCCTCTTCCGAATGAGCAATATTAATTGAGCCTCTTTTTAATCCCCCCCTCTAATTTATTATTATTATTAACAATAACATATTTTATAAAGACTTTTTTGTCTCTGGTATGATGTGGTGCATCCACGTTTCAACCACGGTTACGAAACGGCCCAAAAACTCGTTCATATTACGGATAAATAACGCCAAACGCTCCTGCGAAGTTGTGCCACGATTGCGTTTGTGGTCGATTGTGATCAAACGCGGCACCCATCTTGCTGAAAGCTTTCTCAGACCCAACTGATCATTCAAATCATACTATTATATTCTATTCATTGTCGATCAATTTTAAATGTAGGAGATTAGAGATTGTCATATATTTTTATAAATAAAAAAATTTAAAAACTTTAGTATTATCTAGCTCAGTGGTTTCCAACCTTTCTGTAACGACGCCCCCCTTTTTCTAAAAAAAATGCTTGCGCCCCTTCCACATTTCTGAAATAATATAACAACAGGGAACAGGGGTGGGCCATGGTTCAGAGCATCGCAAAATCATCTGAACTTTTTCTTTTAGAACCATACTGAAAAAAATGAAAAAAATCGAAAATGTTCAAAAGTTTGTACACAAAATCATCTTACTTTTTTTTAGAACCATATTGGAAAAAAATTGAAAAAAAATCGAAAATGTTCAAAAGTTTGTACACAAAATCATCTTACTTTTTTTTAGAACCATATTGGAAAAAAATTGAAAAAAAATCAAAAATTTTCAAAAATTTGTGGGCACTTGAATTGCCTTCGCGCGTCCCTTGCAACAGACTCCTTGGGGGGGCGCCCCACAGGTTGGGAACCGCTGAACTAGCTATTCAAACCGCCTTCGCGTTCCTCTCATCTTAACAGGGGTAGAGAGACATGAAAAATTCTAAAGTCATCACTTTTGGATTCTTCTCTCTACAGGTCATGAAATGTGAAGATATTCAATTAATTTTAATTCTGAACTATCTGCAGACTAATACTATTTTTTAAATATATAGAATTCGAAAAATACTAATAATAATTATTATATTTATTATATACTCTTCTTGTCTCAAGAATCTTATATTTTATAGAAAAATAATTTTCATTTATTTAATAAGAATATATATATCTCAAGATAAAAGTTTTATTTATATAATAATTTAAAAATATTTTATAAAAAATAAATAAATATTTTATCACGACGATCATATTGACCGCCTATTTCCAAAGAATCTTTATACGCGTCCCTATTTTATATTCACTGCTCCCTGTCATTCACTCGCCGTTCATTCCTTCATCCATCTTGTTTTTTTATTATTTTTATAGTTGTTGCTTTATTATTTTGTGATAATCATTATTTTAATTAAAATCATATCATGTTTAAATATTGGAAAGATTTGGTTTAATATTTTACCGGTGTATGAACAAATATCCTTTGTTTTTGATGTGATAATTATTCTTGGATTTTAATGTGATCTCATACGACTATTAATTTGTCAAATATTTACTTGATTAATAGTAATTTATTTCGTCAAACTTATAATAAGAATTCTATCGTGATTGTTTATTAATTGCAATTGAAGCTGTTTCTCTATATTCATCTGAGCAGATGAATTTCTATCTCTTTAGATGCCATTTGGTTATGAAATATAGGATAATTTCATCAATTTCTTGCTCCATGGTGAGTTTAATTATTATATCTATGTTTTTTTTATTAATTTAATTTTCAACATTAAATGAAATAATATCTTACATTTGGCTTTAATGTAAAAATGATTTTAATTTAATTGAATAATAATATTTTTTTTCTATAAATATATTTATATATCTTGAAATCAAAACAAATTTTCAATCTTTATAAATTATACACACAAGTATATATAATTATATAATCATGACTAAGAAGTGGTGGATCAATTCACAACCTATTTATATAACCTCTCTTTAAAGGGAGGTTATAATTTGTTTTTTTTTCCCACAAAAAAAAACAAATTATTTTTCATGCTGATTTATGTAAAAATACCGGTATTTCGGTATTACATTAGTTGATAAAAATTGAATTTATGCACAATATAAATCTAATTTAAAATAATATTAATTCATTACAAAAAATATTTTTTGAAATTAGACATACTGGTATATCATCTCTAGTTTTAAAAATTCGGAAATTGGTGAAAACATTTAAAATTCACCTTCTAAAAATTCTAATATTTACAAAAGTAGGTGAGAGAACATTTAGGTAAAGAAAAGCACTAAAATGAGATTGTCAAACAAGATGGAACAGTATGTTATTTATGATAGAAAAATTTGAAGAAATTAAATTTTGTATTCAAAAAGCGCTTATTGACATTAGTTCTGATATTCATTTATCTGAGAATTTAATTTATTATCTTTAATTATTGCTGCTCTTACTCCTGTAAAATTAACAGTAGATGCATTATGCCGAAAAGATGCAAATCTTTTTTGCGGCTGACGTTTCTTTAACATTTATGTTAGATACTCTTTCCCAGCAAAAATCTGCAATTGCATTAGAATTATTGGAAGCATTAAAATCTCGTATTTTACTGCGACCAAATACTTCAGTATCTGCAAAAGGGCTCACAGATGTTGGAGAAGTATTTAAAAGCATATCCAAATTTACAATCATTAAAATAATTGTAAGCTTAACTAAACGGCGACATGAAAATCTAGAAGATACAGAAGATATGGAAGTTGTGCAAGAAACATCCCTTCCAATAACTTAATAACTTGCCAAATTAGTAATGAAACAGTATTAGAATCTGACAAGGTAACCATAAACGCATTAAAGAAAAAAACACTAAATACTTAATTTAATATATATACTTTTTTTACCTGCACGTTTTTTTGTATCTCTCTACTCCTACTCTCTATGTAATAAAATAAATAATATCTATATATATACTCATTTCAGAACTATATTTATTGGATTTCATATATTATATATTTGTTAACAAGTCAATATAACATCTGATGTAAGTAAAAATATAACGAGTAAATTTTTTATTAATAATACCGGTATCCCGATATTTCAAATTTCAAATATCAAATACTGGTATTCAGATTTTGTATTTTGTATTGTAGGCCCTAATGCTGATTATGATGCCGATACCGAAATATTTGTTTGTTAAATGAAATAGTCCTAATAAATATAAAATACAAGTGTTCATACATACATTTGTCTTTTGTTATAATTTTTTTTTTTCCTTTTTCTTTCTTTCTCTCCCTTTAATTTTTCTTTAAAATTTTTCTATTTTTTGAGCTTTTTTTTACAGTGAACCTCTGGCAGACGGCAGTTGCCATTGCCAAATTATTATGTATTTAACTTTTTTTGTACATAAATAGTTATATATCTGCACGTGCAATAGAAAATGGCATAACTTTATAACTGTCAATCAACTTTTATACTTAAAATTCGATTTCACAAGCTTGGGTCTGTTTTAATTGCCATACCTGACACCTTGGTAAGGGTTCTAAAGAAAATGGTTCTTGAACAGGTAACAATAATAAAATACACTATTGCACTTGACTATTTGGAAAGAAAGTAATTTTCCTCACACCCTTCAAATTAATCGCTCTCCATCACCTACCCCTTAACTTAAATTAATATAAATAAGCTGTCGTTGAGAGCGAGTAAGGTAAAGACATTTATTATGGGAATTTTTATTAAAAGACCACATTGTGTTTGTATAAAATGATTTATTAAATTAAAATAACTGAACAACGTTTCGACTGCTTATTCTGCAGTCGTTTTCAAGTAACCGTACGCTTGCTCCGATTCAAGCAAACTGTTTTTTATGTCTTTACAATAAAGATAGTAAATTATTTCTATATTCAAGATATATACACACTAGATTACTTATATAACATTCAATCTGACAAATTTTACTCATCCAACACTATGTTCCACATCTTATTAAGTCTATATCCATCTTCTTTATTAATATTGTTGGGATGATTATTAATTTCTATAGATTCTTTTATCTTTATTTTCCATCAATTGTTTTCAATATGAAGTGTTTCTACATAATCTAAATTAATTTTATGTCCTGTTGTTAAGGCATGTTCTGCAATTGCTGATTGATTTGGATGTTAAAATCTAATGACTCACTCTCTCATGTTCAGACAGTCTTATAGAAATCTTTCTACTTGTTTCACCAATGTATACTTTTTACTATCTCGTAAGAGATAGTATTGCGATCACGAAATTTTTCGATGTTGAGATTTTGATGTTTTTATCACAGGGCTTCGAACCGTTATTTTTTTCGTTTCGGTTTTCGTTCCGGCAAAAATAATGGTTTTTTCGGTTTTCGGTTTTCGGTTCAGTTCCGATTAATTAATTTTAAAGACCTTTTATTTGTATTAGAAATTTAGGTCAGGGTTTGTCGAGTCTGCCATAAATTAGCGCCCGAAAAATATTTCTTGCTATCACCCTAAATCATACTACATGAATTGATACAATATAATATAAATAATAATAATTAATTAAAGGTATAATAATTAGAAGTATATAATATAAGATGTTAATATAATTTATTAAACGGAACAAATAAGTATGAATATTTTTTTACATCCTTCTACTTTCAAACACTCAACAAACGAAACAAATTCGTATATTTAATGTTAAAGTATACAGGATTCTTGGATATATTTACTTACAATTATAACTATAATTATAAAAGATGAAAATTATATACCTCTAATTATTAAAATATCTTCCAATATATTTTTATTTAAACTATGTATTTCTATTGTCTCGTAAAATAAACTTTAAACCAGAGAAAACTCTTTCAACACTAACTTGTTTTGCAGTAGCTCCTAAAACCACCATTGCAATTTTGTATAAATGAGGATATGTATTTTTATTTTCCTCCCAAAATTCTAAAATAAGTTTTTTATTGTCTAATCTTCGTACTTGGTCAAAGTTATTCAATATTTGTTTAAATTTATTTAATAATTTTATTTATATTTATGAATCATTTTCTTTATATCAATACATAACCCTGTAACAAATGGAATAAATAATTTAAAAAATTAATACTATCATTAAATCAAAATATCAGTATTAAACAATCGATGAAAACATTAAATTCTGTATTGCGACTACGAGACGCTGCCAACACAACCGAAGGGAGAGTATGCCTAGGACACTAATTTTTGAAACAAAATTTTTAGCGACACCATGCAGTGCGAGGCATAACTAATTGAAAAAAATTCGGGCTTGTGTGTTGCCAAAACACCTCTTCTGGCAACATTGGATTGAACACGTACTGAACTGAAATAAACCGATATTATTTTTTTCGGTTCAGCTCCGGTTTTCGTTCCGACAAAAATACCGGTTTTTTCGGTTTTCGGTTCAGTTCCGGTTCGAAGCCCTGAATCTAATATTTATATTTAGTGTAAATTAATCTCAATAGATGACACTATATGTATTAAATCGACTTAATATTTTTACAAGATAGATTTAAACAAAAAATTTAGTATATATTAGTCCCAATAGATGACACGATATGTATTAAATTGAGTTAAAAATTTTTAAGATAGAAAGAGAGAAAGTTAAAAAATTAGTATAGATTTGTTCCAATAGATGACACTATATGTATTAAATTGAGTTAATATTTTTTCCAAGATAGAATTAGTCAAAAAATTAAATCGAATTCATAGCATATCATCCATATATATCATCGTAGCATTGAAATACAATAAGTTTATAAATATATTAAATTCATATTTAAAATTTTTTATAATACATTTATATTACTATTAAGATTGTAATTTTTTACTTTCTTGACAAATTGGAAAACTTTCCTTTTTAAAAGCGATTACCCATTTAATAGCGAAAAATTAAAAAGCTTACAAGATTGTTGACGCAAAATTTCAAGTATTAGAAAATTTAATTGAATATTTCGCGGTGCCTTAATGACGGCATCGCGACTCCCCAGGGAGCCGCGGCTCACGCATTGGGAATCACTGAATTATGCAATGATTATTTTTAAAGGCAAAAGTTAATGGAATTTATAATAAAATTCGAGTAATATTGAAAAAGAAAGTATTTTTCTCATTTATTTAATATTCAAAATATAATGTAAAATTTAGATAAAAAACAGAAACATAGGTCTAAATTTTAGAAATAGGGTTGAATTTTACAGGATATTGTTATCATTAAAAAAATTATAATTAAATATTAAAGTAAAAAAAAACATAAGAAATGATAAGTAATATAGTATATATTATTGAATATATTAATTATTTTGTTTAGATGCTTGCTAAATCCATATCATTATATTCAACATTTTGGGGGATTAATTATATTCATTAATGCGTGAATTACTTGAAGTCTCCAAGTTCGAGACATTCAGCGGATAGTAAATAAAAGAGAAACGCAATAAACTTAGTTCGAATTTTTTTTTATTCTTTATATCAATGATAGAAATAAACTCAACCAGTTTATAAAATATAATATGGTATAAAATATTATATTTTAATATATCTATTATTATTTTAAATTTTCATATAATACATTAAAATCGAGCCAGAAAATTTTGAGTTTTTAACTTTACAATTTTCCAGACAGACCTTAAAAAGTCAATTTTGGATTCAGAATTTAAAGATATGCAGAATTTTTTAAATTGTGAACAATATTCAATCAAAAACCCTTATATATATATAATATATAAGGTATTAGCTTTTTTTTAACGAGAAGTTTTAGTTAGTGTGAGTAATATTTCTTCATCTGTCCTGTATATAATACCTAATTTAACAGTATAAATACATTAGTATTAAACAAACGATGAAAACATTAAATTCTGTATTGCGACTACGAGACGCTGCCAACACAACCGAAGGGAGAGTATGACTAGGACACTAATTTTTGAAACAAAGTTTTTAGCGACACCATGCAGTGCGAGGCATAACTAATTGAAAAAAATTCGGGCTTGTGTGTTGCCAAAACACCTCTTCTGGCAACTCTGGATTGAACACGTACTGAACTGAAATAAACCGATATTATTTTTTTCGGTTCAGCTCCGGTTTTCGTTCCGACAAAAATACCGGTTTTCGGTTTTCGGTTCAGTTCCGGTTCGAAGCCCTGGTTTTTTATACGTTTTGAAGAATCATTTTCACTAAGGTTGAGAAAAATGTCTGTGTGTGTGTATGTATGTAACCAAGATTACGCAAAAACGGTTTGAGCTAGAATGATGAAATTTGGTACATGAGCATTATTCAAAATTCATAGTTTTCTATCAACTTTTGAGAAATGTAGCTCAACCGGAAGAGGGTCATTACCTACAACGTTTTGATTTTTTTTCCTCTAAAGTGACCGCAAAAATAAAGATATATGTTTGATAATTTTTCACATGATTAATAATTGTATAAAACTGCTATATATAGAATTTCAGCTTGATTGAATCGCTGAAATTACCAGAATTAATTTTTTAACACTGCAAATCTCACGCGCCAACACGTGACGTGGTGCCATTAACAAAAAGCCAAACATGCGCTGGTTTAATATTTATTATTTATAATTTGTAATTAATTAAATTTAATTTAAATATAATATATTATGTTATTTAATCCAATTCTCAAATTGCGAGATAGTCGAGTGGAGACACTCCAGCTAATTTACATTCACAAGTTACCTTATAAACTCTATTATTTTCGTTTTTAATTTCGTCTTTTATATTTGAGGTGAGAGAAGACATTTGTTTATGTGGTTTATATGTTACTCTGATGTTGTGTTTCCTCAATTTTGACGCTATTTTTTTTATAAAAATTTCCTTAATAATTATCAAAATAACCACAAAAGCTTTAATAAATACAAAGGTAAAGACATAATTATATTTTTTGATAAATAAATAAATATTATTATTTATTTATTTATTCAAGATATATATATTCAAACATTCTGTATGTTATTTCAGTCCGCCTTTTTGGGTGGTGATAAAAAAAATATCAAAAACATCCAAATCACAGATAAATACAGTAAAGAAAAAACAAATTTTTTTTTAATTTAATTTATTTTATTTTTTTGCAAAAAACTTTTTACAATTTCCTCTCTAATTTAGTATTTTTTAAAATTTCCCTGGAATCCCGTTTCCCGGGAACGAAAATAATCCGGGAAAAATTAGCCTCTATACGTGGAGTTTTTTCATTCCTTTTAATACATACTATTCTATTGTATAATTTATATATTTAAAGACGATTTATTAATTTTTTTTTTAATATTTCATAGCTACTTGTTTATATAATTTTTATTTTTTTTCTTATATTTCAAATAATAATATATGTAGAATAATAAGCACATAGGTATCATAAGTAATACAGTACCTGGAACACCGAGCTTTCGCTCGACCCTTTAACAAATTTATAATATTAGAATTTATTATTATAAACTTTAAAAATTTTACAATTTTTTAATTATTACAATTGTTAAATGGGTTTTCTAAAAATGACCCATCAAAAATTTGTTTCCTACAATGATACAAATTAATTGAAATAACTTGATAAAATATTTATAATATACAGTGACGCAATCAGGATTTTATCCTGGGGGGGGTTAACTAGCCGTTCCACCTTCCTATGGCGCCCCTCCCCCGGGCTCTCTCAAGATTTTTTTTTTAATTAACTATTTAAAAAAGTTTTATAAATGAAACACTGATTTTACAAAATCTGGCAAAAAAATTTAATTTTGTATTTTATTTACGCGTATTCACAGTTTTAGAAAGAAAACATTTTTTTCCAGCTATAAGTGAATCATTTTAGCTTTCCTCATGAAATAAGGATAGATTATACGATGGTCGGAAAATTTTGAAAATTTTTGCTCCGAGATTTTTTGAGATCTCCACTTTTCAGACGGTTTTGAATCCAAAACTGGAAAAAAAAATTTTGAACCGGCCGGCCGGCCGTTCGTTACCGAGATTACGTCTAAACAAAATGAGATATTGTCTTGAAATTTAGATGTTTTTTTTTTTGGGGGGGGGGGGGAATGACGGGGGGATTGGATTGTTTTTGGACAAGATCGGACCATAAGTAAGGGTAGTTTAAAGAGGTGTCAAAGTACATTTTATTGTATATTTTTTCTTTTCTATTTATAATATAGTACATAATATATAGCAATTTGAATTTTTTTTCTCTTCTGGGGGGGGGGGGGGTTAAAACCCTAAAAAAAACCTTGTTGCGCCACTGTAATATATTTATAAATTTATAATTGTTAATTTCACTCACCTTTATTTGCTGGTTTTTTACTTAAAATGAAATTCGATTTTTCTTCTAGCTATCTTCAAATAATTCTATTTTATTTTTTTTTAAATAAGAATATAATTGATTTTGCTTGTTGTAGGCTCCTATAAAATTTGTACCACAATTAAATGAAAATGTTTTATTGCCAATTAAACTTTATTATATTTTCAAATATCATGTTTTTACTTTAATTTGTGGGTTAATTGAGTTTATTTTTTATTAATTTTTTTTTAACATTTAGGATTCATTTCATCGGAATGCAAAGATCAAAGGTTTAAATCTGAGTTATGGAACTTGAGAAAAAGGTTTTAAAAACACACCATGCTCATAAAAATTTAACATAAATATGAATGCGAAGCCTAGCTAAAAAGAACCTAGAGATCAAATGCAAATAAAAATAATTTCATAATTCTAGCTCAAACCGTTTTTGCGTAATCTTGTCTACATACACACATACATCTTTCTCAACCTTAGTGAAAATGATTAAGGAACCTTCAAAACGTATAAAAACATCAAAATCTCGACATGGAAAATTTTCGTGATCACAATACTATCTCTGGCAAGATAGTAAAAATAAATTAAAAAAAGAATTCATTTTTTTTAATTAATTGAATTTTTATTTTTCAATTTCTTGTTTGTCTAATCTTTGGATGTCAAGTATTCGAAATAGAATATTTTAAATATCTACGAAAAGTAAAAGTGAAGTTTTATTATTACTCTACCAAATATAATACTTGTACGATTACCTACCTCTTTTGTAGATTTTTTCTGAATATTTGTATACATTAGAATTATAATTAGGTCCTAATAAAAAAAAATACTCAACTATTTTTAATTAAAGTAATTTAATATTTTAGCTCCATTTTGTGTTAAAAATCATAAAATTAGGTATATGAATTAATTCATAAATTTATTAATATTGAATTGAATTGAATTTGAAAAATTAATTTGAAGTTTTATATGTGGGATGACGTCACCAAGCAGGAGAAGAGTAACGAGTGAAAAGTTGCTAGGGAAACGGCAGACTAGATCAGTTGTTGATTAATTAACGAATTGGAGATAGATTATACGGAAGAGAAGAAAGATTTTCAAGGAATTACGAGCCAAAAATAATTATTAAGAATTTGAATTGTTATCTTATGTATTTATATAATTTTGATTTATTAAACGATTAAAGAATTCCTACATATATATAAATAATATTTGAAATATATATAATACATACCACTTATATAATTTTATTTTATTATATTATATTAAAACCAAAAAATATAATAACAATATTGTATTTATAATAAGAAATTATATCTTATATAAGAAAAATAATTACTAATTATAAATCTATAAAAAGTATTAGATAAATTTATTTAAAAATAATCCAGGTTCAGTTAATTTTAAATATAGTATAAAAATTGAATGAATGAAATCTTTTTTTCCTGTTTTATGATATTCCAGTAATTTTCCATCTTGACTTAATTTTATTTCATAATAAAATTAATTTCCAACTCATTTCGTGATGATAATGGATATCACATTTATTTTTGTCATGTATATATAAAGAAATAAATGTTATTTGATCCACAATGTGAGTAATTAATTAAAAATTAAATTAATTCATAGTACGAATTTTATTTTTAATTCATTGCATACAATCAATATTCATACAATAAATATACAATACAATTTTATTTTAAAAGATATTAATTTAATATGTTAATTTATTATTTCGTCTTTTAGTTGAACTTTTCGATGTTGAATGCAGTCTTGTATTGAGAAAGCCAAGTATGGAAAAACCTGTAAAAAATAAAATATAATATATAATGAAAATCAAATAAAAACATAATTATTCAAATGTAAATAAAATGATAGATGTATATAATAAACAAAATTAAATTTTCAAAAATGTCATACATTAAATGTATATGTAATACTATTTCACAGTACAATAAATACAATTTATAAAAATGAACCCCCCCCCCCCCTTTCATTTCATGCCTTATCCAATTTCCTTAATCCTCCCATACCGCTCCTGCAATCCTAATACCCCTGTCAACACACACCGCGCGTGCGGATGTCCGAAGGCAAAGGCCACTCGGGCCACTCTCGGCCGAGCTTTGTGGAGGGGAGGTGACTCAGGTCTCCGCTTCTCGGAGCAGCGAGCGAACATGGAGGCGTGGTTACCTCCCTCCCACTGGCCTACTTCGTCAAGACTCGGCCGAGGTCGACTGCCTTCGGGCCCCCGCACGCGGGGAAGAGAGGCATACGAGGGTATATAAGGTTTGTCGCAATTGAAAGGGGATGGTTTGGGTCAGGGAGGATAGGGGAAGGATAAACCCAACAAGATTCTTTCCTTTTGACTTTTAAATGTGATTTTTGAATTTTATATTAAATGTATTATTATATATATGTATTATTATATATATATTTTTGAACTTGTATTTTTTTTTTCAACATTCAACACTTAAAATTTATTTGTGTTGAATTATATACAAGATCTATAATATATATAGATAATAATATAAGATGAATTTTCATTATATTTTCTTAATGAAAAACTCATCTTTAAATAAAATATACATAAATATATATATATATATATATATATATATATATATATATATATATATATGTATTATTTATTTATTAATAAGTGTACTTATTAAATAAAATAAATTATATTAATAAAAATGAATTTGCTATTAATTATTTTATATATATATTATATATTATTTTGTTTTTTTGCATTGCAATTTATAAATATTTATATGTATTGAAAATTAGATGCAAAAAATCTACAACAATATACATTAAGTTTTTAATTAAATTTATTTTAACCCATGAAGAGATTTTTTTAATTTTTGTAAAATAAATCTAGTTAATAAAAACAGTTTTATTATTATATTTATTTATTTATTTATTTATCCACATGCATTATTCTAAATATCAAATTGTTTTCTTATAAAATATATTATAGTGTCTGTCATTTGTATTATCAATTAATATATATATTTAATTAAAAAAATAATAAAAAATTTAATCTATTTGGCATTTTTTTTTTATTCAATATGAATCTTTAATTTTTTTAAATCATTTATAATAGTTTATATAATAGTTGTAATAAGATAAAGATAATACCTACATCTTAAATATATATATTTATTTATCATGATCCTGCCATATTATTAGTTAACTTGAAAACAAAAAAAAAAAAATTAAATTATATTATTTTAAAATAAATACTCCTAATAAATATAGTATAACTTGGTTATATATTACGCATTTATTTAACTAAAACCCTCAAATATACTATAAAACATGTATTTATATTTTATTATTTTATTTTATTTTTTATTTTATTACGGGAGACCTAGCTATGTGATAATTTCATTAATCATTTCAATCATTTTAATTTCCATATATGCATATTTGTAAAAAAAAAATTAATAATTGTATTTTTTTTTTGTCTAAGCAATTTGTAACTTTATAACTATTTTAAATATGTTGAATAAAAGCAAAAATATTTCTATAATTTGTGATTATTTAAGATAATTATTAAGAACAAATAAATAAACCCAATTAAAAATCCTTTATTTCCTTTATTATCCCCCTTTTACGGTCAACCAAACCAATTTTTATTTTTTTAAAGAAATAAGAAAAATAACAGTTGTTTTATAGTTTATTATTAATTATTTTATAATTCTGAACACAAAGTATTATTTTATTTTAATTGAATATATATATATTATACATTAATATTAATAATAAGAAGAGAATACATTATTCGATAGTTATTGTTGTTTCTTTATATTAAAAATATAATTTTTAAAAATTAAACCAAGTTACTTCAATATAAAAAGTATTAATATGAATTTATTGATTAATGAGAATTATTATAAACACAAGATTTAAGGACAATTTTAGAAAAAGTTGACCATCAAACTGCCAGTAATCCTTGGAGGGTAAGTAATAATAGGTAAGTAATTTTATTCAAAGGTTTAAGACTAAATCTCATAAGTGACTTACTTTTATTCAATTTGATTAATCAATTTTGTTTTGATTCTGAATAACTATTTGAAATTATTATTAAGATAAAACAAAAGATTAATAATATCATTATTATTATTATTTAGAGAGGTTAGTTAGCTACTATATTTTATAATTGAGAATTGATAATATTATAAAAAATATAAAATCCATGATATATTATTATTGAACAAGTCCCAGAACGCCGGGTAAAGAAAAAAAAAACAGGAAGCAACTTAATTCAAGTATGTGTAAGTAACCCCCTCCAATTCTTCAATCATAAAAAAATATTTTATATGCCAATAACAAACGTACAGAATAAACTGTATTCTATAATTTAACGAGCCAGATTATAATTACATTAATTAATTATATATAAATTTCTAGGTTATTTACTATTTTATTTTTAGTATACCTACATCGAATTAATCAATATCGGTAAAATAATAAATAATCAGTTGATAATTGATTCTAGTATTAGTATTAATTAAAATTAAATCAACATCTGATATGGAAATTAAAAATTATGAAATCTATGATATAAATAAAAAATCATTTTAAATTTGATTTTCCAATTCTATACATAGGATTAATAAAAAATTTTAAAAAAAGTGTTTTATTCAAATTAATTAATAAATGCACTAAAAAAAGGCAGAATATAATGTTAACTTAAACGAAAAATAGTATAATGCATAAAACATTTTCTTTTATTATTAAACTATTCCATTCTGTTTTCACCAAATTACAAAAAAAAAATTACTTTTAGAAATATATGATTTATTATTAAATCCATGATAGATTAAAGTGAGAATAAAGAATGTTTAATATTTATCTGGATATTTATTTTAATATTACTTTGAAAAATAAAATTACAAATTAAGATTGCTTTTTTATTAACACATGATATGACTTTTGGGGAGAATTTGATTTGTTTTGAAATACAGACATTCTATAGGTAAACAATTAATATTTCTATAAATTCTATCTTGAATACCATCAAAAGAATGGAGGATTACTTACCGTTTCAAAGGTGGGTGCTGATGAGGAGACTGCAAAAAAGATGGCTAACATTGAAGATGCAAGGATGTAGCGAAATGCAAAAAGTTGATGAATTTGGATGGTTAAAATGCTGCATTGTCTAAAACAAAAGATTTTATTTCATTTGTTAATTTAATATAAAATTATAAATTTATTTGAATTGAAAAAAAAAACAAAGGGGGTATGTTTAGGAAAGGCGGGGCTTCTATTTAAATATTAAATCAAAATATTATTTCAATTCATTTAGAAATAAATCTAAGAGCGATTTCCCAAGAGAGGGTGGGAGAGGGAACATACTTATTAAAAATAGTTATATATACCGGCGTATTAGAAGAAATATTTAATAAATTAGTTTTTTGGTAATTATTCAATCGAGTTATCGAGACATTGATTTGGAGAAAACTTTACCAGTGGGTTACTTTTTTAATTCCAAATAAACTTTTCTTATGCAATTTTTGTGGGTCGCTTCTAGTTTAAGAGATAAAAAGGATTAAAGTTTGCATATAAAACCATTGATATTCGATTTACATGTTTTTTTTACAAAACAAAAACACTTGACCATCCATCCATGCTTCCTGATCACTAACCAAACTGGAAGCATTTCGATGAACCAACACCAAAGGAGGGGACGTGGCTTAAATAAAAAGGTAGAACAGGTATTCCACCATTGGGAAATTCGGGAGTTGATTTAGGATAGCAAATAGAAAATTGAAAACAAATTACATATTTTATAGAAAGAAATTTTCATCTTATTTTACTTTTCATTAGGATTATTATTATTAATAGTAAGTAGATAAATAGAAAATCCTCTGGATATTATTATACCTAAATCCGTACTACATCAATTTTGTTTATATATTTAAACAAACTTGGGATTCTCAAAAAAAAAAAAGAAAGAAAAATATTCGAAATACTTAAATAAAATCATCTAATTGTTTTTGAAGGTTTTTGAATAAACAAAATTGAAGAGGGGAAAAAATGAAAAGTTGAGATTCTCTAATTTAACAAAAATAGTAAAAATTTAGGATATAATTTTTAGACTTTCTATTAATTTGTTATAATCTAGGCAAATAGTAAATTTTTATTTCATTCAATCAATTTAAAATTTAAATTAAATTAAGATTTGACAACTTCAAATAAAAATGGCACTAATAGTTTTATTTAATATTCATATATAAAAAAAGATGCTAGTAATAATATTCAACTGAAACTTTTTAATGAATCAATCATGAATTATTATACCAATAAATAAAAAAATAAAATAAGCTTACCAAGTTTCAAAGAAAATTTCAAGCCATGAAGAAAAACAAGCAAATATTAATACATTTATGAAAATAATATTACTTATATACAAAACACTTTCACTATATCAAAATTACAACACATTAATTTTCATTAAATAAAAAAAAGAGAGTTTTAATTTAAATAAATAAATATTTTTAAAATAACATTATAAAGAACACAATTAAAATTATGATTACATCAAAATGGCATCGAAATAATTGATTCACTTTTAAAATTTTAAAATATATAATTCAAATTTTCAAATTATTAATAATTGCATGATAGCAAAAGTAATATTAGGAATCATTTGAGTAAAAACGTGATTAAAAATTACAATTGAAGCTGACATTCTAAACAAAATGGAATAATTGCGTCATTGGCTAATGTCGAGATCGCTTTCCCTAATGGCGGTATTTTAAAATGACTGATGTTAGGTACAATTAACAATTCACTAATTATTAGTTTTATTATTATAAAAAATGAAAATGAAAAAATAAACTTATTTAAAATACTATTTCAATGTCAATTTACATATTAATTTTTATATCAAAACAATAAAAATTAATATTTTCTAAAAATGATTTTTACTATAAATTTATAATGATTGGAAATTGGAATAGTTTTATATAACTTATATAATGTAAACCTATAATGAAAGTATTAATCTACGAATGATATAATATATTATCACAAATTTTATCTACATAATAAATACGATAAATAAATTAAAAATAAAATCCTATTTTAATACTTAGGTATATATATATGTTATATGTTATATTTCTATTCATAGATATTTTACATTTAGTAAATTTAATTAAAAATTATAGTGGTTAATTGTGATCAAATTTATGAAAAAATATCCATACGTATAAAAAATTTATATGCAAATTAAATTTAAATAATGAAAGTTAATTAATTAAACTGATTTCTCATTTTTTGATGTTAATTATTATATTAGGTAGATTTGATTCCCTATAAGAGCGTATATAATGAGAGCCTCCCTCCAAATGAGACAAATGTAGTAAAATTATCATTTAAGAATGTCTTTAATGTTAACACTGAAAAGGATTTGAAGTCCTAGTCTGGGTGACCAAGAGTCTGTGTGAAAATATATATATATATAATGATACATGATATCCAAAACATCTAGCATTTAAAGTATTTTACTATTAATTTAAAACTCCAATTTATAATAATTGTTTATTTATATTAATTAAATATATGGTGTATATAAAAATAATAAGAATAATTTTCTAAAAATAAATAAAATATATTAATTTTTTGTGTATATCAATATTGACAAAATAATCACTAGAGTCACTAGTGGAGCAAATGCAAATTCAAATAATTTAAAATAAATAAATAAAATTTATAATATAAGAGATTAAATTAATAAAATAAAAATCTCTATATAAAATTATAATTTAGGATGACCATTTAACTTTTTTTTAAAAAAGTAAATAAATTAATATAATTTGATTAGAATTGATTCTTCGTTTTTTGAAAAATTTTGAATGAATTTAATTTAGATAAACAAAACATAATTAAAAAATACATAATATAAATAGAAGTTGAAATGGGAGGGGGGGGGGTGAAAAAAACCAGTACTTATTAAAATAAATATAACAAATAAATAAAGCCTCGAAAGTTCTTGGCACCAGCAAGCCCTTAATCTGTGCTACACCCATCTAATTTATATTTTCTCCCACGTCCCTTCCTACATTGGCCTCCCACCACGTCTATTTATACAAAATGCAAAATATTTATCGAGGATTTAATTTATATCTAATATAATCAAATAGTAAAATCAATATCCTTCAAAGAATTATTAAAATGAACAAAATGTTTTCTATTAATTTATTTGTACTGTAACTTTTACTAATAGTTGAAATTAATATTTCATAATATAAATAAAGATGTTACTCATATAATTTTCAATTTCTATAATTATTTTATAATTTTAATATTTAAACCTGACCATGAATATATTGTTTTTTTTTCAAAACAAATCCAAAACTGGAACCAATTCATGAAAAGGGATGAACCAATCTCAAAGGTAAAGGAGAGGGCGTGGCTTAAAAAAAGGTAGAAGCCGTTATACCGCCCTTAGAAAAATCTCGAATTGATTTGAGATAGCAAATAGAAATGAATAAAAGGATATATTCTGTATTCTCTTCTAAATTATGATCTTCAAATAAACATATAATTCAATAAAAGCTTATAACAACAAATCTGGTCGATTTAGCTGCATGCAAGTATATAACCGGTTAAATTTTTATATATAATTAAATTTACTATATAATTACTAATAAATAACTTTTTTCTTAAACAGCTAAATTTTTTCTAATTATTACAATGTATGACATTTTTTCTAGATTATGGATGAAATCTTTGTAGATAGGCGTCTTCCACTGGGCGTTCATAAAAAAAAGTCCGAAAGTAATGATACTGTACAGGAATCGACAATGAAAGTGGATGTTCCTCAAATGAGTTGATTACGTCGAATAAATAAGGTCAATTTGTAACTAAAACATAAAACTCCAGGATCAAATAAATCAACAATAATTACTCTAAGTTTCAATCCAATTCTTTTGAAAAAATAGTTCTTTTAAAAAAAATATTGATTCCATATCTGATTTGATATGTTTTCAAGATTTTTAATTAAGTTAATAATTTATTATTTAGGTATATTATTAAATAAAAAAGTGGATTTTTTATAGTAGGATTAAGTTGTTTCACTCTTATATTATGATCATTTGATATAAAGATTATTCAACAATAAATTACATTTTAGTATGAATGTGAAAAAAATCTTTGGGCTTTAAAATTATTAAATGATAATTTAATATATAATTTGTTACAAAAAAATATCCATTTTATAGCAGGGAATTTAATAAAGTTTTATATAGAATTTAAACATGAAGTATAATAAAATTAACATTCATTTCATAAATATATATATATAAATTATTGTCGTATATTGGATGACTTAGGTAAGGTGTTTTATAAGAAAAATTGATTGAAAATCAGATTAAATTAATTTGGTAGCACTCTGGATAAATTTAGAATATTAACATTAATGTGACTGGACTGTGTATATATAATGTCCACAAAGCCTAGGTGGAGGAATTTTATAGAATAACGTAACTAGAATAAGATTGACTATATTATTATGATGTTTAATAAACATAATTAAAGTCGATTAAAAAGTATATGTTCTATATTAGTGTATTTAATTTGTAAAATTTCCAAAATAGGTCCATATGTCAGAAGTGGCCCCAAAGAATGTGATTTTTCCGCATACAGAATGAGTGAAAAAATTATTTTTCTACTGGGATTATAGAAAAGAATCTGCCCGTTATCCAGATAGCCTATAGTCTTTCTGACATATGAACCTATTTTGGAAATTTTACAAATTAAATACACTAATATAGAACATATACTTTTTAATCGACTTTAATTATGTTTATTAAACATCATAATAATATAGTCAATCTTATTCTAGTTACGTTATTCTATAAAATTCCTCCACCTAGGCTTTGTGGACATTATATATACACATGCGAATTGAAATAAAGGCTTCGGGACCGTGTCAGTAGACGAAGAAAACTGTTCACGTTTGAGTCGTTCAGCCTAAGGTGAAGTCTCAGTCCGGAGCGCTGCCCCCTCTCCTCAGGCGCCCTCGCGGGAGCCGATAAAGAAAGAAGAAGAGGGAGATGACCCCCAGTCTCAGGGAAGGGGCACACTCTAAGATCCCTCACTTCCCCCACAAGAGCGGGAGAAATCCAGATATGGTCAATTACGGACATGCCTCTGTAAGTAAAACTGGTGAAGCGCGCAGGTGAATCGCCTCTAGTTCTTCCGTTTAATAGTATAAAACCATTCTCCTCCATTCTCATCACCAGGTGCCTACCACGAGTATCCACGACACCGTCAAGACTCAACCTCTTGTCTGAAATGTACGAATTCAACAACATTCCATCCTCCAACTGATTCAATAAGCCTACCCTAGCATTCCAGTCTCCCCTCCCAAAATAAAATCGTCCGAATCAGTCCCTCTTGAGAGCATCTCATCCAATAACTCGAAACAAATCGTTACGCATGCTAACGGTTTCCAATACATGTTTCCTATCACAATCGAAAGGGAGCCAAAGATGACCCTGACGGCCAGAGATACCTCTGACGAATCTAATTGGATTGCAGCAGTGCAAAGTCTCCTATTAACAAATGTGAGCAGACCCCCACTCAGTCTCCCCCTTCCACCCCCACCGACGGCGGGACTCTCAAATCGTATAAATTCACCCAACCAGGCAGGACCTTTAAAATTACAATCCGCAGATAGAAAGGTTTCGGAGAAACACAGGACCGCTTGGCCCTTGAGAAAATCAACAGTCTCACAGTCCATTTCACTAAGTCTGCCATATCCCCCGATGTTCCAAAAGATCACACCTAACATATCTGACCTCGAGAGTCCCGTGTCTGGTGGTTCAGTTCCGCCGTCTAGTAATTGCTAGAAATTACCCATCCTGGAACGTTCTTCCTTTAGTAACCTCAAATAAGTTGGACAGTTTGAGTCCAAAGCCTCAGAGCAGTCAGAGCAGTTAATGCATTTTTTTAGGTTCACTGTACAAGATGAGCTTTTGTGTGCAGCCGAACATTTATTGCATCTTTCTTCTCCCGGACATCTATCGGCTATATGGAAGAATCCCCAGCATTTGTAGCATCTCAGTAAGGAGACATGATCATATATCCTACATTTTCTCCAGCCAACGTTAAGCACCCCTCTTTTTAAGCATTCAGCATGGGTCGCCCTGTCAAGCTCGACAATCAGAGAATCGACAGTGCCGGAACGGCCATTTCCATTTTTTATTCTTTTTAGAATTCTTAAGCTGTAATCGGCCCTGTCCGTGTCAAATCTGTTTTGTTTAACCAGAGTGGAGATAAGGGAGTCATCCTCCAGTTCCAGTTCCTCACTATCTATGTTGATGATTTTAATCTTGGGTTTTTTCTTATTACCCTCCTTTATTTCATAACTATCCAAAACCTCATTGCTCATCAGAGCATCTTTTAATTTAGCAGATTCCTGGGAGGTTGCGCATTCAAGTATGACCACCCCCTTACTGGCCTTCCTAAATTTAGTCACGCCCAAGTAGGGCTTACAATACCGGGATCTCGGGACCCGAACTGACTGAGTCCTTTCTCTCTCTCCTTATGGCGGCTAATCCTTTTTCCTCCAATTCAAATTCTCGCTTAACATTCATCTTATTATAAGGACCAGAACAATATATCATCTCACCAGACTTCTCGTCTCGAATTCTGTGTTTTGTGGCACATGAAGGGTGAAAGAATAATTGAATGCATGTC
Organism: Labia minor; assembly: GCA_963082975.1. Classification (NCBI taxonomy): domain Eukaryota; kingdom Metazoa; phylum Arthropoda; class Insecta; order Dermaptera; family Spongiphoridae; genus Labia; species Labia minor. The sequence goes on from OY720348.1 coordinate 72,406,242, forward strand.
TTGCATTGATGTGCTATGTCCTTTATCTCTTTTCTACATCTATTACATTTGTATGCCATGTAGGAATCGTCAGAGTCAGCGGACATGGCCAGAGCCGACAGCGAAAACGGTCATCAAAAGCCAAGAATACACCAAACAAATGAACAAGCAAATAATCTAATATCAAGATAGAGAAAAGAAAAAAACAAAAACAAAAACAAACAAACAATAACAACAATAACAATAATAATAACTACAATAATATAAACAAATAGATAAATAAATCAAATTATTTCAATTTGAGTGTGAAAAAAAATAAAAAATAAAAAAAATAAAGAGATGATATACTCTATATTGGAATATAAAACAAAATAATAATATATATATGCAAGAGAAAAATAAAAAATAAAAATAAAAACAAAAATAAGAGATTAAATCTAAAAATATATAATAATCCTTATTTGAGGATATATATTTACAAGTTACAGGGAATTGCCGATCCGGTCAATTGAGGTCAACTACTCTTGGATGACCTCTATCCTGGTTGGAGAATCACAAAAATCACAAAAGAAACGGCTTTACAATTCGACAATCTGCTAGTGACTTACAGCAGCGTCAGAAAAAAGAAACGAAAATCAAACAAAACAAAAATCAAAAAAATAACGACCCAAACATCCCAGAAAACAACGATAATCGAGGAGCAAAGAAATAAACGACCGTTCACTGCAAATGCCTAATCTCGAATGGGGTGCTGCAAATTCAGCAGTTCCAGTTGAAATTTTAACCACACTCGAACATTATTTTGGTAAGGAGAGAGAATTAAAACACACACAGGATATTATTTCTTCAAAAACTAAGCCTCTGATATAGTTAGCATATTTAGGAGGTATTAGGAAGCAGAAATAGCGTTTAGATAATGCTGAGTTATATACATAATTTCTAAGGGATAATTGATTAATGCACGTTAATTTTGATAGATGAAACATAGTTTGTTACTATCATAGGAAAAATGTACACAATGAAGAAGAATGGATATGTAGAAGGTGGTCTGCGAGATGTTAACTAAATTAAAATTGAATGTTTAGAATTATAGATTAAAAATAGAATTATTGGCGTCATTATTATTAAAAATATAATTATCATTTAAAAAGTTTAGGGATTATATAAATAACTATATAATTTTATAGTTATATTATTATGATTATATATTATATATTGTAATGGTATATATGTTGGGAGAGACTACCAAACACATATGTACTTAACATCGTGTTGGAAACGGAAGAACAACCACAATTATGGACATACCAATCAGTATCATTCTTCGATTATGATTTTTGTATAGATTTATTTAAGTTTTTAATTATTTTCATTTTTTTTTTAATAATAAATATATTTTATAATAATAATAATAATAATGACTAATTCATTTTACCTAAATTCAGAAAATTATATTATATTTTTTTATTTTAATTCTTCCACAGTAACAAATAAATATTCACTGATAAATATAATATTTGTTGAGAGAGTAATAGTATATAAATAAGAAAAAAATCATTTTAGTCCCTATCCTATCAACAAATTGTAAATTTAATTTAAATTTTAATTAACACATTTTTATTAGAACATACTTTTTCACTAAATAACTGATTATTTAAATCCATGCAAAAGTACAAATAACAAATATATTCTTTAAAATATCTTACATATTAGATATTTCATCTTAAAAAAAGACTTATAATTCAAATATAAGAACCATTTCATCGTCGTCTTCAAAAGCATCATGAAGATTAATTAATTTAGAATGATGCAATTGATTCATAATATCTATTTCTTTGCGAATCAATTCTTTTTCCATGGCATGGGATACTGGGATAAATTTAGCAGCAAAGACATTTCCTGTTTTACGTTCACGGCAACGATGGACAACACCAAACGCTCCTGTACCAATTTCTTCTAAAATATCGTATGCATCATAAACACTTGAGGTCTTAATTTCCACGGGCTGAGCCACATATTTAGAATAAACGTCGAAAACTGTGTTGTGGAACAAAAATGAAATAATTTATAGAAATTAATAATTATAATCAAATAAACACATAGAAAGCTTCTATTAATAATATTTATGGTATAGTTATGTAATCAATCAATCAATCATATCAATAAATTTAATCATAGCCATTCATTCGAACTTTTATTTTAAAAGGTGAAATTTAAACTTCAAAACTAACTAAGATTTAAATTTAATTCGATCTAGTTTGTTTGCTTTAATCAAATTTTATTAATTAACCAACTGGATCGCAATGATATGTAATCTGGTTAAATCCCCATCAATTTGAATCAAGGCTGATTTTTTAAGCTTCAAGTTTGTTTTTCTATTAAAATGTTCATTTTGAATCTTTTAAAATATGTCATAATTACTCAAAAATTTTCGTATTATTCTATACGCCTTTTTATTCTAAAAAGGATTTAATTAAAATTCTTGATTTGTTTCTTTTTTTATCTACTGTTCTTTTGTTAAAAACTTATTGGATGTTTTCAAAAAATTCATTGTTAAGTAAAAAAATACAATAAGATCCAATAATTTGGGTTGTACTTTTATCGCAGTTAAGTATCCACATGTATAATAAAAAAAAATTAATTAATTTGTTAAATTGATAAAAAAAATAATGTTATGGATAAACATTTGAAATTATTTTAAAAAGATAAAAAAATATTACTTGTACATCTATCGCTATATTCTTTTGGTAAAAACAACATACTGTATTGATCATAATCTGAAACTGGTCCATCTCCTTTTCCGCGAATCTTTTTACCCGTAGCATCAACTAAAGTTAAAAAAACATAAATGAAACAATTATAGAAAAAAATTATTTTAACCAATGTAAAAAATAATTCTCTTTTTAAGTTGCTACTTTACCTTCATATTGTTTCTTTTTAGCAATCTTTTTAACTGTTCCTTTTGTGGTGACAAGTGTAGATACTTCACTAGGTTCAGAACGACCGTAAATATTCTTTGCATAAACACGGAATTCATATTGATGTCCGGGTGCTAAGCCAGTAACAGCCATTGTTGTGAACCGAGTATTTGCAACGCGTATCCAACTACTCATCGGATGTTCACGTTTTTCTACCATGTAATTAGTAATGTTACTACCGCCGTCCCAAAGGGGCGCTTGCCAACTTAGAGCTAGTGAGTCTTGGCCAATATTATCAACCACCGGATATCTCGGTGGATCAGGACGATCTAAAAAAAGAAATATGAATTTAAATAAAATAAATATTGACTAGAATTAATATTTTTGTATTTATTTTCGGTGTGGGTTTCTTAACCGCGATTGGTAGCGTGGAACTTTATGTAAATCTTAATTAAGTGTTTAATATTAGAAATGAGTTTATATATTGTCAAAATATTCGTGTACAGATAAGTAAAATTCTAAAACTATATATTTTGATTCTCGAAGTAGCAAGTGTTAACTTATTAAACCAGTGAATAATTACCGAAAGGAGGTTTAGCTTTAATTGGATTAGTTCCTTCAAGGTGAGGTCCCATTCCATTTTCATTGACTGCCATCACTCGCATTAGATATTCTTGTCCTTCAGTTAATCCTTGTACTGTAAAAACTGTATCTTTACAAAGACTTGATACTATTATCCAGTGTGTAAGGGATACATCTCGTCTTTCAATAACATAATGAGTAATACCATCATAAGTTGGAGGTTTCCATGAAAGAGTACAAGTATGACGTGTAATATCAGAAACTTCAAGGGGCCCTTGTGGTGGTCCAGGTAATCCTGTTAAAAACAATTATTAATAGAAAACAATAATTTAATGAGGTAAACTACATTATATATTTAATTATGATAGAAGAAAATTGCTGACCTGTAATATAGACGGTAAAGGAGGCGGATACAGAGCCACTATCGTTTTTACATGTTAAAGTGTAGGTGCCTGCATCATCTTTGTTAATATCCCGAATGAAAATAATTAAGTATTCATCAAAGACCGTGTATTTAAGATGAGGCGTTTCTTCCAATTTACGGCCGTTTTTGGTAAGCGTAACTTCCATAGGTTGATTGCCAGAATAATAGATTTTAATTTTGGTGTTATCTTTTTCAGGGAGATACAAATCTCCAGGTATACGTTCAATGCGTGGTGGTGCTTTAAAAATAAAATAAAAATATTATTTATAATAATACATTAAATCATATAATGTTAATAAATTACTGTTTTTATTTACCTCCAACTTTGATTCTTGCGGTTGTTGTTGATGATGATCCAATTACATTACTGGCTTCACAAGTATAATCTTCATCATCTAATTCCATTACTTCCGAAATATGTAATTTGAAAACACCTCCTTTGCGTTCAGCAGTAAATCTACCTCCAAAGGTAAGTTCCCTGCCATTTCGTAACCATCTTGGTGTTGGAGATGGTTTACCGGAAGCCTCGCATTCCAGAGTGAAAGCAGTGCCTCTTGGAACTACATGATTGAATAAACCACGAATCCAATCGGGTTTTTCTACTCCTTCCACTTCTTGAATCTTAACAGGAGTTGTACACGAGCTTGGTTCACTTTTGCCAGCAGAATTTACAGCATAAACACGGAATTCATAGTCGGACCGTTCAAGTAAATTTAATGCAGTGTAAGTACAATCAATTACGTTATATTCATTGCATTTGACCCAAAGAGCTCCTCCAACTTCTCTTTTTTCAATTATGTAACCAGTAATTCGACTACCTCCATTGGATTCAGGAGGAGACCACTCGAGATCGACATAATTCTTACCAACTTTAAGAACTTTCGGAGTTCCAGGAGGCGAGGGCACTGTAAATTTGCCTTTAAGTTTGAATTGAGAGGAAGGTAGAGAAGGTTTGCTAAAACCTGCTGCGTTATTGGCTCTCACTCTGAATTCGTATTCACGTCCTTGAAGCAATGAGTGAACTAAATAGGTTGTGTCTTTAACAAGATAATCATTTGCAACGCGCCAATAAGCTTCGGCAACATCTCGATATTCGATTTTATATCCTTGGACACGAGATCCTCCATCAAGTCGTGGCCTTTCCCAGGAAAGTGTAACGGTACCAGTGTCCCAATCAACAATGCGAGGTTGACCTGGAGGATCTGGGACGGTAAAAGCAAATTTGGCAGTGATTGGCTGGTCGGTTTCTAATGGATCATTAACTCCATATTGATTTTCAGCACGAACACGGAATTGGTATTTCCGATTAGGATCAAGACCGATTACATCATAATGACAACCTCGGGCAAAACGGCTTACTTTTACCCAAAGCTGAAAAAGAATCATGTAATAAAATTAGAGAATGTTTTAAAAGTGATTTCATAGATTTAAAAATAATAATTGATCTTACTCCTGATGCTGGATCAAGTTTTTCTACAACATAATTTGTGATCGGTGAACCTCCGTCGTCCAATGGAGGTTTCCATGCAAGAGTGCATGTTTCAGGAGTGATATCAGAAACATCGAGGGGTCCTTGGGGTGGTAGTGGCTTATATATATAAATAATCATTAAAATTTAGAAATAGAGATTATTTATATTATTCAAGATTATAAAATAATAAGAGGAAAATAATTAATAACTAACCAACAACAAGAACTTTACAAGAAGCAGCATCAGATCCTTCACTATTCACTAATTGAATTGTGTATAGACCAGTATCGGAACGTTTCGCTTTGTTATTATTAAATACAGTGCTATTGTCATTAGTTTCAAAATGAATTCTATCACTTGAAAGAACCTCTTCTCCGTTGATTGTCCAAGTAGGTCGTGGTCGTGGATTTGCAGTAAATGGATTTGTGATAACGAAAGGCTCACCAGCAAGCACAGTCATATCTCTAATACTTAAATCACTGGTGATTTTTGGTAGACCTAATAAGGATTTAATATTATTTTTTTATTAAATAAACGATTTTATTAAAAAAAGAATAATATAATAAAATTTAGAAAATATATACACTTTGATGGGCGGCATACGATAGTGTCAGAAGTAGAACTCCATGGTCCTTGACCGGCAGCATTAACAGCAGCCACTCGAAATTCATATTCATGATTTTCAATGAGATTGATTACCCTAAAAACATAAATAATAATAAAGAGGTATCCCTAAAAAATGCCTAAAATAAGAATCATATTTATTGAATAATTCTACTTTTATTATAATTTTTTTTAAACTTAAAATTTACTTTAATTTCTAATTACTTAAAATAGGCTTAAAAATTATATAAGATTAGAAATATATAAATCTCAATAATTAAGGCTCGATATATAAATTATTAAAGTATATATTTATGTATGTAGATTTTATGGATAAATTTAATTATTGTATTAATATTACTTAGTTATATGTAAGATCAGGTACATGTGCGTGTGTAGCTTTGGTCCATTTATCTTCACCAATCATTCGTTTCTCAATAACATATCCTGTGATTGGAGATCCGCCATCGTGACGAGGCTTGCTCCATCCAATGGTGATTGAATCTTCTGATGTATCAATTCCACGAGGTGCCCCAGGTGCACCAGGAGAATCAAACGGATGTCTAGCTTTCACTGGGTCGGTGACATTTGCACGATCAGAAGTTCCATATTGGTTTTCAGCACAAACCCGTAAATCATACTCGCGTCCAATTGTCAAATTACGAATTCGTATAAACGGAGTTGTCACATAGGAACTCACCTAAAATTAAAATCAGTTTTTATTGAAATATAAATAGTCAACTATAGACAACTATAAAAGCGATGCCATGTTAAATTATATCTAATAATCTAATAATATTATTATAGTGGTATAAGAAATTCTATTCGGGAATAACAATAATTTGAAATTTAATAAAAATAATGCAGGGAAATGACAAGAAGATGAAGCTCCCTTATTTATGGCAATCACATACACACAAACGTTCTTAGCAGTATGAATAATTGTGTTTTAAATTTTCTAAAAAACTATAAAAATAATTATATACTCAAATTCAATTCTGCATAAATATTTTAGTTAATTTTAAATATAAACAAATCAATAAAAAAATTATTATTTACATTGCTAAATTATTTAATAGGAAAAATTAGAACCACTTCCAGAGGACCAGAAATTTGACTTTGGTCATAAATTTGTATTCAATCAAACAAACAATGTATATACACTAAAACACATCAAAATATCATCGTAAAAATGACAGGAATGAATTTCTAGTACCTTATATAAAAAACTTATTGATAGTTTATTAGAATCACAATATTTATAAGTTTATTTTTCTTAATAGTTAATTTGGAAAATAAATGCTCCAATACCTTTTGCCATGTTTGTGTTCTAGCTTCCTTCAACACCACCATTATCTTTAGGTGGATTCCAGTAAAGTGTCAGGGCATCGCCAGCAAATTCATCGGCGCGAAGATTTTGTGGTGGACTTGGTCTGTCAAGTACTCTTAAGTTAATCGTTGCTGTATCATAGCCAGATTGATTACGTAATTGCAAACGATATTGACCAGTATCTGATCGTTTGGAATTCTTTACAACAATACTTACTTGCATAATCGTCAGCCAACTGAAAATTCAATTTTATTTATATAAATATCTGTATCTTATTAAAATATCTTTCACAAAAATAACGGTAAGATTCAATAAAAATAAATGATAAAATATTGTCGATGTTTAAGATAATAGAAGTTGAAATTCTTGATTGGAATTATATACAAATAATATATTTTATACAAATATTTTACTAAAAATACTTTTAAAATTGTAAATAGAAAATTTAAAAAATGAAATTTCTTCTCTATCTCTAAGAGTTAATAATCATAGCAATCATTTAAAATTTAATATAAATTCATAAAAAAAAAATTAAACAAATTTTAAATATAATTGGTTGTTAAAAATAACATTATAAGTACCTGTTGATGAATTCTCGGATCTGAATCATCTACAATAGTATCATTTCCAAACCATGTAAGAGTTGGTTTTGGGAAAGCAACGTAAGGAACATGAATTGAGAAATCTTCTCCAGCTCTAACAGTAATGTCTCGAACTCCACCTAAGTCCATGCATGGCTTATTAGGTTGTTCCTCAATTAGAACGTTGGATGAAGGTCTGCTTGACTCTTAATTGATATTCTTCACCTTCTTTGAGATTAGGCACCTAAAAAATGTACATATATATAAAGATCATATTTAACAACAAAAACTGGAAAGGGATAATTTATAAATGAATTAAATTAAATAAAAGAATGATTACCGTATGCACTGTTACAGGAATAGGTGAAGTGTTGACGTCGGTCCAGTCATTGCTGCCCTTCGGTTTCTTTTGAATAATATATCCTCTAAGTTTAGCACCTCCATCATTGCGGGGTGGTCTCCACGATAGTGTAACAGAATCTTTGGTAATACGATCTGGTTTTGGTGGTTCAGGGGCATCGGGTCTCACTTAAAAATTAAAAAGATTGTTATATTATCTTGTTGTTTCCTTTTTTAAATAAATAGTTACAAAAAATAAAATAAGATTTACTTCGTTGTTGTTGTGCAACAATAGGTTCTGTTGGTTTGCTACGTTTACCCGGACCAGCTTCATTTACAGCCAATACGCGGAACTCATATCGATTTCCTTCTCTTAAATCTTGGACTGTTACATTTGTATTAGGTGTTGGATAGTTTGTAACTCGTATCCATTCGCCACCACGTTCTCGTTTCTCAACGTAGTAGCCTTTAAATAAAAAAAAAGTTATTGTTTTAATAAACAAAGAATGTATATATATATATATTTAATTTATAATTTTAAATTACAATTTTACCAGTAATAGGACGGCCATCAGTATTCTGAGGAGGATTCCATTCCAAACTGCAGCTATTTGGAGAATAGCCAGTTTACCTTCAAGTGGCTCTGGAAGTCCATCGATATTTTCCGCCCGGACTCGGAAGACATACCGTTTACCTTCTGTTAGTCCTTTCGCTGTGAAATTAGGCTTAGGACAGAAGCCTGGTAATTGTTTCCAATTATCGACTCCAAATTCAGAATTTTCAACCACGTAACCTAAAGTTTACATTAGATCAAGATTACAAAAGTTATATGTATATAATTGAATTATAACAAATATTTTTTAAATTCACATTTCATACTTACCAGTGATTTTTCCACCTCCATCATCGCTTGGTGGATTCCAAGATAGTTGAATTGAATCTTGTGTTGTATTTGGATATGTAATTGGACCCTTGGGTATTCCAGGTTTATCAACTACAATAACTTCAATATCACCTGAATCATGTCCATAATCGTTCTTTGCAGTGACTGTGTATTTTCCCGAATCACCTCGAGTAAATTTTTCAATTCGCAAGGCGGTTTGTTCACTTGTCTCAGCCTGCGATATTGAAATATGAATTATAGAAAAATAATATTTAATACTTTTGTTTAAAAAAAAATATAAGATATCTTTTTATTCTTATCTTTATTTTTAAAAAAAACTGAACTATAACATTTAAAATTGGGAAAAAATGATTTTTACTTACAGACACTATTGGAAATAGGCAATTTGGTAGTATTTTTTGTCCATTCAACAGTCGGTATAGGAGCTCCAGCAAGTGGAATTTGAATATTAATTGGTTCACCAGCTCGTACTTTAATTTTACGGCCAATAATACCATCCAAAAATAATTTTGGCTTTTCTAAATTAAAAAAACACATTACAAATTAAGTTTTATAATAATTAAAAGTATAAATTATAGAAATTGTAGAAATATAAATCTTTCTTTGGTTTTGCTGTAAATACGTTGCTTGTGTCACTGGGTTTTCCTGGACCTGCAGCATTGATGGCAGTAACTGTATTCGTACTGGTGTCCTTCAGTAACATGGTCATCATAATATTCCAGATGCTTTAAGATAATTTTAAGTGTAATTTATTAATATAATTATTATAAATATTTTTTTAAAATTTATAATTTAATATACAAGTAGGAGATAAATACATACTCTGGTAGGTTCTTTATTAACTCGAACCCAACGGCCGGTATTCCTATCTCGTCTTTCAACATCATATCCAATAATAGGCGAACCTCCATTACTAATTGGAGGAGACCATTTAATTTTAATATGATCTTTGTCTGCATCGACACATTCAGGTTTACCAGGACGGCCAGGAACATCTAAAATAACAAATCAAACGTGATTTAGATTAATATTTCTCTGTTCTTTTTTAATACACTTAATTACAAAATGATTTACTTCTTATTCATTTCAAATAGTTAAATTATTTAACATTACACAAAGATAATTTAATTCAAGTAATAAAATTGTAACTATAATTTTCATAATTTTAAATATTATATAAATAATATAATAGTTATTCTCCAATAGATAGATATGTAATAAGCAGGTGTTACTGACCATTAAATAAATAATAATTTTAAACAGCTTACCAAATTGATTTTTAGCTACGACAGTCTTGTCTGTATTTAGAGGATCGGATCGTCGTTGGAGATTTTCAGCGAATACTCTAAATTCATATTTCGTACCCTCAAGAAGACGTGGGACGGTTGCATGATTATATTTAGGGTTAACATAATTAACAGCAGGCACCCATCCACCACCATGGGTTAAATCGCGTTTTTCAATCACCTATCCACTTCAAAGAAAATTAAAATAACATTAAACTCTCATCTTATAATAACAATGAAATATATTTAATACATATATAAAAATAACAAACAACGTAGTAATTTTAATCTGAAAACCAAGTTATTAACTAAAGACTAATTATTGTTCATCCCAATCTTATCTTATTATGCTAGCTAAAATTGTATATATGTATTTATCTATATATCATGGTTCTCAAAAACCGCTCTAACGATTTTTTTCAAATTCACACTAGATATAGTATTTATAAAGAAAAATTAAGTTTTATTGATGATATCTCTTGAAACATACAGCTTCATTATTAATTTCTTAATTGAAAATTATATATTATATGGAAAACGTCAAAATTTTTAATACTGCCTGCTAAGACAGTAAAAAAATGACAATTTTTTATCTAAATACATATAGTCCAGCGGTTGGACTGATGTTTTAACGAGTGGATTTCGTCGGTTCGAAACTCGCCGGGTGAATCGTTATTTAAAAATGAAAATAATGATTTTGTTATTTTTTTTTCTTTTTATCTATTGTTTACTTTTTAATAAATTACTATTCTATATTTATTTATTCATTGTTCTTTTATTAATAAAGTTTTAGATAGTTTTATAAGTTTTAATATTTTTTCAATAAAATATTATTCAATATATTTATTAATATTATTTTATTTATTATTATTGAGTACCCGAAGTTCCATTCATTTTAATCAGATTGATGCAATGATGCAACAGTTAATAATTGTAATATTGTAATAAATTTCTATCTTGAAAATTGTTACATATTATTCAGGATATTTTAAAAACTATTTCTTTCTTTAATTAATATTCATTTTTTCTATAAGTCAGATATATTTCCAAATATTAAATAATTTTTGAAGTGAAAACTTCTTTAGCGGCGTTGAGCACTTTTGCGGGATGGGGAAAAAGTATAGAACTCGCGTGATCGTGACAAACACCATGAAGCTAGCACATTACATCTGCTTTCAAATTTCTTATAACAGAGCGCGAAATTTGAATTGTCATTAGAACTGTTTTATAAATTATCTCTAACATATAAATATATATTTATTATGTAAAGTTCATTTCATATATACATATATAATCAAAATTATACGAAATGAACTTCACATAATAAATATATATTTTATGTTAGAGATAAGAATTATAAAACAGTTCGTATTGCAATATTTTAAACAAAGTTGTGTATTTATATATATATAAATATAAGTTACAAATTTGTTTAAAATATATGTTTAAAATAATATATAAGTTATATATATATACATGCATATGAAATTCATCTTTCTCGTGAAATAGCGCGAATTTCGTCTGTTTTAAAATTTCTTACGCAGAAGTTTTCACTTCTGTCGGCCAGTCCCACGACTGCCAATTTTGCTTTTTTAATTCCGAAAAGCTGCAAAGCACGTTTTTTTGTCTTTAGTTTGTTTTATAACCACTTGGGGCGCTAAACAGTTTTTCAAAAAAACACTATAGAAAAAAAATATATGTACCTATATATTATATATTTATGTATTATTGAGGAGCACAAGTTCATTAATTTTAATCAGATTGATGCAAATGTGTAACATTTAATAATTGTAATAAATAATTAAAGAATTGTGTATCAATATTTTTTAAAGGGTAGAGCGAGAGCTCGGTGTCCCAGGTATTAATATTACCAGCCAAATCCAATAATAATGAATCATTTTTTTTAACTTAAGTACCGAGCAGAGGCTCGGGGTCCCGGTACTAGTTTTAAAACGCTAAAAAAATAATGTTATTTTATATGGGTCACTTAACTGTTTGTAACTTTTTAAAAACTTGAAATTGGAAAAACTAAGAATTATATATATAATTGAATAATATAAATAATTGTTAAGTAGTAAACTAAATTTATCTTTTTCAAAGCTATAATTTATATAAATTTCTCATTGTTTTCTTAATATTTATTAAAATTATACTAAAATTGTAAAATTTTATAATCGACTTATTAAAGTATAATATTAAAATACATGTTGTCACTCTATTTATTTTATTAATGTATAGTATTAAAACTACCAAAAGCAAACATATTAACAAGTTATATTTACTAATTTGAAAAAATGAAATGTTTAATCATAGGGAATTTTTCGAATCTCAATTTTTTTTTAAATTATTCATTTACTTCATTTACGAATTTTCAACATTCCAAAACTAAATTCATAAATTAGATTCACATGACTCGCAATTAGTACTTCAAAGACTGTTTCAAATTTCCATCTTTTTACCGACCGACGATAGTAAGGGAGGTATTGTTTTCACACCAAATTTCACATGTGGAGATTTTTACATATCTCCACGAATCATGCATTTTCTTAACAGAAAAAAGTATTTTTAGCATGATGTCTGTCCGTCCGTCCGTCCGTCTGTCCGTCCGTATAGATGTGTACAGCCTGAACGGCTCAACCGATTTTGATGAAATTTGGTATATTTACTTAATGCATCAGTGGGATGAATTGATCAACTTTTGGTGCAAATCCGGAAACCGGAAGTGGTAGTATTAGCGATCGACGATAGGAAGGGAAGGGTTATTTTCACACCAAATTTCACATGAGGAGATTTTTTTACATATCACCACGAATGTATTGGTTTTATCCTCGGGAAAAATCATCTTCATTATGTTTTTCTTAATTTAAAATTATATGACGTCACCCAGCCCTTCATGACGTCACAGCCTCGGGTAACGCCGGCTACTTCAGCTATATATTATAAATAAAATAAAATTAAAAATATTTATGTTCTATCCATATCTGTTTTTATTACATTAATAGATATATTAAAATTATTTGAAATTGTTTCTGTAGCTGGAAATTAATTTATTTCAAACCGTCGGTCGGTTCGGACCTGGCCACAGGTCAATTTATTTTTAACTTAAATATAAATTTAAAAAAATGTATTGTACTTAAATTATTATTATTAATATATAAAAAAAACTTACGTGATTTCACTTCCACCATTATCTTTAGGTGGTTTCCAAGAGAGTTACTGAAGAAGATGTAATTTCTTCATATTCCAGTGGTGCTTCTGGAGGTGAAGGACGATCTGTATGTCATAAAATAAAAAAAAATTCAATTATTCTAAGGCATAAAAAATGTATATTGAAATATCTAAATGCATTTATGTCAATAATTATATAACAATACAAATTTTAACATTTCAAGCATAGATATTTTACTATATAACTTGTATTTATAATTATTAGTATTTTATTTTTTATATATTTATGATTCTACATTTTTTGGAGTTAAGACTACATTTAATATCTAAATATCTTTTTTTTTATTTAAAGGCAAATATATAGTTTTACCATATTACAATTAGCATTATTATTTATTTATTTATTTAAAAATGATTGAGATAAAAGAGTGATACCGCTTACCTAAAACGATAATCTGGAAAGATCCTTCATCAATTCCAGAACTGTTGCGTAATAATAAATGATAAAGACCACTATCACTTCGACGGGCGTTGACTGTATGAACAATTGTGTGATAGCCAATGACAGTTACCGTCGTACGATCATCAGTAGTCAATGATTTCGAACCTACAGTCCATTGAACTTCTGGAACTGGCTCGCCAATAAAATCAACATCCACATGGAAAATTTGGCCAGCTTTGACACGGATATCATTTAATGGACTCTTGATCTTAGGTGCCACTGTAAATCATAAATTTCAATCATTATTCACATTACTTTTTCAAATCGATTAAATTTATACCTTTAGAAAAGTGAAAAAGTACAAATACCATGATATTTAAATAGTAAAATTGAAATATAGGTAATTTGAAAGAATTAACTATATAACCATTAAATATATTTTTTATAATATACAACTCATTATTAAATTAACATGAAAATTAAAAAAGTTGAATGCAACAATGTACTTTAGAACATAAAAACCACCTTTTGAATTCAGTACGAATAGTACTGTAAATGAATCATATTAATTAAAAATATTATATATTTATTTATTATTAATTAAAATATATAAATTTTCGATATATATATAAATTTTTACGCATTGTTTATAAATTAAATATTTTCTTATTGAATATTATAAAATAGTTAGAAAATAAGGAATAAATTTAAAATAGATTGATCCCACAATGCAAATTATTGTATAATGGATAAATCAAAATTAGAATAATTATTTGTCTAAAAATCAGAAAAATCTTTGCCCCCTTACTGTTTTTATTTATTCTGTCCCCACCCACGCGAACAGAATACAATATTTTTCACAAAATATACAATGAATTAATATGCAATTAAGACATTAGGTACAAAATAACATCGAAATAGAAGAAAATATTAATTTTAATTTATTTTGATAAAATATATTATATATGTTTATTGTATATATACCAAATACAAATTCTAAAAAGGTTATTCATAATAATAGAATTTCGAGTATATAACCTTAGAATATTTCTAAAATATATTTCAAAACAAATATATATATATATTGTATAAGCATAAAATCAAATAAATGTTTATAGAGTAATATATAATTTTTTACTATTCACCAGTAGTCAATTGTATTCAAATACATACCTATATTTGTCTTTCTTTTCAATAATATAACCAGTGTTAGGAGATCCCCCATCAGAAACAGGTTCTTTCCATATTAGATCAGCATGATTTTGGCTCCAATCGACAGGTTCAGGAGCTCCAGGTGGACTAGGTATAGCTAAATTTATTAAAAATATATTATTAATATATTACTAATATTGAATAATCAGATTGGTCTAAAAAATAGAGAGAGATTTATATATTTTCTTTAAACAATAAAATCAAGTAAAATAAAAATTTATATATTTATGAGCTGTTTTCCTATAATATTATATATATAAAACTTAAAATACGAAACTAAAAAAACATTCGGATTAATATATCTCTCTCTTTCAAGTTTCCCCTATTTAAAATCTCTAAATACAAATGATTATACTTGTTTCTTGATACCCACACTAGAATTGTTGAATATTTTTCATAAATCCTAATACAGTTATTTTAAAGCTTTTGAGATTAAAGTATGTTTAAAGTGATAATTTGACAAGGACTTTTAAGGATGTTCATTGATGACGGAACTGAGTAGATTGTATCTTACTCAAACCACTCTGGAATTTATAACTCGAATTGTGAAGGTGCGATAACTGCCACCAAATACACGGGGAGAGATTTAGATAATTATCACTTTACATAGATAGTATTTATTTTTATTAGTCTAGTTTTCTTAAAGGGTCTGTCCTCTAAATAGTCAAACCAATTATTATCTAATGGTCTTTTTACAGCTATTCTTCTTTTAATATAATATACTTAATAATATACTTTCAATCTTCTAAGCAAATGATGTCAATTCCAATCCTGACATACTCGTGGTAGGATTGTGCAATGAAACCAAATAATGTAATTATATCCAGGACCGTCCTAAAATTTTCGGCGCCCGTGGGCTCCTAAAATTTTGCGCCCCTTTTCATAAGAAATTACACAGAAAATGGTTAGTAAAAATATATAAACTAATAAAAAATGCCGCCCCCAGAAGGCTTGCGCCCTAGGGCTATAGTCCAATTAGCCCTGTGGTTAGGGCGGCCCTGCTTACATCTAAGTAAGATGGTAACTCGGGGCCATCCATAGTAATATTATAATTACATAAACAGGCTCTCTACGATACTCGAATATGTGAACAAAATTACCTCATAAGTCAAATGTTATCTGCTTGTATGCTCATATAATCTACTTATAATTATTATATGAAAGATGAATTATAAATAAGATTGAATCCAACTTATAAAATTTTAAAAAAAAATTAATCAACTTTTCTGATTAAAATAAATGTACATATATTTTTAAAAGCTTCTGCATTATTTAATATTTTCGTTTGTAATTTCAGCTGTGAAAGGCAAATGTTTACTATTATTAAAGTATTTTAATCCTAGATTGCTGTTCCCATTCCTCGAAGAAAGAAAATACAAAATAATGAATGAGAGAATGCAATTAATAAAACATGTTTAATCGAGTTAAAATATAAAAATAAATACTAACTTAATATATTAATATTTTAATTTAATACATATTTATTATTTATTTTATCCAGAAATGACAATATTTGAAATATTTTGATTATGTAACAATATAATTGCCAATTTATTTGTAAATCTTGAAAATAAATTTTTTAAATTAATAATGGCAATTTTGTAAATCCGCAGTGGCGCCTCTTATGGCTGAAACGAGTACTGTACTAATGTTCCTATGTTCACGGCCAATCTTTTTGTTTATATCAGGAAAGTTAACTATTCATTATAATATATTTAAAGAACAATTATATTATATAAATTTATTAATTTAAAATATATTTATGTCTTTCTTTTCTTTTTAATAGATCATATTATATTATAAAATTCAAAAAACATCATTGTTTTATCTTTAATTAAATTATTAAATAAAAAAAGAGCTTGTTTTTAATATATAATGAATAAGAAACCACCAAAATACGTTATTTAAATTGTTTTTATAATTTTTAAATTTATTTTATCATTTTTACTATTATTTGCTAGGGATAAAAGTCACTAACTTAACATTCATTGATCAAAATGTTTCTATGTTAATTACGTCATATTTTCCACGTATTAAATTAACTCTTTAACATTAATCCATTCTCATGTTTATTTGTTTATAAACTTTATTTTTATGCTTGGAGTAATTTTTTAAACACTTTATATTTTGATACCTGATTAAAAGTTTCAATTTATTCAAACATTTTTATAAAAAGAACCAGTGATTAATAATTGATTCACCATGAATTAAGTTGATCCACCGTATTACTATGGGAATATTGATATATTTATTTTATTCGATCTATTAACTTTAATTAAAAGTCATTATTTAAATAATCAAATAAATTTTGGCTGCAGGATTTTTAAACATTTTGACAACCACAATATGTCTCTTTCTACGGACTTAAGTTTAATCGAGTTCTTTTTAGATAAAAATGAACCGTTTATAAATGGTAATGAAAAAGAATTAACGAAAAATGATCAGAAATTACCAAATCTGGTAAGTAAATTATTAATAATAAATGATTATTAAGAAAATTCAATGCCATATGGCTTAAAAGATATTACCTAAACATTCAACGTGTCTAAATTATTATTTTCACAACATTTTAAAACAAATAATCTGTTCTCTTTTAATTATTTTCAAAAATAATATTCAATTTTTTTTTCTAATTATTTTAATTAATTAATTTTCATTTTGAAAAAGGTTGAATTAATTATATTTATATCAATATTAACACGTTTTCCCAATCTGCCATGTTCTCTTAAAATGTATTTATTATTAATCTCTTATCATTGCTTTCATTCTTTATATTATACCGATTTAATAAAATACTTTTCTATTCAATTTTGGATTATTTTTTCTTTCCTTATAGGTAATCTCTTTTCCTTATTTTGTAGATGAATCATATCTTTCATCATCCACAATATTGATTATGAACGGCATTTAATTATTATTATTATTATTTTGGCTTAATGAATTCTAATAAATATCTGATACCAAATATTAAAAATAATTAAATAGAACCTTATTAAAAATATAATTTATATTTTAATACTTAAATAAAAAAAAATTTGTATTAAAATAGTTAAATTCTGTTTAAAATTTAAAAAAAAAACTATCTATTTAAATAGAATGTTTGATGATCAATCCTGTTGATTGTTAAGTTTTCCAAAGTGACAAATATTCATTATTTCACTTGTCATTTATATACTATCAAATGATTTTATTAATTAATTATTAATTTTATAATTTTGTTTTGACACAGGCATTCTATTTAGTTTAGAAAATAAATGACACATTCTAATTAAAAAAAAACAAGACTTTATTTGATCTATTTTGAAAATTGTTTTTTTTCAGTCTGATCAATGGAATGGATCCACGGAGGAGATTTTGGATTCGATTAAATTTGATTTTGACGACCCAGCATTGTTACCACTTTTCGAAGGATTGACCAATGACAGTTGCCCTGTTCCTGAGAGTAATTGCTCGGATTCAGGTCTCTCATCCGACCATCAAATGTCGCCATTTGTCACCCAGGAGGAAGATGAGGATTCGAGTGTCGCCACAATGGCACCATTCCAAGAAGACATGCAGATCATTTACACCGACCAAGAAATTCAGACGAATGAAGAAATCGAATTGGATTCCACCGATGTTAGCTTTATAGATACAAACACAATTGATGTTGAAACTTTGGAAGACATGGAATATGACAATGACATTGATAATATGATTGTGGAAGGTAAATATATATTGTTTTTAAAATATAGTTAAATTGATTTTGTTCATAGCATTTCTTTATTAAATGTAATATATTTTTAATAATATTATGGCTACCAATAATAATATAATTTAGCATTGTTAGCCATTAATTTAAATATATATTTCTAAGAATATTATTATTAAACTTTATTGATATTTTTCAGAAAATGAATTATATCATCATATATCTGGTAAATATTTAGTTAATCTGTTTTTATTTCCTTTTAGAACCCAAAGAAGAAAAGAAAAAGATAAAGAAATCCAAAACGGCACTAAAACCACAAGTATTTAAAGTGACTCCAGTTTTAGGAAACCCCCGATCTGTTCTTTTGCCAATAAGCTTAAAGGATTTACAAGAAATGAAAACCATTAAAATAATTAAACAATCAAGTTCTTATACATCAAATGGAAGAGCTTACGGGGTTAGATCGAAATCCGAATCCACTTCACTACTTAATGATCATTCCAGTGATGAGGGCGAACAACATTATCCACGACTTGAACTTACCTGTAAGAATAATCTTTCTCCAATGAATCATGAAATAGAATTTCGAGTAATATTATTTATAAATCATAAATTGGATTCGATTTTAAGTATTAATTGAAAGAAAGAACAATAAATTAATTTCGAAGAATAATTTTAAAAATTTAACTATTATTAAATAGGACTCGCACCGAACACATGAATTTATTGATGAGACAGGAACATTCTCTGAAAAGAAGAAACGATTAAAGTAAGATCAAGTAGAGTAGAAAAAAAAGAAGAAAACAGATAAAATTGAAAAAAATACATTTGGTAATGTAGAATGTAAAGAGATTATTTATATTTTGAAACGATTTTTAATAATTTAGTGAGTAGTTTGGCAGAAAAGGAAGGGTTAAAAGTTTCAATTAAATAGATAGAATGTCATACTAGGCATTACATCTTTGGACTATTGGTAAATTTCTATTCTTGAATGTCATATCAGGAAGTTCTCTTTTATGGATTTATTCTGTATGATTTCCATCCATCTATTATAGTATTATATAATGAAGAGATAATTTCAAAATATAAATTGTAATATATAGAAATTTTAAAATGTTTACGCATATTATATTATTTGTTTACATTCTACTCTTATACAGTATTAATAATTAAAATTAAAATTGAATTTTAATTTCTAACAAAGATTACATATTATTATTATTTGGAGAAATTATTTATATTAGTATGTTTATTATTTTAGCTGAAGAGAAGAAATTGTTACAAAAAGAAGGGGTCCGCTTGCCAGAATTTTATCCTTTAACAAAACAAGAAGAAAGAGAATTGAAAAGAATTCGTCGAAAAATTAGAAATAAAATTTCCGCACAAGATTCTAGAAAACGTAAGAAGGAATATATTGATGGCCTTGAAGATCGGTTAGTGATATGATAAATCCATTTTTATAAATATATAAAATAGTAGAACTTATTTTTATTTTTATTCTAGTGTAAAAAAATGTACTGAAGAAAATTTAAATCTCGTTAAAAGAATTAAGCAACTTGAAAATCAAAAAGAAGTTCTTCAAACCCAAAAAGAGACCCTTGTAGCTCAAATTCGAAAGCTTCAGGCAGTAGTGTCCCGCACTGGAGGCAAAGCAGTTCAACCTGCAACATGTTTAATGGTTCTCATGCTATCCATGGCACTTGTTATGATGCCAAGCATGAGAAACGGGAACCCATCCAATTCAGAATTGTCATCTACAGAAAATGAGCAAATAAGTCTCGCAGAAAAACGGATGCCAATTGGAGGTAATTATTTATTATATAATTATATCTAATAAATAATAAAAATAATAATAAATATAATTTCTATTTTAAACGAAGGGTAAATTCAAGTTTAATTATAAGAAAAGTAACATTATATATGTAGAAATTTCTTTATTATAAAATATTTTAATGATATATTTTTAATAAAAATTATATTTTTTAAAAATTTTTATAGGACGTTCCCGTAGTTTGCTATTTAAATCGGTTGAAGGTGATTTAATGTTAGATGGGGATAAAATGGGTCGTCAATCAACAGACAAATTAATTGCGGATATGGAGCATTTACTTCAATTCCGTTCTCGACTTGAAGACGAAAATGCTACAGAAGAGGACGAATTGTTTGGTCCTAGTGCACCGAAACGAAGTCGACGATTGATTATACCTCCTTTAGATGATGTATGGCCTCCACCTCCAGAGCCAGACGGAAAACGTACTAAATCTTCCTTTACAGGTTCTACATTGAAAAATATCAAGATGAACATCACAGATGCCGGTGGGACACGTTCCATCGTTCTACCTAAAGACATTTAGATTAGTTCTAAATGTTCAAGCAGTCTCTTTAAAATTGATCAAAATATATTTTATATGATCATAAATCAAAATTTTTTCTGCAATTTAAATTTTTATTGTAAGTATTAAATAAACAAAATATAGAAACTTCTGCTGAAAATTTAAGAATAATTTATAGATTCAATCTAATTTCTCTATTTAAGCAGAAGCCTTTTTTTCTATGTATTGTTTATTTTATTATGATAAATGATATATTAGGGCAATATGATTAAATGGTTTAAAAATTGATTATTTTTTTTTTAAATCCATAATTAAAAAGATAACTTTTTTAATTTTTAAATTGTTTATGCTTGTTATACTTGCTATAGTAATAAAATAAAGGAAGACTTAGGATTTATATAACAACTTTTTGGGAATTTAGTAGTGTAGTAAAACCCTTCATTACATTCACCATTTTTACTGTTGTCTCTCAATTGTCTATTTTTGTTAATATCAAGCAATATATTTCAAAAAAAAAAAAATAAATAAATAAAATAAAATAAATTTTTTTTTTTTTTTGTATCAATTATTAATGATTTAAAAAATAATGAGGCTTATTAAGAAATATATTGCATGGTTAATTTATAGAAATTGGACCTCATAGAGGTAGAAAATTTATTATATTTTATATATATATATATATTAATATAAAGTAGTTTACCTATTTTTAATTATTTTTTTTAATAGTAATTAAATGGTTTTGTATTTTCCGAAACAGGAAACGGAATTAATTACTTTCTTATTATTCATAATATGATCCTTAATTTGAATAATTAAAGAATGTTTAAAAATTTCTACAAAATTAAAAATACACTGTCCACTGAAATGTATCTATATTTATGTAATAGTGTGGCATGATAATATTGATAGAATGATAGTGCTGCTAATATTTAAAATTAAACCTCTCTTGAGGTCACTTTGTATGTATATTGTTTTCTATGTGTAGCTTACAAAAACAATACATTACATATATATATATATGTATATATAGATATATATAACTATACATTTAATATATATATCCATATATATATATATATATAAATGTATTTATAAATAAATTATTTTACAAATTTATCTTAACAGACTTTTTAATTTATTTTATTTGGAAAAAAAACAAAATTTGACACAATAAATCTACCAAGTTTTGAGTTTTTCCTTATTTTTTTTTTATCTAAAAAAGCTTATTTCACAATAACACAAGGGCCGAAAAGAAGATTTATTATTCTTCATTAATGTTAAATGGCATTTGGCAACACTAGAATTTACTAATTTGGACCCCATTCTTTATGTAAATCATAAAGAGCAAAGTATCATTTCTAGAAATAAGTATAAATAATTTAGAAAAAGAAACAGTAAGACCATTAAAATAAAATGATCCCTTATGCCGATTTGTTTTTTAAAAAAAAATAATGAATAAGAAATAAGAGACAGTATCTGTGTCATACTTAATGCGGTCCATGGCATCTCATTAACTAACTTAGTAAACTATTTTGAAATTATGATATAAACTAATATATATATATATAATATATATATAATAGCATAAATCATATTTATTTATCATATGAAATATTGTACAAGGTCAGTTTAGGCTTAGTTTTTATTTTAGAGCTTTGCTTTATTTTAAATCAAAAAAAAAATCCTAATTAAAACAAATAAAAAAAAAAACAAAAAGTATAACTATTGACCAATGAATGGATTTAAAAAAACAAACTATTTTTAATTAGTAGAAACTCCATATGATTATAAATGATTCATCAGGTTGTCATAATTTCCAAAATTTATTCATTCGTTAATTATTGAAATGATAGCTTGTACCTAATAAACAAGGAATTGAGACTTTCAGCTTCAATTTATTTATTATAGGCATTTATTTAGCAAAAGAATCAATCATATGAAAGTTTCTTTGTTCTTTTATGCCAGTGAGCATCAAAAACGAGTATCAATATCACAATGTGTGTACCAAGTATTCACCAAGCTTCTTTGTACTCACTTTTGTTAATTTAGTAGTTAACTGAATTTCAATCAACGACAAAATGATTGAAAGTAGAAATAAATAGTAAGAATCCAACTTAATTGTATTGATAATTTGATTGAATAACGTTGATCCAGAGCTGCCAGAGCAAGCATGAAATGGATTAAGTAAGACAGCTGAGTTACAGATACATATATTAAATCACAGTTATAATATAATTGGTTATTTGCGGTTGATAAATTGATAATAAATATTTTCTTTTAATAAGACCAAAGAATTTACATCTAAATAAGAATCATGTTTTTTTCTTGCAAATTTTGGATAATTTTTCAATATTTTTTTTATTATATATTTTATTATTATTTTTTTAAATTTTTATAACATTTTGGAATTTTTTTTTCTTAATTTTTATTTATTTATTTTTTTTTAATTTTTTTTTATTTTATTTAATTATTTTATTTTGAGAATAAATTAGGAATTCACAACCAGAGTGTGAGCCCACAGAGTCAATCATTGTCCAAATCACCGAACTTATTAGGTTCTACTATTGTAAGAATAAAGTCAATAAATAAATAAAAAATAATGCGGAATACCAAATTCTTCCCATCATCTTGTAGATCACTACAGGTAAAATTAGTTTTAAATTGATTATTGTTTCACATAGATGACTCACAAACTAGAAAGTTTTATTTTTTTCACACAGATGAAATTCTCAAAGTAATCACCATCCTTTGACTTGACAAATTTATTTTAACAATTTTACTTTATTTATAATAAGTATATCATTAAGTTCTTTGCCCTAAATAAAAAATACATTTAATTGTTTAAATAAAATTTCAATTTGTTAAATAACATATTATACCTTCGCATATTTTATTTTATTTTTTTTTAATCAACTCTGATCTCCACAAGAGCGATTTTTTTTAAGCTAAAATATATAAAAAGAAACAAGTACACTTGTGCATCTATAAATTAAATGTTTATAGATAGAAATATTTATTTTTTCATCCTGGATTTTATATAATTTGGATGATTATTCATTTCAGCTTAAGTTTATCTCTTGGGAGGTACTTTTAGTGGGCCGTAGGCAATTACTTTGTTAATAATGACTCGAGTTATGAACTTTTCTTTTTTAAGAGATCGGTTGTTCTACGTACAGTTTCTTTTGGTCATTCACTCTTCATTAGCACAACATTCAAAAAAAAGATGAAAATTCACACGGACTTAATTATGCATAATTAATAGATATGAATAATAATAATAATCATGAAAAATAATTATAATAAAAAGTAATAATAATATAATATTGAATGATAATAATAATTAATTAATAATCATAATAATATAATAAGAATGAGAAGAAGAATTAGAAGAAAAATAAAAAAGCAAGTGAATGGCGGTCGGTCGGAGTCTGCACTATGCGTTGGTAACGGCGGAGGCGCTCGCGTGGGTGGGACTCGGCGCCGTCGTCGCGCCGTTCAGCACCGAATCGCGCGAATTGGAATGCGACGTGGCGCGTAACAGGGTGACCGCCTCGCGCTCGGGGCTGCACTGCACAACCGCTAGTCATTTTTGCCGTGCAGACTTTTTCTTCTTACGTTTGAAGAAACAACAGCACCTGCATAACAAACCGCTAAGCATCAGGCCACTCTTTAGATTCTCATTTCCAATTTATTAAACAAAAACTTAATTTTATTAGAAACTAATTGAGAAGTGTTTTTTTTTTCATAAGTAAAAACAACTTTCATTCAAAAAAAAAAAAAATTAACATTGAAAGAAAAGATGAATTATTCTCTAAAAATAAAGAATACAATCGAAAAACTTATTGATAATATTCATTATTTATAGAAACCAAAAGCGTTTATTTGTATATATTTAAATAAACTATGATGTATCTTCTACTAGTATTAGAATATCAAATTTAAAAACTGACTTCATCATCACTCTGATTGAATCCATAATAAAAGATTGATAATGAGAAAAAAAAAATCTTAGAAATTATTAATTATTCGATGATCAGGATAAATAATTATCATTATTTCTTTAAATACATACAAATAAATATATCAAGGGTAAAATACACCAATTTAATTTCAATCACTGTTTATGTGTTTGCCTTTTGAAAAGAAGTTGTTTATTTATTTTAATGCTTGTCTATAATATATAAATAAATCATTTTGTTATAGCAAATTTATCTATTATACTTTATTTATTCATTCATCATTTAACATGTTAACAAAAATTAAAATGATAGATTTTCAAAATTCTGGTTTGTTTATATCTTATAAAGGATGTCCCAAAATTAACGCAAGATTTGAATTAAATAGAAAACACAGTTTTTAGTCTTTTGATTGTAATTTTGTATGCAAAGCCGCGGAGGCCATTTGCCCGATGTGTTATTCCATAAATAACCCTATCCTAAGTACTTTATGAATCATTAAAAAAATTACAATCAAAAGACTAAAAACTGTGTTTTCTATTTAATTGCGTTAATTTTGGGACACCCTTTATAATATAAATAGATGATAATAGAACTAAAAACTATTATAAGAATTGAATTTCATTGAAAATTATTGCACCTCTTTTATAGAATTGTAATTTTTAATTTTTTTTTTTTCAAATTTGTGATAAATTTAAGATAATATTCGAAAATGAATAACTTAATATGTAAAGAAAAGGCAGAAAGGGATGCCAGTTTTTGATTTGGTTGATTATAATGAATTGATAGATAAAATTTTCAATATACCTTTATTTATTTTATCTTAATATAATATGTAATAGAATTTATTTTCTATTATGTAACGATTATATTTTTATTTTTATTTTTTTTAAATAAAATTATTGAATTTACCACATTCTTTTTAAAATTTAACTTAATTTATATAACTAATAATAATAAGTGTAGATAGATAAAAAAAGATTCTCACTTCGTTTCATCTACGATTTCGACTTCCGCAGGGGCTGTGATAGGAGTGTTTGAATGCCCGGCTGTAGGATCGTCGTTAGCTAATTCACCATTTGTAGAACTCACCACCTTGAACAAAATTAAAACTTGTTTAAGATGACATTACCAGAATTATTATTCAACTTGGATTAATGTTGTTTTAATTTTATTCTGTATTCAATAAAAAATTAATCCTGCATTTATATGGGTTAAGACAATGCAATCAAAAAATTATCTCTTTATTCCAAGGATTGAAAAGAAATAGAATGGAAGTTTGATAAGAAAAGTCTAACGGTCTAATCCATATCTTAGAGTTCCAATATTGAGGATAAGACAAACAAAATAACCAAGTAAGAAATAGGAAAAAAATATCAATATTTTCCAACTATTTTATTTCAAATTAGCAATTTAATAATATAATATTAATTGATCCCTTCTCAAAAATCAATATAAAATAAACAACAGATAATTTGTCGATATATATAGACTGAAACAAGAATTTTACTGGGTATATGAAAAACTACCATAATTCTTATTTTATCACCTCTCCCCTCTTCGTTTTTTATCTATCTATCTATCTATATTTTAATTAGAGATAATTTTAAGGTATTTTATATAAAAATGACCTATGTGCTTGAGTAAGAAAAAAGCGTAATGATGTCTGTGTAATGTAAATTAATAATAATAGTAATAGTAATAAACAAAAAAAAAGGATATAAATAAAAATACCTGAACGGATCCATGCCGATCGGCGGGCGTCAGTTGGTTTGGCGGTTGCTTAGCCTGAACGTCTGGCCAAGCGGAAACTGCCTTTCCAGCTGTAGTCTGCACGAAAATAAGGGACGATGCTCACACTCATGCATGAAATGGCAAGAAAAATCTAGCAGCTAGAAGGATTGCAACCTGATCCAGTAAAATTAGTAACCACCAACGAAAAAGGTGGCGAAGTTAATTCAATCCCATAAATGGGAACGATTATTTGACTTGACTTTGATTTTAACGCTTGAAATTATGGAAAGAAATAGAACTTGGGGCACAGTGAACAATCATTCGTATTTATTGGAATAATTCATGAATTAGGAAAAAGAAAAAAAAGAGGGCGGGGAAATTTCAATTAATCGACGAACATTGAAACTGCCCAAAGTCACCTTAATTTTAACAATATTTGTACTTGTATTTAATCTAAAAATAGCTTCAACAATTTTATTTTAAATTTTTTTTTCTTCGTGATAATTACTGAGCATAGAAGAGATAGAGGATACCCCTACAATTAAAACAATATGTTGTAAATATTTTTTGGCATGAATGAGGTGTGCTTGGTTTTTATTCCGTTATATTTAGAATTTTGTAAGCAATCTGTTTTTTAAATACTTCTTCAAAATCACAAACTTGATATTAGCAAACACAGAATATATAATTATATTTAAGTTATACTTTATTAATAAAATTAAAGCAGTATTTGATTACACATTATATTAGGAGTTTTTAGAAAGAAAGAAAGAAATAATGAAAGTTGGATTGAAATGTAAATTCCAAATGCTTGGGCCTCATAACGGCCTAAAATAAACATTTTACGGGATTATTTATTTATAAGTTCTAAATAAATAATTCGCCTTCATAAATAAACATGTATGTATCCAATGGAAAAAATATTTTTTAAAGTTAAACGTTGAAAGAAAGAAATTATAAATGGATTTTTCCTACCAGTAAAATAAGTTTTAAAAATTCACTGGAAAAATTAGTTTTTCTTTGAAAATGAAATTATACCCCCATTATAAACTATATATAAATATTTACTTATCTGAATTTAAAGTTATTGACCACATCAATTATATATTCCTCCAACCATCCCTATCCTGAGGCACAACAATTCATTTCTTATTTATTTGAACCTGGTAGATTGTCCTCCGTAATCTCTATAATTTTATTACTTTAACTATGTTCGGAGATGCATTGAGGTAATGTAATTTCTTGTTATGCAATCTGTACCATTTTCTAAGATTTCATCTTTTTTCTCCATAAATTTCATGTAGATACCTATTTTCCACCCATGCTAGGATAACAATAACATATATATATATATATATATATTGGTTTATATAAGACAAGACAAGTCAAATGGAAGTTTTTAATTATAAATTGTAATTTAAAAAAAAATAATTAATGATTATTTAAAAATAATATTTTTAGAAAACAAAACTAATTGTACAGATCAGTCACAATGTAAATTAATATTTGAGCAATTTTTATCTATGCATTTACTTAAAAAAACGTTATAATACGTCTAGGGATATTATTTTTATTATTGTATTCAAATTTTCTTTATAACGAAAAATAAATTAATCAAAAACAAAAACAAAGAGAAAAGAGAAATCATATATCTAATAAAAGAAAAAAGATACAGGGGAATTTCAAACAAAAAGAAATTGTTCAAAAATAAATGTAAATTAAAAAAATAGATCAAAAGCTAAGCAAGATGTTAAAAAAAACGTTTCGAATAATAAAAGGATTACCTTGGCTGTTGGAGGATGTCGGTCACGATTTGGAGAAACAACAATTTCGTGGCCCGTTGGTAACGAGCCAATTTGTGTTGACTGAAAACCAAAATGAAAAAAACAAACAATTTAATCGAACTTTATTTTAATGATTTTACTCATTAACAGACAAACATTTGCAAGACTTAAGTTCCTAGTCTTTATTTTGTTTAATTCAAAATTTAAATTTTAATAGAGTACAAAATTTAAAAAAAATCTATAAAAATATTCACTAATCTTATTCTATTTAGAAACCAAAAATAATATTAATGATTCATTTTTAGCCTAAAAATTTTGAACCCCTTTCCTCCCAAAACACATACACACACATGTATGTATGTGTATATATATATTTATATATATATATATACAATTAATAATAAAAAATAAAATAATTTTTTTTTTAAATTTGAAAATAAATTAATTATGAATTAAAAAAAATAATAATTCTTTGTTTAAAAAATTAGAATCGATCTATAAATTTCATACTACTTTTTTTTAAAGAATTTTAGCTTTTCGTTGGAAATTTGAATAACAGTGTTCTATTCTAATTTTCGTTTTGATGAAATAAAATTGAATCAATATGGTAATGATTTTTCTTTAAGAATAAATTGTAATATATAAGATAAATTTTTTCAATTTTCAATTTATTGATAAATGAATGAATAAACAATTTTCCAAAATATATCGAAATAAATATTTATTTCAATTATAAAATAAAAATCGGTTACAATATATATATATATATATCTATATATAAAGGCGCCATTGGGTGAGAGACTAGCCTCGCTGTCTCACATTCACATGGTCCCGGACTCAAGTCCCGGGCCTGGCAAGGGAATTTCTCTAGCTGGGGTCTATGGGACGGAGTCAGCCCAGCCTCAGGGAACAACATTAGGGAAAAGCTACTTGATAAAAAGTAGCGCCTCCGATCAAGAAAATCAAGGTAAAGGTTGAGAGGACCCGTTCTACTGAACATAGGACACCTCATTGATAGAACCGACTTGATAGGCGTTGTCCTTGCGCAGGAGGTACAAAAGTTAGAGGTTTTTTTATATATATATATATAATGTGTTCATTATATGTTATTTTAAGTATTGTGATCTCGAATACTATAAAGGATCAGAGTTGGTTAAATTAGAAAGCAATTTTTATTTTAGAACATCATTTTAATGAATAAAACAAAAAAAATATTTTCCACCTGTTTTTTTTTAATAGTTATATATATATATATATATGTATATATACAAATATACTTTATCGTGTCAGAATTTTTCTATATACGGTAGATAAAAATAGAAAATTAATTATGTATTATCTTTAAAGATTGCCATGGAGAAACAAATTTCATTTATAAACAAATTAATAAAATATAGATTATTTAAAATAAAAAATTTGGGTCCCATATTTTGAAAACCACTGGTGGAAAATTTTTCTTTTTTGACCTTCTAAAATAGAAATTGTTTGGTAATTGAACAAACCATGTATCTCTTAGTTTTCGAGATCAAAATATTTAAAATAACTTACTTAATGAACATCTTCGATATATATTTCCAAAATTTATGTTACAATCATTTGAATTAACAATAAAATTAAGTTATTTTCGTATTTTTTAACTATATAATAACTCACCTCATCGGATTTTGTTTTAACAATGTGGGAAGGTGGTGCATTGCGAATAAGTTTCAATTCTTGAAAATTAGATGGCTTTTTTAAATCATTATTATTTTATTTTATTATTATTTTTTTAATTTTTAAATAAGTGGCAGCATGCACATAATTAATAAATATAAAATAAATAAATAATTAGTTAAAAAAAGCATATTTGTATATTTTGGGGAAGGTGAAATAATATATAAAAGGATATAAATTATCATTTATAAGCATTGTGCTAAAGACAAAATGATAAGGAAATATATGTAAGAAAATAAATAATAGTATAAATAATATATAATAAGTGTTTCTATAAATAAAAAATAATAACTATTATAATGAGTAATAATTTGTGTATTTTAAAGTAAAAAAATTTTAAATTAAAAATTAAATTTAATCCCTTTATCTGCCTTCATCTTTTTTTTTATTTTTATTTTTTTTTTTAAGAAATATTATTTTGGCAAGACGTGTTCTCATGATGCCGATAAATGTCGAAGATCAAATAAAATGATAAGTATTTAATTTTGTACTAAATGCAAGAGTTTTCCCTTATACAGATGTGGAGATGGTTTTTTCATATATATTTTGTGAATGATGAGCAGTAATTATGAGATTCTTATTAATTTGACTGAGTCGATAATCAGAAAAAGCAACACTAGATTCAGAAAAATGTAACATTGCTGTAACAATGCGGTTCCAAGTAACAGGAGATTGATTCTATTCATTAATGTACTGTTCAAAATTGGTCCAAGGTAATGTGTTTGTATCCCATTTGCTCTCCAAAAGAGATATATTAATCTCTTATATATTTCCTTGCTTGTATATTTTTCATTATAGTGTCATCTGTTATCACAAGCTTGGATTTAAATCTTATTCTAGAGGTATTATGTGTTGTGATAGGATTTGAATTTTTTTTCGTCTGGGAGTGATGTTTGCTAGAGTAGATGCTTTCTATGTCTTGTTTCTTAGTTATCCACCATCAGGAGGACTTCGTCTAGTTGTTGAGAAGATATCCTCGCCAATGGATCCTTAAAAAAATAAAATAAAAAAATATCAATAAAATATCATTAATCCAGAATTAGAGGAAATGGTAAATGATGAAAAATAACTTACCTGTTTGTTTGTCATTTTAATTCCATTTGTCCCATTTTTATCCTTTCAGGAACTCCATATTCTGATAAGCAAAACATTTACTCTTGAACACTTGTTTATTTGGAGTAATAGATAACACTGCCATTTTTCATAAACTTTCCGTGAAAAGTGACAGATTATATTTTTCATCTTCTCTCTAACTTCTATTTCCTTAGACCCTTCAAAACTTGCAGCACTTTCAATCCAAGAGTCATACCTTTTATTGTGCTCTTTTTTTTTCTTTCAATTTATAATTCTACAAAACGGCCCGGTGGCGATATAATTATATAACTACTTTTCTTAAAAAATTTTCCACAATATGTATAATAAATAAATAAGTGCTTGCTACGAGGGTGGTGAATGAACTGAGACCACCGAGGCCAATAGCAAGTCTCCATCCACTTCCTACGTAGCTTCCTTTGAATTGGATCTACCCTGGTCGTGGTTCGGGTTGATATACCATCGGGTCAACTGACACGACAAAAATTCTTGACTTTGTATCGGCAACATGAGAACGCAGCTTTAGTTTAAAAATAGATGATTTATTCAAAATACAAAACCTATATATATATATATATGTGTATATATGTATAATTTCTGATATTATTTCAAACTTTAAAATGAAAAAATATATGTCCATATTCCAAAAGATTAGTAGTAAGAAGTATTTATTATTTGTGAAAGAATAATAATATTTAATTTTAATTATATTAGTTTAGAACACACATAAATGCGTACCATATTTTTTCCTGTCCAATCAAATTCACCATCGTCAACATATCCTTGTCGTTCAAATAAGTCTTGAAATAGTTTTCGCAGGTACTGATAGTCTGGAGTTTCAAAGAAATCCAAACGACGGACATAACGAAGATATGTTGCCATTTCCTCTGAAAACATATATAGAAATAATAATATATTAAATATAATCGATAATTTCAAATTAAAGGATGATTAATTACAATGAATAATTCATTTTTCTCTAATATCTATTTTTAATTTATTTTATATGGATGAAATGATCGGTACTTTAGAAGAGTGAAAATAAAATAAAAATAAATAAAAGGAGAATTCAATTTTCTCTATTTGAATATTACCTGGATGACCTTCGCATAGAACCTCAATTGGAGTTGCTCGTTTTGTATCACCTATTTTCTGATATCGCTCTTTCAATGTGTCTGCTTTAAGCCCTTGCCATGGCAGACTGCCTCGAAGAAAATACATAAACATATGACCAAGGGCCTCCAGGTCATCACGACGGCTTTGTTCTAAGGATAGGAAAAAGAATTACTTTCGTTAAACATTTCGTTCTAATAAAACAAATAAAAAAATTAAGAATGATTTCAAAATTAAATAAAAAATGTACCTTTTCCTAAATGTGTATTAATGCTCATATATCGTGCAGTTCCTGTTAAACTTTTATGCTCCCGGTAGGGGATATGTTTATTGGTTTCTAGGTCTATATATTCTTTAGCTAATCCGAAGTCTAAAACATTTCCAATAAAATAAAATAAAAATAAATAAATAAATAAATTAATTAATTAGTATAATAATATTATATAATTTATTATTCATTAATAAATTAATATTATTCTAACTAAGGTCATTAGTGTCACTCATTACTCATCAGTTCATTATTCTATTCATTTTAATTATTATCCTATTTTTTTTTCTAACGTCTAATTCAAATCAGTATATGTATAAATTAAATACTTTATATAAATCATAAATATCAAAGAAAATAAAATTAACAATTATACAATTTGTAAAATATAAAACATAATTTGTTTAAAGATTTTTTTAAAATCAATTATTGTGTACCTATTATGTGGATAATTTTATCCTTTTTGGTTGTAGATCTTCCAATAAGAAAATTTTCAGGTTTAACATCCCTATAAATAAGATGTCTTCCATGAACATATTCTATCCTGTGGAGCTGTAACAAGATAAAGTTTGTGAAACATTTCAAAGCAAGAAATGGATTGTAATATTTAAGATAATTTGGAAAAAAAAAATAGGGAAAGAATTTTAAAATTAGATAATGAAATGATTTTATAGAGAAAATGAAGAAAACATAAAGAATGGCTACTTGAACCAAACAAATAAGCATTCAAATAAAAGTGTCAACGAATGATGATTAATTGAAATAAAAATAATTATACATAAATTAAAAGAAACACTAAAAACAAATTAAATAAAAATATATATTTTTAAGATGACAAAAAATGCATATTAATCAGAAAGGGTATAATCATTGTTAAGAATACTATTGAATCAAGACAGTAGAGTCCCCTTGATGTACAGGCTTTATTAATAAAAAAATGAACTACAAGGTGGCCTATTTGTTTTTGCAAGAACTTAATTGATTCTGATAAGGGTGAGGGTGGAGGGAATACTCACGAGCTGGGTAGCTATCATCAGAACTGTCCTGAGTGAGAAGTGCCGACCACAAACGTCGAAAAGGTCCTCGAGGCTCGGCCCAAGAAGTTCCATCACGAGAGCGTTGTACTTCCCGCAGGGGCCGAAATAGAAGACCTCGGGGATACCCTCTATTTGGAGCAACCAGGTTCTCAGGGGATGTCATATTTTCAAGAAATTTGCCTGCCACGTCAGCCCCTAGCCCCAGGGAACTCTCCTCTTCGAATGTTAGGAAGAATCCAGGATTCATGTTAAGTGTTATAAAAGAGAATGCTTATTTTTGGAGCAAGGCCTCGGGTGAATTGAAGCTTAACACGTCTAAAGCCACAAAGAAAACACCGATTTATGACCGATTTTTGAATAGAAATGACCATTATGTAATTCATGGAAAAATTCTGGGTTAGAATGGTTAATTAAAAATCAATTCAAATAAATATTTTTAATGAAAACTCCACCATTTAGTTTATTATGTTTAAATAGAGAAAAAAACCATCCAATTTGAAAAGAGCTCAATAATAATTCATTTTTAAATATGAAAAAAATAGAATAAACTCTTGTCTTAAGTAAAAATAGATGAGATAATAAAATTTATTTTTCTTGTTATTAATTATAAATTAGATTAAATAGTGGAGTAATTATAAAAATTTATTTGTGATCCATGTTAAAAGAATCCATTTTTGGGAAACCTATTTGTTGAAGAAAATAATAGTTCAAAGCTAGAGCCAAAATATCGCCCACAAACCACTATTATTAGACTAGTTAATCTTTTATTGTAGTGCATGCATAGAACTACATCGGAATAGGGAAATAGGATATTTTGATAGTTGATTTAAAAAATAAACCGAGTTACTTTTTAGAATGCCCACTCAGGGGGAGGAGGAATTAATTATCTTAGTTATATAATAATAATTATATTAAATAATTTTAATAAATTGATTTTAAATACAAGATATTTATTTCAGTAATTTTGATCAGGAGGTGGCGGGAGATAAAATATTAATATTCCCAAATTAAAATATATGGCAGTAAAAATGCACCGAATGAGTAGCAGTTTTTACTTAATCTCTTTTCTGATATTTTAATTAACCCAGGATTCTCTCATTTTTTTAATGGTGACCTTCATTCAAAAAATCAGACATTCAAGGATATTGCTTGGAAAATTGGACAGAAAAAGTTTGAATGACAGTCTGCACAAAGAAAAAAAGAAGAGGAAATAATAGAAATAGAAAAATTAGCCAGAGAGAAAGCAAAAGACTATTTAGGCGGGGGAGAGGCTGACGGACTGACTTACAAGCTGGATGGCGATCATCAGAACGCTTTTCAATGAAAACTGTCGATTACAGAGCACGAAGAGATCCTCGAGGCTGGGCCCGAGCAGCTCAAGTACCATCGCATTATATCTGCCGCCGCACGTGCCAAAGTGATATACACGAGGAATTCCCTCTAGAACGCGGTAACGTTACGCTAAACGTATAGGAAGGTTACCTCAATCGAGGCTCAGTTCAAGTGGTTTGTCTCCATATGAACCCAGCGATTGGGTTATCATTGTTATTCCGAAAAAGCTAATATATATATATATATATCTTATATATATACATATTATGCAGTATATTAACCTCAACGAGAATGGATGATTAAAAGTAGGACATAAAACTGTCCATGAGATAAAAATGAAAATTCATTAAAATCCACGATGTATATTCTGATTAGGAGTAGAGTTCCAAAGGTTGACAGACAAAACAAGAAAAAAATCTATGGAAAACCGGACATTAACATGAAATGGAGTTTCAGGAGAATTCTAATGGATTATTATCTGCAATTAAGGAAGGAAGCAGAAAACCCAAAACCTCAATTAATTAATTAATCAATCTTACTATCGGTTTTTCTAAGTTTAAGCTTAGTATAAATTTTTAAACCATGTCCCGAGTTTAGTTGGAATTAAAAAAACAGTTCTTAATGAATTTTCTATTTACACCATGGAACGTTTTTTCATTATCAAAATCAACCTTCGAAATCATCCATAATAAAGAGCAATTAATACCTTAGTCCATATTCTTAATTATTATTAGATTCATTTTGATAAATTAGTAAAATAATAAATAACTTATTTCTTTTCAGTTGAACTAGGATTGTATCATGTATCAATTTTATAATTTGTATATTTTATATCTATTCAAATAAATAATATAGTATCTTCTCCCCCAAAACAGGCTATAATTATTAGGAAAATATGTTAGAGTTAGAGTATAAGGTAGAAATGAACTATAGTCTAAACAAAAGCAGTAGTGAAATTTTTTGGAACGGGGCTTACTAAGTTGAATTAAAATAAAAATATATTTTTCCCCGATCAGAATTTTTAAAATGAAAATTTATAAAATAATATTACAGATAAAAATTATATTTTCCTCAAATATCTTCTGTAAATATAAAGTAAAGACCCGATAACTACAATCTGAACCACATGTGGTCTTAAATATTTTCAACAAAAGATACTTATATTCTTTATTTGATTAAACTTCTAATATTATTGACAAATTTCGACTTTTTTCATTGATTTATTTACAATATACAATAAATAATTCAATGAATAAAAAATAAATATAGAAATTGTTTAATTAGATGCAAGTTATTCCAAATTTAAAATAAATGATAGCTGGGAAAAATAAATAATAAATTAATAAATAAAAATATAATTTACATGTTATCAAAAAAATATTATCCAATATTGAAAGATATATATATATATAATTTTTAATTAGGTATTGCATGAAGAAATATAATAAATTTAAATTCAATTATTTTATACGTTGTATGATGCACCATACAAAAACAATTTTTCTTTAATTATAGTTTTCCAAATAGAATTATAGAAAATTTTAACAATTAAAATTTAATTAATTTTAATCTATAAACATACATATTACTTAATCGCTCCTTAACATTGATAGAGATTCAACCTCAAAGCACTCTTATGAATAATTCTATCAAAGAAATCTTTGTGTTTGATTAAATTATTTTATAAATTTTTAAAATTCTAGATTTATTTATGATTATTCAAATAATTATGTCAATAGAATTTATTAATGGACTGAAATCTATTTAATTTTGTCTAAATATGGATAATTAATAAAAAATGAATAATAATTTTAATAACTAAATATATATAAATGAAAATTGAACATTTTTCATTCTAATTAACATAATTTATGGACAAAAATATTTTGTAAAGTTGAATGAAATTCATTTTTATAATTAAAACAATTTAAACGAAAACTTACTTTAATAAGTAAATAATCATATTTAAATTTCAAAAAACTTGATGAAGTTTCAATTGATCTTTTAGGTTTCATTTTATGGCCAAATTTTATTGAATAATTCATCATTTACATAAATGTATAGTTTGTTAATGTTGCAATGGTGTTATTTTAATATCAGTAGTAGATGATTTGAAAAAAAATAACAATATGAGTTCTAATGTGTTTTATATAAATAGGAATAAATGTGTATTCAACAAAGTAACCTTCTGACCCTAAACACAAGATTATCTTTTTTATATTAAAAATGTATGTTTTAATACAAAATAATAATTCGTAGATTATTTAAAAAATCATTGATTTATATAAATATTATATTGTTATTAGCTTTGTGTACCCCCAAATGAATACATAAATCTATATAGGTATATGCATCTCAAAGAAAGCTTTAAAAATTAAAAAAATAATTAAGTTAAGGGCGAAGCAAATTATTAGACAAAAACGCATGTTAAAAAAAATTTGGAATTTCATTCTTTGCGAAATTTTCCGATTGAATGAAAGTCATATAAATTCTTCAAATTTACAAACTTTCAACTAATGGAGAGTTTTAGAGAAAGGGCTTCGAGCAGGAATATTTCATAAGATTAATTATAATAATAATGAACTTATATTTTTTTTTAATCTCTTAAAAATGACATTTATTAAAAAATATTATAAATTTAAAAAATTATTTATTTTTAAAATAATTAAATGAATTAAATTAAAACTTACCCGTTGATCCAAGTAATTTGTAAAACCTGTATTCCAAATGCAATTGGGGTGCTTTGGATTTCATCGGCTCCTAAAAATGAAAAACAAAAATTGTTTAATTATATTGTTTAAAAAAAAAAAAAAAAAAAAAAAAAAAATTGTAATTTATATTAAAAAAAAGTATAATTAATAATAATAAAAAATTGTTTATTTTCAAACGAAATAAATTAAAATTAATTTAATTTTAATTTATTTAAAATTTAAAAAAACAAACAAAACATTTAAGTTAGTAATTATTTATATTTTTTCTATGTGCCTCATATATATATATATAAATTTTTATTTAAATTTCTCTATAAGTATCAAATCAATTAATTCATTTATTCCAAATGTTACCATTTTAATTAACTAAATATTTTTTCTTTATATTTTAATAGAAATCTATATATATAAAAAAGGTTTTTGTCTGCACATTGCTCAGAATTTAAAAATTATTGCATATCTTCGCGTTTCATGACCTCTAGAATCCAAAAGTGACTTTAGAATTTTTCATGTCTGTCTGTCCGGAAAATAACTATTTTATAGACTCAGAAATGGCTGAACCGATTTCTATGAAATTACATCACAATATTCTCATATACCTCTAGAGTAACATAGGCTATACATTTTATTAATATCCAATCAATAACCGCAGAAATTAATTTTTTAAAGTTTATATAATTCTCCGTGTTGTTCATTCAAGAGCATCTCGCGGCTCACTGACCCTAGCGGAATCATTCCCAATCAAAGAATTATTATAATATTTCACTTTTTATTTTAAATTCTAATATTCAAATATCAATTCAAATAAATAATTTATTCTAAAAGTGCTCATTTTAATTAATTTAATAAAATATTTAAATCATCAATCAATTTTTTATTAATAGGTTTATTTTTTTATTTTTAATTTTTAATAAATTCTTTTTTTTTTAGGAAAAGTTATCTAAATTCTTTTTTTTATGATGTGATATTAATAAAAAATAATATTAAATTGTATTTAAATTTGTATAAATTTTAACACATTTAATCAAAAATACATTCAAATAAAATATAAAACTTTATTTTGATATATAAATTTTAAAATTAAAATATAAAATTTTTAATTTTTTAAAATTTATATTATGCTTCATGTTTTCGATTTTTGAACTTTCCGTCTATTCCAATTCAACAAAGACTGACACTAGCCATTCCGATTTAAGATTCCTAAATTAAAAGAACAAATAAAATTAAATTATTAAAGCTTTGGTGGTTGTTTTTATTTATAACGGAATTTTGTAAATTAAACCACAATTAATTACAAAATTTTATAAATTTACAAAATTCCGTTATAAACAAATAAAATTATTATATTTATTTAATATATAATAACATTTCAATTTATTTTAATTTATTTATTTATATCTGCATTTTTTAATGATTAATTTTGAATTCTGATTTAATTATTTCTCTATTTTGTCATATTTATTTAATTATTGTATCTTATCTTATCTTATCTTCTTATGCTAAAATTGTTTGTATAGCCATGGGTTCTCAAAAACCGCTCTAACGATTTTTTTTGAAATTCACACTAGATATAGTATTTATAAAGAAAAATTGAGTTTTATTGATCACATCTCTGGAAAAATTCATCTTCATTAGTTTTTTCTTAATTTAAATTTATATATGGATGACGTCACAAATGACAACCATATTGAAATTGACTCCCGCCTTTTTTTAAAGGATATTGTATTAATATTTTTTTTTTTATATTTAAAATATTTTAAAATTTTTTATTTAATTTCGAAATAAAATTAAAAAAATATATATTTTAATAATATTTTATAATTATAAATTACGATATATATTTATCATTCTTCCAATAAAAAAAAATATTCATGCACTTAGAAACATAATAATACATATTTATGTATTATTGAGGACCCCAAGTTCCATTCATTTTAATCAGATTGATGCAATGATACAACATTTAATAATTGTAATAAATAATTAAAGAATTGTATATCAATATTTTTACAGACCGACGATAGTAAGGGAGGTATTGTTTTCACACCAAATTTCACATGTGGAGATTTTTACATATCTCCACGAATCATGCATTTTCTAATCAGAAAAAAGTATTTTTAGCATGATGTCTGTCCGTCCGTCCGTCCGTATAGATGTGTACAGCCTGAACGGCTCAACCGATTTTGATGAAATTTGGTATATTTACTTAATGCATCAGTGGGATGAATTGATCAACTTTTGGTGCAATTCCGGAAACCGGAAGTGGTAGTATTAGCGATCGAC
This sequence comes from Labia minor, assembly GCA_963082975.1. Taxonomy (NCBI): domain Eukaryota; kingdom Metazoa; phylum Arthropoda; class Insecta; order Dermaptera; family Spongiphoridae; genus Labia; species Labia minor. The sequence goes on from OY720348.1 coordinate 72,446,528, forward strand.
GATAGGAAGGAAAGGGTTATTTTCACACCAAAGGAGATTTTTTTATATATCACCACGAATCATGCACTTTGTATTGGTTTTATCCTCGAGAAAAATCATATTTATTAGTTTTTTCTTGATTTAAATTTATATGACGTCATCCAGCCATTCATGACGTCACAGTCTGGTCTTACATATATATTATAAATAAAATAAAATTAAAAATATTTATGTTATATCCATATCTGTTTTTTATTACATTAATAGATATATTAAAATTATTTGAAATTGTTTCTGTAGCTGGAAATTAATTTATTTCAAACAGTCGGTCGGTTCGGACCTGGCCACAGGTCAACTTATTTAAAGGGTCGAGCGGGAGCTCGGTGTCTCAAGTAATAATATTACCAACAGCAGCCAAACCCAATAATAATAAATTTTTTTTTTAACTTAATTAACGAGCCGAGGCTCGGGGTCCCGGTATTATATTTATATATTCTATTATATTTTTTTATAATTGGCTTCTTTTTTTATTTTTAATTTTTAATAAATTCTCTTTTTTTGATATGATATTAATAAAAAATAATATTAAATTGTATATAAATTTAAAAATTAGAATATTTGAATTTTTTTAAATTTTAACACATGTAATCAATTGTGGGGCGTGGGGTCAGGTGCCAGGCCCTGGCTATTCTGACGTCTCCAAGGTGTTGGGAATGACCACGCTGTCCAGGAGGCGCTTCTTCTCTAGGTGCAAACGGTGTCGGATGCTTCCAAACCGGGGTGATAGTTGGTGAAATGAAAACACGATTTTAACGGTTTGATAATCTTTTAATAGAATAATTACAGGATGATTACAAAATATTTTTGTCGATGGGTGGGTTAATATGCGATACAATTGGCACGTGTGACGAAGGCAGAATACCGACAGACTAAATAAGTTGACCTGTGGCCAGGTCCGAACCGACCGACGTATATTAATTTCCAGCTACAGAAACAATTTAAAATAATTTTAAGATATCTATTAATGTAATATTAAACAGATAGGCATATAACATAAATATTTTTAATTTTATTTTATTTATAATATATATGTAAGACCATGAATGGTTGGATGACGTCATATAATTTTAAATTAAGAAAAACCTAATAAAGATGATTTTTCTCGAGGATAAAACCAATACAAAGTGCATGATTTATACTATGATCTAAAAAAATTAATAAATGAACTTAATAATAAAAAAACAAATAAATCAATTAATTTAAATTAATACTATTAATGAATGTATATATTGGTAATTTATCTATAGTTTTATACCGTTAATTACTATCTCGTAAGAGATTAATGGAGGTTTGAAATTAATAGTGATAAGAAAAAATATTTAGTAACAAAGAGGAAGAGTATTAACATACAAAATCTTAAGATACAAAATGTAGAATAGGAATATGTAGAAAAAATTGAATGTAATCACGAAGGATAATAATATTTGAGAAGAATTTAAATCGGGGTTGTAATCGGGAAACGCCTGTTATCTTGTAATAAAGAGGCTTATCTCTTCAAAATTATTATCAAAGGGAATATATAAAAAAATTATTTTCCTGTTGCATTATATGGGTGGGAGGCATGGTCTATAACCCTTGGAGATGATAGTAGATTCAGAGTATTTGAGAATAGGATTCTTCCCCGCATTTATTGGCCAAAGAAAGATGAGGTCATCGGGGAATGGGGGAGACTGCATAACAAGAAATTGCATGGTCTCTCTGCATCTTCAGAAATAGTTAATATTATAAAAGGGAAAAAGCTGCAATAGGCAGGCCACGTGGCTTGAATGGGAGAGGAAAAAGATAAGGTGGGGAGAGACCGATTGGAAAACCAATGACGCGTAGGAAGGGACGTAAGAGAGATGGGACAAGGGCTCAGGATAGGGACACTTGGAGAAATGTGGTTGTTGCGGCCAAGAACTTTCGAGTATCTAGATAGATAGATATACCATATACAATAATAATATATATAATTAATTTACTGATTAAATTAAAATATATTTTAAATAAGAACACAAAAAGAAATGAATGTTTTATGTAATATACGGATTGAAACAAAATAGATGAAAACCTTTTACTACTTTCAACCAAATACTATGTACCACTCGGGGGTATAGGGGGCGGAAACCCCGTCTAGGTGTGAAGAGCGCCGAAGGCGCTCTGAGCAGCTAGTATAAAATATATATGTTTAATTAAAAGAATATATTTTAAAGAAATTTTGTGAGCACATTTAAAATCATTTAAATACATTTTTGATATTTATATGTGTATATATAATATAAAGAATATATATATAATCATTTCTAAAGTCCGATTAATAAGAAATTTCGAATCATCTCTTTTGATAGAATATTAACACCATTTTATAATGGAATTTTATAAAAATCCTAATAGATTGAGATAAATATAAACAATTATTCTTTATCATTTTAATTATTATATTTATAAAATATTATATAATTGGAATAATATATTTATCAATATTAGTTTTTAATCTGGTCGTTGATGAACATTTTGTCATAAGTTGATAATAGAGAAGTTTGGTCATTAAATTTTCTTTATGCGTCATCGTGATGTCTTTTGAATGTTGAGTTCGAGGAGTCCAAGTTTTCAACCTTTAAGAGTCATAAAATCTTTCGGGAAGGTTAATGTTGTCAAAGCTGAAACACCTCCGTTGGACGTTTCGTAGCAACAAAAATGATTACAATCATGATACCCATTGATCTATAATTTACCAAGGATAAAAACCAAGAGAAAGTAGAGATTATTTGAAAGGTTTCCATTTATACAGAGAAAAAAGGAATAGACAAGTAGAATAAAATTGGAGATAGAACAGATATATAATTAGGTAACTGTCATTTTTGCTTTATTAAAATAAATTTCGATCAAATGGAGATTTTATAAATAAAGGGGTCAGAAAAAGGAGACAATTTTGAAATTGAATAATGGAAATGAAATTGGAATAGAAAAATAAAATCGCGATTGAAACATTTACATGAATGGTATACTAGAAATGGTATACTTGAAATAATATCATCTTAGGAAATGATTAATTTAAGTAGTTAGTTTCCAGTGGCCTTCCAGTGGATTTGTAAAACGCCTACAGGAGGGACTCCAACTTCCAGACTTCCATGAAATTATTAACTTAATTCACTAGAATCAATAATAGTAGTTTTAGATGTGGATGTTCTTTTAGAATAAAGATCCAACTTTCTCTCCTATTTAACAAACTGATTTATTCATTATATTTTTTTATATACATACACGCATACAAAAAGAATATATGTGTATATATCTATATATATAAAAAAGGTTTTTGTCTGCACATTCAATAGAATTTAAAATTTTTTGCATATCTTCGCGTTTCATGACCTCTAGAATCCAAAAGTGACTTGTCTGTCTGTCTGTCCGGAAAATTACTATTTTATAGACTCAGAATTGGCTGAACCGATTTCTATGAAATTACATCACAATATTCTTATATACCCCTAGAGTAACATAGGCTATAAATTTTATTTATATCTAAACAATAACCGCAGAAATTAATTTTTTAAAGTTTATATAATTCTCCGTGTTGTTCATTCAAGAGCCTGGCGTGGCCCACTGGCTCTAGCGGAATCATTTTAAACAATGAATTATCATAGCGATTCCCAATCAAAGAATTATTATAATATTTCACTTTTATTTTAAATTCTAATATTCAAATATCAATTCAATTAAATCATTTATTCTAAAAGTTCCCATTTTAATTAATTTAATAAAATATTTAGATCATATTTAACTTAATCCCAGAATCCCAAAAATATTCCCACCTAAATAACTTCTTGAACATGGCGCCTAAATGGGTGCCGAAACGTCGAGAAAACAATCTCACAAAAATACGTGATTTTATCCCGGATAAATCTAATAAAAATAATAATAATAACATTCACGGAAATCTAAACCAACATATATATATATATTCTTTCTTCCAATGGTGAATGTTTCTCATCACACAAAGCTTTAGGACATTTATTTATTAATGATCAAAGAATCGACAGATCAAAGCTGATGAAATAAATGTTTATTTTCTCTTTAATTAATATATTTGAAATTCATTTCAAATATTCATATTAATAAAATATGCTGGAAGATTAATGGAAACAAATGTAAATAAATAAAGAGTAGTCCAATTACTCATAGTGTAAAAAACAATTTTAATTTACCATTATTATGGATCAATAATAATTGTTGATGATCCTATTTAAAATATTTATATTTGACTAATGATAGAAGACCAAATAGGAGGGCCATGAGTGAAGGAATATAAACCTTATGGATAATTCTAAAAGATATCTGGCTAATTCCATGGCTAGTCAACCTGAAAATTCGTATCCTCAGTAATTATATTCCTCCAAATGGGTCTATTCAACCACCTTCAACCAATTCTTATCTTCTCCCAATTCCCTTTTATCTCCATTTTTTTGTCTTTTTTCCCCCAAATTTTTTTTTCTTTTTTAAATGTGCAAATCAGCCTCAATTTGAATAATTCTAACGTTTTTGGAAATGCATTTATTCACACAACATAAAATTATACATCTCTCATTAAATCAATTTTCTTTTATAATAAAGTGAATATGATTTCAATCTCTCCAAATACAATAATGAATAGATCATAGTTATTATAAATCAAATTATATATTATTATTATTATCAGATTATTATTATTACTATCAGATTTATCAGGGATATAATCATATATTTTTGTGAGATTGTTTTCTCGACGTTTCGGCACCCCTTTTGGCGCCATTTTCAATGTTCCATTCGGCCTCGGGCTGTTGTCCAGTGCGGATGTGTGCCAGTCTCAGGATTGCTCAGGATTCTTCGGAGCTCTACAGCAACGCAGTGAGTACAAAACCACTTAAACTATCAACCCAAAATCCCAATATGGTCACACAGACTAAGACCCAGAATCCCAAAAATATTCCCACCTAAATAATCTCTTGAAAATGGCGCCAAAATGGGTGCCGAAACGTCGAGAAAACAATCTCACAAAAATACGTGATTTTATCCCTGATAAATCTGATAGTAATAATAATAATATAATAACATTCACGGAAATCTAAACCAACATATATAAATATATATTAAATTGTTAGGAATTATATTATTTTGTTGAGTTTGATTATCTGAAAATATAAAGATAGATATTGAGAAATTAAGGAAAGATTAGAGGAATAAATCTATCATATTTAGACACAGGCCAAGAACTGTCAGTAGAGTCACAGAATTAAATAGTTTGATAAATAGAATAAAAATATTTTCAGAGACTATTTAAAACTAGTGATTCTTAACCTGGGCGATCGACATCTTAAAGGGGGCGATTATTTCACTATGTGATTTTGGGGGGCGATAATTTTTTTTTTTTTTTTTTTTGGTTGTTGTTGGGGGGGGGGGGGGCGAAATCATTTTCAACTCTAAAAAAAGGTATGATGATTTTGCAAACACGCTTTTAAACATTTCCGCTTTTTTTCAATATGGTTCTAAAAAATAAAAAAAAAGTTCAGATTATTTTGCGATCAGGTTCTGAAACTCCTTATATTAGGGATTATCATGCAATTTTTGTCTGTTAAAATTTATAGGGGGCGAATTATGAAGTGGGCGTTTGGTCCAAAAAGGTTGAGAACCACTAATTTAAACCATTATATAATATCGATCTATTTCATGATATAAAAATGTAAAAAAGAAATGTTTAATTAAATACCACCAACCATTTGGTCCTTGCAATAATTATAACTTAATTGATCATTATTTTTATAATAAAAAAAATAGGATTGAAATTTTGAGAAAAAATTTAATTTAAAAATGTATTTTTCTCCTTCAAATATATTTTGTTTTGATTTAAATTAATAAAATTTAATTTAAAAGTTTATTTTCAAATTAAAAGTTAAAATAACATTTATTATTATACACTATAAATTATAATGATAGTAAATGTTTTCTACATATTATTAATCTATTAATATGATATCAGTAGAAATAAAAACTTTCACCTCTTGGTTAAACATCATACAACGAATCTAAGCTTGAGAATTTTCCGCATGGAACCTAAATTAAGTAGATTCTAATTCCTGCACTTTGACTGATAATTTAGAATTTGGAATATTTTATGAAATTGTAAATTAAATATTAAAGTTTTAATAGAATTAAATTTAAAATTAATTTAATGAAATTTATTAAAGTCTCTGAGGGAGATAAACCGCATTCTTTTGAATGCATTTGGATCCATTTAGCCTCCTTTAATGGATAAGAGTATTTATCCCCAATTTCAAATTTGCTGTTGAAAAAGTGCACCACAACGGCAGACGAACAAATCTCTTTCCTTTTTCATGGTCAACGAGAAATAGATAAGTGCACTCATAAAATTGTTTAATTACATATAAATTATATATTTAAGTATTTCTTGTTTATTATTTATTATTAGTTTTATTAACCATTCGAATGTGCACCTGAAAATATTAATTGAAATTGTTTATGAAAATAAAATATAAAATTATGTTGAGAATTTAATGATCTTTTTAATCATTCTTGGTTTATTGGCATCCAAGATTAGACATAATACAGTTCAGTTTAGCAGTGGTACAAGAAAATAAGGAAATTTTTCTAATGTTGATAGATGCCAAGAAATCATTCCTGTCTCTTATTATCCTAATAATCCTAATTTTACCTCTCCATTTGGAAGGATAAATTTTATAATTAAAGGAGTACAGCGATAAAATTTTAGCGGGTAATTTTTCCTCTTTCTTATAATATATTTAAAAGGAATAAAATTTTACATTAAAAGAATATATACAAGTGTATAAAAACATTATTCAAAAATATAATTAAATTATAACAAAACTAAAAAAAATTCAAAAATTGTTATAAGACATTTCCCGAATGTATTAAATTTATTTTTCTTCTAAAAATAATTATGAATTTTTTTTTTAATTGGAAATCGATATCAATTTCTATGGCATTTAAAAGAAACTATATAAATTATTAATGGTTTTATACAAAAATGGTTTAGGATAATAAAAAGCAGTCAGAATCTAGTATCCATTATGAATACTACTATTATTTGGAAAAGAATTATACTAGTTATATAAATAGTCGATAAAATTATTTTCAATATTGAAGAAACGAAATTATTTAAATAGAAATATTTTTTTTTTAGTATCATTGTTTTACTATCTCGCCAGAGATAGTATTGTGATCATGAAAATTTTCAATGTCTAGATTTTGATGTTTTTTACGTTTTGAAGGTCCCTGAGTCATTTTCACTAAGGTTGAGAAAAATTTCTGTGTGTGTGTGTGTGTGTGTGTGTGTGTATTTAGACAAGATAACACAAAAACGGTTTGAGCTAGAATCATAAAATTTGGTATACGGGCATTATTCCAAATTCGTAGTTTTCTATCTACTTTTGAGAAATGTAGCTCATCAGGAAGAGGATCATTACCTACCACGTTTTCATTTTTTTCCTTTAAACTGACCGTAAAAGTAAAGATAGATGTTTTATAGTTTTTCACATGATTAAAAATTGTATAAAACTGCTATATATAGAATATCAACTTGATTGAATCGCTAAAAGTACCAGAATTAATTTTTTAACACTGCAAATCACGCGCCACCACGTGACGTGGTGCCATCAACAAAGAGCCAAATAAATATTATTTATTAATTTTAATTTATAATTTAATTTAAATATAATATATATATATGTTATTTAATCCAATTCAAATTGCGAGATAATCGAGTGGAGACACTTATTTTAAAATAGATAAACTAAATTTGAAAATGGATTGGTTATAATATAATTTTTCTAAAATATAAATTATATAGATTAAATTATTCATTCAATTTTAAATGCAATTACTATATATATACCATATAGAAGTCGTAACAGGGCAACCATTTGTAGGATTTGATTTAATTTAGATAAGTAAGATAGTAAGATATTTGACGATATTTCATGAAAATATATATACATTTGAATCGTTACTTAATAAATCAATATTCAATTATAAATAATCTTTCTAATTAATAAAAATCTCGTGTAATATCATCATACTTATTTCATTAACAAATAAAGAAACAATTGAAATTTAAACAAATTATATTTAATTAATTTTATATATTTTATTAAAACAGGAATTTTGAAATAATATATATATATATATATATATATTGTATTTTAAGAAAATCTCAAAATATTTTTAATTGCATACATAAAACAGAACTTCCAATTAGACAATTAAAATAAAAAAGTTTCAAATTTGAATCGATAAAACTTTAATTTATATTAAGTTTTTTTTTGTAATAAATCAACTATATATTTATATAATTAATAAATTTCATAGTTTGTAATATTACTATTTCAATAAAAATAAATTGACCTGTGGCCAGGCGCAGAACCAACCGACGGGTTGAAATAAATTAATTTCAAGCCTCAGAAAAAGATTTCAAATAATTTAAATGTATCTATTAATGCAATATAAAAACAGATATGGATATAAAATAAATATTTTTAATTTTATTTTATTTATAATATATAAGGTGCCACTGGCTGTGACGTCATGAAGGGCTGGGTAACGTCATATAATTTTAAATTAAGAAAAAACTAATGAAGATGATTTTTCCCGAGGAAAAACCAATACAAATTGCATGATTCTTGGAGATACATATGTAAAAAATCTCCACATGTGAAATTTGGTGTGAAAATAACCCTTCCCTTTTTATCGTCGATCGGTAATACTACCACTTCGGATTTCCGGATATACACCAAAAGTTGATCCATTCATCATACTGATGCATTAAGTAAATATACCAAATTTTATCAAAATCCGTTGAGCCGTTCAAACTATACACATCTATACGAACGGACGGACAGACATCAGGCTAAAAATACTTTTTTCAGTTAACAAAATACATGATTCGTGGAGATCTGTAAAAATCTCCACATGTGAAATTTGGTGTGAAAACAATACCTCCCTTACTATCGTCGGTCAGTAAAAAAAAATGAATTTATATTCTTATCTTCAAATTATTAAAGAGTATATATATTTAAATTTTATGAAAATATAATGTTAAAAAAATAAATAAACTTTGGTCAACCTTAACTTGAAATTATATTAATCCATTCTCTTTGTATACCTTTTTTTCTTCAAGTTCAAGTCAATAACATTAGAAGGAAATCAGAAGGCGTAAACCCCATTTCCGAGAGTACCTTCCGCTTCCGACAAAAGAAACAGGAAAGGTATATCCTAAGAAATCATTCAATGGAATTAGATTTATATTTATTTAAACTAGTTAAATATTCACTAATAATATAGAGATGATTGAAAAGAATATACATAAATAAAATGAATCATAAAAATGTCATCCATTCTATTTGAATTCTATGATTAGAATAGAGAAAGATAAATAAGAAAATAATAAATTTCAAAATTATTATTATTATTATAAATATATATATAATAAATTTCAAAAATACTATATATAAATATAATAATAAGATTATTAAGGTTGTTGTAAGAATTTACTTCATTCAATGAATACAAAAAATATTTGTTTGTTATCACAATTAAATAAAATTTATAAATATTTTGGATGATAACAAACTATTGCTGTTAACCTATTTTTTTAAAAAAAAAAACATATCTTTTGATGATAAAAATGATAGGAATGATATTAAAAGATAATTTGGATGAAGTTTCATTTTTTTATTTTTAATTTTATATCTATCTAATTAACAGAAATGAAGTTTTAGGTTCGTATTAAAAGAAAATAAATGGATATACGTTAACATTTGAGATAGGTCTCATTGATCAAATAAGTGAACTAATCCTAGTGAGACAAACCAATTGGGAAATGCTAAGTGGGAAGTTGGTAGAGCAAGGAGGAGGTTGGTTGGCAATATAAAGATAGGTGTGAAGGAAAAGGGAGTGAATTAAAATTGGATGGAGGAGACTCGGGACAGAAGAACGTTCTGGTATGGTCAAGTAGTGACAGAAAATCTGGAGTGTCTCCACTCGACTATCTCGCAAATTTGAATTGGATTAATTAACAATATATTATATTTAAAAATTAAATTTCATTTAAATTATAAATTAAAATTAATAAATAATATTTATTAAACAAGCGCGTGTTTGGCTCTTTGTTGATGGAATTACGTCACGTGCTGGTGCGTGAGTTGCAATCCAACGAGTTAAAAAATGAATTCCGGTACTTTCAGCTATTAAATCAAGCTGAAATTGTATATATAGCAGTTTTATATAATTTTTAATGATGTGAAAAACTATCAAACATATATCTTTATTTTTACGGTCAGTTTAGAGTAGTCATGGGCAAAGTACGGCCCGCGGGCCATGTGCGGCCCTTCTGGCTCTTCAATCCGGCCCGCGACAGGATTTTAAATAACCCATAGATTACACATAAGACAAAATCTATTTTCTGGGTAACTAGAAAAGAATAACGGTTTCCATCTCATTCCATATTAAGTATAGTATTATCGCATCTAATATTAACTGACAACTCACAACTGGAGTCAAAGGAAACCAAGTTTAAATTCTGTTCTTTCGGGTTGGATATAAGTACGGTCATAAATGACACAGCTCAGTTACTGATATTTATAAGAGGTATTGATGTTACCGAAGTTAACTGGCATACGTTCATTAAAGGGAGCAACAAAAGGATCAGACATTTTTCATGAATTTCAAGAAACTATCAGGTCTTTGAAAGTACCTTTCACCAGTATTTGTAACATTACTACTGATGGAGCACCAAATATGACAGGGACGAAATCTGGTTTAGTTGACATATTTAACGAATCATTTCCTGGGAACGAAGTTGTGTTTCTTCATTGTGTGATACATCAAAAAGCCCTGTGAAAATCTGCTCTAAACATGTAACATGTGCTTGATGCTATTATTAAGCTTGTCCCAATAGCATTTGTTCACGAGCAATAAATCATAGACAATTTCGAGAGTTTGTTGACTCATTTCAAATCTGATCAATTCGGATGTACTTTACTATACTAAAGTAAATTGGCTCAGTGCCGAACGGGTTTTCGAACGAGTTTAGGATCTAAAAAACGAAATAATCTCTTTTATGGAAGAAAAAGGAATGGACGGTTATGAAAATTTGAAAGATATTGTGGCTTTCAGACTTCGCAATTTATTATCGACCTTCACAGTGACATCAATAAATTAAACCTCAAATTACAGGGAAGAAATCAGATAATTCATGATATTTGGGGTCAATTCAGGGGTTTCAAAATGCAATTGATTCTATTTTCCAACAGGTTAGTCAAGAAAGAAAGACTAATCATTTTCAATGACTAAAAATTATTAGAGTCAGGGAAGTCAAATTTGAGAGCTATGAGAAAAACGTGATATGTCTTCATAAAGAATTCGAACGAAGATTCCAAGACTTCAGGACCTGGATATTTGCAGCATGCCATTTAATTTGAAATGTGAATCTGTCAAACCAGAACTGCAGCTCAAACTGATTGAGTTACAATGTAACACTGAATTGAAGCAACTATTTCTGAACATTTCTAAAATTGACTTTTACAAGGTCCTGTCAAAATCAAGTTTTCTAAACCTGAAATCTCACGCTCAGAAGATAATTTCGATGTTTGTATCTTCCTAAATCTGTAAGCAGGTGTTTTTTCTACCATGAAGATTTGCAAAAACAGCATTAGAAGCCGATTGACTCACCCTCATTTAGCTTCACTACTGCGAACCAGCTCAACCCAGTTTCTACCAGATTATCAACAGCCTTTGGAAGATCACTCACAGTTTCATCTGTCAAATCCCCCTTCATACTCTTCTAAAGGATGATGCATTTTGTAACATGTTTCTATTTTTTTACCATTGTATCATATATAAGTTGTGTGGGGTAAAATAAAATTTTTTTATCACTTATAAAAATTTGCTATATTTAATTTTTTTTCGGTCCGCCAAGATGATTTTTTATTTTATCAGGCCCTCCCCTTCAAAAGTTTGCCCATGTCTGGTTTAGAGAAAAAAAAACGTGGTAGGTAATGAACCTCTTCCGGATGAGCTACATTTCTCAAAAGTTGATAGGAAACTGCAAATTTTGAATAATGACCGTCTACCAAATTTCATTATTCTAGGTCAAACCGTTTTGCTAGTACACACACACACACAGACATTTTTCTCAACCTTAGTGAAAAATGACTTTTGGACCTTCAAAACATAATAATATAAATATAAAAAATTTTACAAAATAACGTTTTTCTCATGGACTAAAAAAAATAAAATAATTTTTCAAGAAGCCTGACAAAGTTTATGGAAGAATTGCTTCATATTCAACGAAATACGTTGGGCGCATTTAGTTTTATTTATTCATATGAAAAATCGAGTCAAATTTTTGTAATAATAAAAATTTTATTAAACACATAAACTGACAAATTTTTTTATTATCCAATAAAATTGATAGGTTAAGAGCTAAAAAATTAATCTTTTATTACTGTTCACTGTAAGAAACTTTCAAATTATGTAACAAAATTTAAAAGAATTTTTATTAAATTTACATATTATCAATCAAATCCAAAACATTTGATTATATTAGAAGAAATAGGGTTACTTGTTAATTACTTGTTAGTGTTTTAGTCTGGTATGTATAGATATATATATTATAGTTCTATATATATAAAGGAAGTAAATTGCATAGAAATCAAATGAAAACTAAAAGCGCCCAACGTTTTTAGTTGAATATGATGCAATTCATCCATAAACTTTGTCAGGCTTCTTGAAAAATTATTTTATTCTTTTTAGTCCATGAGAAAAACGTTATTTTATAAAAATTTTTATATTTATATTATTTTTTATTCTTATTAGTGCAATTTTAATTCGATTAATATATTTAATATAACAAGAGAAATAGATAAGATGATGTTATACGGAAATTTGCAAATTGAATAAAACAAAAGAAAATATTTATCTTCTAAAGTAAATGTTATTATTGAATAATAATTATTATATTATATTTATAATTAAATAATTAACCCATCAAGCCGGGACCCCAAGTCCGTACTTGCCGGCTTCCAGCGTTTATAAAAATAAGCATTTCTCTGCCATCTCTCGATCCATTATGAAAATTTTTGCACTATTTAAATCTACAATAATTACACTTTCTCTTTTTTCCACATTTTTTATTGTTTTTTTTCGAATGCATGTTTTTTCATAGAAGAAAAAACTTTGTTTTTTTCGAGAGTCTTTAAAACTCAATTTGTAGCTAAGCTGATTAAACTTTTTGTATACAAAGAAACAACTTCCCTTGACATCTCTTGAAAATTTCACAAATTTATATTGAGTAGTTTGAGTTATTAATTATTTTAGATACGAATGTGCAAGAAAGTGCATTTTGAGCTCATTTAATTCCCGCCGGAGCGCTGGCATAGGAAAATTTAATTCCCGGCTTGAGGGGTTAATATTAATATGGGATTTTATAAATGTATATAGGATATTGTACTCATATTGTCTTAAAAAAATGGTTATTGCTTTGTTTTCTTTTCTCTTGGGGACATAAAAAAGGATCTTTTCTCTTTGCCATTTGAGGGGGAAAAACCCTCTTCATTGGCCCTACAACAGATTAATAAGAATTCATCATTAATTTAAATGCTATAAAATATTCTTAATTACTTTCAAAATGAAAATCTATCCTGCAATCAATATTTATGCTTCAGAATCCGTTGAAAAATAATAATAGAAGCAATACAAAAGGATAGAGAAAAAAATGACAATTTTATGGCACGTTAGTTACTTCAAAAAGATTTTTTATAATTTTGTGGCACGGACATTGAAAAAGGTTCGCCATCCGTGCTCTAGACCAGGGGTCGGCAACCTTTTTCGGATGGCGGGCCATTTTCAAAATAATTTTTTTTATGCGGGCCGCACATTCAAATATAACTTACATAGTGCTTTTATATCATATACAAGTATAAATATTATTAAAAGATTATAGAAAAAAGTACTTTTTATTGACAAAATTTATCAATTCTTAAATAAAAACATACGATTCCAATTACATACTTATAAATATAATAAAATAATATAATAATGAAATAAATATTATAATAAAAGAACAAGAATGTTAGAAAACAAAAATAATACAGTTTCTAACAGGAAAAAGGAAAATACAATTTCAATTACAAAAATACATTATTATGTGAATATAAAATATCTTTCATTTTATTCATTCATTAAGGTTCAATGCGATGTTTGTTCTTGAATATTGTTGGATAATTCATTTACGTCCGGTTGTGTTTGGGATACTGAGATCCTCAACAAGTTTTGTAAATTTGTACTTCTGATCGTATACATTATTGCCACCGGGCACATTCCGGCACGTTCTGTTGATTTTTTCAAAATTATATTAATGCTTTGGGGGGCCGCACAAAAAGGCGAAAAGGGCCGCAGGTTGCCGACCCCTGCTCTAGACCATAGGTTCTTAAACTTATGTACTCCACGGACCCCCACTTGAAAAAATTTTTTTTGACGGACCCCCATCACAACTTTAGGTACTTTACGTCATTTTATTAATTAATTTCTGGCTTACGATCTCATAAGGACAAGGATATATGATGAATATTTCTAACAGTGATTGGTGAATAACGATTTTTTTGCATATTGTAGAACACATTTTATTAGAAATTATAATATTGAAGAAAGAAAATACAAACATTGTCATAGCAACAAATCTCACAAATTATAATGGGTACTTACATTAAATTCATATAAATATTTTATAATTTTTTTCAGAAAATATTAATTAAGAAATATTTTAAAAAATAACTGCATCTATCTCATTAAATATAACTTACATATTTAATGAGATGTATGCAGTTGTTTTCTTGAAACAAGAATCTCAATATCTGGCTTAATATTGGAAACTTTTAATCTAAGATCCGGCTCTACATTTAATTTGTTTCTATATTTAGACTTAATATAAAATAGTACCGAAAAAGCTTGTTCGCATAAATATGTTGTGCAGAATGGAATCAAATGTTGAAGTGCTTTATTTGCAAGCGCAGGATAATCTGACCTGAGAAGTAACCAAAAGTTGCTCAATTCAGTTTTGTTAAATTTTAGTTTATAAGTTGTATCACATGATAATTCCACGAGAATATCTTGTTCAGGTGCAGATAAATGTTTAGTATTTGTAATTTCCATATTAAATGGATCTCTGATCCAGTTATTGCAAGGATCAGGAGTAGAAAAATACTTCCTGAAGTTGCTTTTCAAAGTAATTAAATGTTCAACAAATAATTGACGCGTTTGATTAAGCAATTTTTCACTGGAGCTTTCTATGAAATCATTGAGAGTTGGAAAAGACTCATATACACCGTTCTGGATGCGTTTCGACCACAAGTCGATTTTTTTAATCATTGCTTCTATTTTATCTTCAACTTTAAATATATTTACAACAGTACCTTGCAGGCTCAAATTAAGTTCGTTCAATTTTGTAAAAATATCAGTCAAGTAAGCCACCTTAGCTAACCAGATAAAATCATTGAAACATTCGGTCAGTTCAAAATGCGCATCTATTAAAAACAATCGTATTTCATCTCGAAGCTCAAAAAGGCGAATGAGTACTTTCCCGCGGGACAACCAACGTACATCTGTATGTAATAATAAATGTGTATGTTGACTACCCATTTCCTCACACAAAATTTTAAAAACTCTGGAATTAAGTGGACGAGCCTTAATGAAATTGACAATTTTAACTACTTCGTCTAATGTTCTTTTCAAATCTGGTGACATATTTTTGGCTGCTAATGATTCTCTGTGAATGCAGCAATGATTCCAAACAACCTGAGGCGCAACATTTTTAATAAGAGCAATCAATCCAGTTCTTGTACCTGACATTGCACGAGCACCATCAGTGCAAATTCCAACACATTTTGGCCACTCTATTTCATTTTCGGTTATAAAATTATTCAAACTGTTAAATATGTCATTAGCTGTCGTTCGTGAAGGTAGTGAATCACAAAACAATACATCTTCTTGTATTTGATTTTCAAACTCATATCTAATGAAAGCTAACAAATTGGCATTATTAGTGACATCAGTACTTTCATCCAATTGTAATGAGTAATAGTGACTTTTGCGCACTCTCGATATTAATTCTTCTTTTATATTACATGACATGTCTTCAATCCTATTCTTAACCGTATCATTTGATAATGAAATCAAATTTATATCGTTTGCTGCTTTAGTTCCTAACATTATATTTGTAATTACTTTTGTAGCAGGAAGAATTAATTGCTCTGCTATATTATGCGGCTTTCCTGCTTTAGCAATAAGTAGAGCTACTTCATATGATGCCATTACTGCTTTCTTACTCATACCACCAGATCCCGTCTTTACCATCAATTTCTGACTTGAATTAAGTTCTTCTTTTTTCATTTTAAAAAATTCGATAGACTTACTAACATGCTCGCTGTGCTTTGTTTGTAAATGACGTCTGAGATTAGCAGGTTTCATACTTTCATTGGATAAACTTTCCTGACATAGAACGCAGACTGGTCTTTCCACATCATTGTTGCAAATATAAGTAAATCCAAATGATAAATAATCATCCGAATATTTTCTAGTTTTGCGTTTCTTGGTAGAGTTTGCTGTTGATGCCTCATCATCTGATTCTTTCCGTTTCTGTGTTGAACCAGTTTGTAGCCAACGATCCATTTTATGGAGTAATTTATTAACATTGAACTACAATAATATAAATATAATATAAATATAATATAAATATAACGAATTATTATTTACTAGCTATGTTTTAATATGATTTTAAATGAATGTTTTAATATCATTTTAAATGAATGTTTTAAATCATTTTAATAAATGTTTTAAATCATTTTAAATAAATGATTTAATATCATTTTAAATGAATATTAATTTATATAATAAATATATTTCGTAATTTGATTCTAAAATATTATTAATTTCGTAATTTGATTCTAAAATATTATTAATTTCGTAATTTGATTCTAAAATATTATTAAAATAAATATTTTTTATTCATAAAACTAACTTATACTTACTCTCAAAAACAGCCTTTCTGGGAAATTGCAAAATGTGTTTAGTGTTTTTATAAAATAATGATCATGCAAATTACACTAAAAATTAAAAAAAATTATTAGCTATAATAAACTATTATTAGCTATAATTTAATTATAATTAATTAAATTAATAAAAATAATTTAAAGATACAACTCGTTGAGAAATGAACTTATAATTAACATTGATAAAAATAATTTAAAGATACAACTCGTTGAGAAATGAACTTATAATTAACATTTGCTTTAAAACTGTTTAAAACCCCAGAGTGGACGCTGACAATTTGGGTTTTTCCGGGTAAGACTGTCCCCTCCTCTGGTTTTCCCCAATAACAAAGTGAAAGAAAATTCCCTTATATGCCTCCCCTTCCGAGCCCCTAAGAGGGGTTATTTTAAAGGAACAATCGAAAAATGATTTTAAATGAATGAATGGATGAAAATTCAAATTTTATATATAGTTTTTTATATATGTTTATTTATTCACAAAAAATTAATTGACATAATTATCAATTTAATAAAATAAAATAGTATTATTAATAGTATTAAATTATAGCCGTAATTCTCTAGGAGGATATAGTTACACAATGAACTTTAAATATTTATATATGTATATATTTTTACGATGATTTTTTTCCGAGGACCGCGGACCCCCAGTAAAGGCTTCGCGGACCCCCAGGGGTCCGCGGACCACAGTTTAAGAACCACTGCTCTAGACCATTCGAGGGCCACATTGCAAAAAAAAAATATGCTGGGCTGCACATAAATATCATTTTCCTTTTTTTTTTTTAGACCAATTTTGAAATAAGATGACCTGTGGCCAGGCGCAGAACCGACCGACAGTTTGAAATAAATTAATTTCCTGCTACAGAAACAATTTCAAATAATTTAAATGGATCTGTTAATGCAATAAAAAACAGTTATGGATAGAACATAAAAATTTTTAATTTTATTATTTTATTTATAATATACAAGGTGCCGCTGGCTCTGATGTCATGACGGGGTGGGTGACCTCCTATAATTTTAAATTAAGAAAAAACTAATGAAGATGATTTTTCCTGAGGAAAATATGTAAAAAATCTCATGTGAAATTTGGTGTGAAAACAATACCTCACTTCCTATCGTAGGTCGGTCCTAGGGTCCCCCAAACAAGAGTTTAAATATTCATTGGACCTTTGGACTAACCAAACACAATGCTTTCTTTGGTTTACATTCAACTCCATGATGAAACAACAATAATTTTTAGAGGTTCACTCTTATTTTAATCCTTTAATCCCTCCCCTCTTGGTTGTTTCCAACTTTTATCATGGTAGCGCCAATAACATTTGCTATCTCATCTTTTGACGAAATGAAGATTAATATTGTTTTTAAATTATAATTATTTCCAGGGCTTACACTTGCAATCGTGCCAATCATTTTTATGTTAATAGGTTAATTATTGTGTTTATCAATGACAATAAATACATTGCTCTTCTATAAAGTTCTGTAAATGACGAATGTTGCAGCGACGATTTGCTAAATGTTTTCATTTTTTATTAAATTACATATAATAGGAGACAGAGATATTTTAAGCTCCATTTATAGAATCTACCAAGGATTATTTCATCTATCACAGGAAAAAATACAAGAAATATCTATGAATAAACCCTGAAAGGAAAATGTTAATTATTAACTTAATTCCAATTACAAATGAATAGTTCCCAAATTGGGGAAGGTTAAGTTATAATATGCCGGAATTTATTATGCAAAAGAATTTTCCAGCTAATAAACAACTCTTAACAAAATAATATGAGTTTTGTTGATAAGAAATTTTTTATCGATTTTTAAATCTTCTTTAGAATAAGGCTTGGAAATATAATCAGGATTTTAGTAACATTTAATTTGTAAAACTATTATTAACTTTAAGAGGGGGTTTCATATAACGTTCAAAATTTCTATATAATTTTTAAAAAATGGTCATCTTCGATCTTCACAATATATATTTTAAAGAAAAAAAAATCTGGAGTCTCCACTCGACTGTCTCGCAAATTTGGATTGGATTAATTATAACATATATTTTATTTAAATTAAATTATAAATTTTAAACTCTATGCCAGAGGTTCTTAAACTGTGGTCCGCGGACCCCTGGGGGTCCGCAAAGCCATCGTACAGGTGCACGAGAAAATGATGAGTCGGTTAAAACTTTATTTAATATAAAAGAAGCGATGGCATGGCTTTGTGAGGAAACAGAGATCAAATACCCAAATTCAACGAAATGTGCAAGAAAACTATTGCTACCGTTTCCATCTTCATATTTAGCAGAATTTTCTTTCTTCAATATTATAATTTCTAATAAAATGTGTTCTACAATATGCAAAAAAATCGTTATTCACCAATCACTGTTAGAAATATTCATCATATATCCTTGTTCTTATGAGATCGTAAACCAGAAATTAACTAATAAAATGACGTAAAGTACCTAAAGTTGGAATGGGGTCCGTCAAAAATAATTTTTTCAAGTGGGGGTCCTTAAGTACATAAGATTAAGAACCTCTGCTCTATGCATCTCCAGATATAGTTATAATTATAAAATCGAGAAGGCTACAGTGGGCAGGACTCGTGGCTAGAATGGGAGAAGATAGAATGGCAAAAAATAGATTGGTAGGGAGACCGAGTGGGAAACGTCCGCTTGGAAAACCAAGGACGCGGTGGGTGGATAATGTGGGAAAGGATGGGAGAGAGATGGGAGATGGGAGAGGATAGGGACTGGAGTGGGTTGTGGCTCAGAATAGGAATACTTGGAGGGATGGGCTTGCTGCGGCCAACAACTTTCGAGTTCTATAGAGTCACAGGGATAGATAGATAAATAAATAGATAGAAATTTTAAAATTAATAAATAATATTTATTAAACCAGCGCGTGTTTGGCTCTTTGTTGATAGCACCACGTTACGTGCAGTCGTGTTAAAAAATTAATTTTGGTACTTTCAGCGATTCAATCAAACTGAAATTCTATATATAGCAGTTTTATACAATTTTTAAGAATGTTTCCGGATGAGCTACATTTCTCAAAAGTTGATAGAAAACTACAAATTTTGAATAATGCCCGTGTACCAACTTTCATGATTCTAGCTCCAACCGTTTTTGCGTAATCTTGTCCGCACACACACACACACACACACACACACACACACACACACACACACACACAAAGACAGAAATTTTTCTCAACCTTAGTGAAAATGATTCAGGAACCTTCAAAACGTATAAAAATATCCAAATCTCGATATCGAAAATTTTCGTGATTGCAAAACTATCTCTGGCGAGATAGTAAAAACAGCAGCTTGAGTTACACCCAGAGTAAGCTAACTAACTATTAAGTACTAGTTTTATTTAACTATATGATTATTTGTTATATAAATTAAACATTAAATAAATAATATTTAAATTTATATAAACTACTATGTAAATCCATATAGGTATATGACAAGGAAGACTTGTCCTAATTACTGCATCAATTAATATTATGAATTTTAAAAATGTATAACATATATAAATGGGAATATGAAAATTTTCTTAATTTATAAAAAAAAATTAAAATTGCAATGATTAATTGGTTTCAATAACTTACCATTTTAATTGCGACATGCTCGTTGTTATAAAGATTTTTGCCTGAAAATAAAAAAAAAAAATTATTAAACATTATGAATCTCAAAAGTATACATTTTATTGATGATATTTAGAAATAATTTTTATTGATGATTGATAATTGTTATTTAAAATGTGTAATTAAAAAAAATTGACGCTACTAGTATCAAATCCATATTTTTTACCGACCGACGATAGTAAGGGAGGTATTGTTTTCACACCAAATTTCACATGTGGAGATTTTTACATATCTCCACGAATCATGCATTTTCTAAACAGAAAAAAGTATTTTTAGCATGATGTCTGTCCGTCCGTCTGTCCGTCCGTATAGATGTGTACAGCCTGAACGGCTCAACCGATTTTGATGAAATTTGGTATATTTACTTAATGCATCAGTGGGATGAATTGATCAACTTTTGGTGCAATTCCGGAAACCGGAAGTGGTAGTATTAGCGATCGACGATAGGAAGGAAAGGAGATTTTTTTATATATCACCACGAATCATGCACTTTGTATTGGTTTTATCCTCGAGAAAAATCATATTTATTAGTTTTTTCTTGATTTAAAATTATATGACGTCATCCAGCCATTCATGAAGTCACAGCCTGGTCTTGCATATATATTATAAATAAAATAAAATTAAACATGTTTATATTTATTATTTATGTATCCATATCTGTTTTTTATTACAATAATAGATATATGAAAATTATTTGAAATTGTTTCTGTAGCTGGAAATTAATTTATTTCAAACCGTCGGTCGGTTCGGACCTGGCCACAGGTCAACTTATTTAGTTAGCCCAAACCTTAAAAAGACGCGTGTATAAATTTGACAGCTGTTGCACTATTAGTGTCGAAGTTATAGAATTTTTTGTGAAAGAACTTTTGTTAATTTGAAAAAACCAAAGAGCCTGTTGCGGACGAAAACATCAAAAAAGTCCACAAAATAATTTTTGATAATCGCAAAGTGAAGTTGAGTGAATAGCTGAGAACCTAAAGATATCAAAGGAACGTGTTGGTCATATCGTGCATGAATAGAAAAATAGAAAGCTCTGCTCAAAGTGGGTGCCGCGCGAGCTGACAATCGCCCAAAAACAACAACGAATCAATGATTCTAAGGAGTGTTTGGAACTGTTCAAACGTAAAAAATCCGAATTTTTGCGTCGATATGTGACATGGATGAAATATGGCTCCATCATTTCAGACCGGAGTCCAATCGACAGTCAGTCGAGAGACTGGACCGAAACTAAGCCGATTTTGGGGCTAAAGACAAATCATATTATAAAATGGTATCGAAAAATTATATGAACACTATAATCGCTGTATCTCCCTCGAAGCGAGCTATATTGAATAATAAAAACAAATTATATAAAAAAAAATTTTTTTCAATGCTAGCCTACAAACTTTTCAGCCCACCTGTTACACATATGTATTTTTTTTAACGTTATAGTTATTTGGTATAATAATAAAAGTATAGCTCGAATATAACGAATTTTTTTTAAGTATTAATTTAATATTAATTCTATATAAAGTATAGGGTTCCGCGACTCCAGAAAGTTTGAAGACCACTGATCTATAGTTTTATAACGTTAAATATGTTAATTTTATTTTTATAAATTGCCTAAATCTCTAACTGGATTTTCTTAATTTCATTATAATTAACAATATGGTTATCAAATTTTTAAAAATTAATTTCTGAGATATGCAAGAATATTGTGATATAATTTCATCGAAATCGTTTAAGCCAATTTTGAGTCTATAAAGTCAAAATTTCCGGACAGACAGACATACAGACATAAAAATTCTAAAGTCACTCTTGGATTCTAGAGGTCATGAAAGGCGTAGATATACAAAAAATTTTAAATTCACAGCAATGTGCAGACAAAAACATTATATATTATTATTTATTCTCAAATGTATTCAGCCACATTCGGCATTACATATCAATCAAAAAAAAAATACAATGTTCACAAAATACATCTCATTTTATGCTTAGAGCATTTACAGTCCCATAAAAAAACCACACAACACATCACAATCCTTCTCAAACAATCAATCAGTATGATTTATCACTATTATACAATGTTAATTAAATTGACCAAGTTGAGAATATTTGAATATAAATTTGAATATTTCAATTAATATAAATTAATTCAAACTTTTACAAAACAAATAAAAACCCGCCCATCTTATTTCATTGCTTATCTTCTAGTAACATATAATCAAAATATAAATACGAAAAGAGAGAACTTCTGTGATGCCCTTTTCCTCCTCGCAGCCCATCCTCTCATTCGGGGTCTCGGTACAATCATCCGCCAGAAATAAACAAATAAGTAAATGAAGAAAGAAAGAAAGAAGGAAATAAAAATAAATAAATAAACAAAAGAAGAAAGAAAGAAAGAAGGAAACAAAAATAAATAAATAAATAAATAAATAGACAAATAAAGGAAGAAAGAAGGAAACAAAAAGAAATAAATAGACAAATAAAGGAAGAAAGAAGGAAACAAAAAGAAATAAATAGACAAATAAAGGAAGAAAGAAGGAAACAAAAAGAAATAAATAATCAAAAGAAGAAAGAAAGACTGAAGGAAACAAAAACAAACAAACAAACAACCAAGCAAACAACAACAAAAATAAACAAATAATAAAGAAACACACCACAACATCCATCCCACCAGTCCCACCCACTCACTCATTCAGAACAAATGACCTCAATCTGAGGGAACCACCAATCATAAAATATAATCTGTTCAACTCTCCCGTGTTTATGGGTCGCAGCAACTGTGTCCAAGGAATATTCCCGTCTATATTCAGGCCCTCTCGAATACCCCTATATAAAGGGCACTTGTAAGTAATGTGCTCAAATGTTTCCAATTCTTTAAGGTTGCACATTGAGCAGATCACATTTGGGCTAATCCTGTGGGCACATCCATCCAACCAGAAGTAAATCGCAGTTTGATTTGTTAAACGGGCCTGGTGGATAACTCTCTTCTTGTTGAACGAGACCTTCAAAAACATTATATATATATATATATATATATATATACATATAAATAAATCAAATTTACGGAAATATATATATTTTATATCAACAGGCCTACTTTTCTGTCTTTCAATGCATTAATACATACGTTTAAGGAGTATATGTTTTATTAGTCATTTATGTTCTTTTAAATTATTTGAACGGTGACTCGGTGAACCAGTTATAGTATTATCAGCCAAACCGGATAATTAGGGATCATTTCTTTTAATGACCGAGAGGCGGCTCGGTGAACCAGGTATGATCTAATAATATTAAATAAAAATAGAAAAAGCATAATAGCAGCATAGCTGAAATTTCAGTTTTAGCTCTAAAAAAATAATTTTTTAAAGCTATTCTTTTCTGTCGTCCCGTGCATTAATACGTATGTTTAAGGGGTGTATGTATTATGACTATTTTTTTTAAATTTATGTTCTTTTAAATTATTTGAAATTATTTCATATACTAGCTGCTCAGAGCGCCGAAGGCGCTCTTCACACCTAGACGGGGGCTCCGCCCCCTGTACCCCCGAGTGGTACATAGTATTTGGTTGAAAGTAGTAAAAGGTTTTCATCCATTTTGTTTCAATCCGTATATTACATAAAATATTCATTTCTTTTTGTGTTCTTATTTAAAATATATTTTAATTTAATCAGTAAATTAATTATATATATTATTATTATTGTATATGTTATATCTATCTATCTATGTGGCTCAAAGATACTCGAAAGTTCTTGGCCGCAACAAGCCCATTTCTCCAAGTGTCCCTATCCTGAGCCCTTGTCCCATCTCTCTTACGTCCCTTCCTACGCGTCCTTGTTTTTCCAAGCGGACGTTTTCCAATCGGTCTCCACATCTTTTTCCTCTCCCATTCTAGCCACGTGTCCTGCCTATCGCAGCTTTTTCCCTTTTATAACCCTAACTATTTCTGAAGATGCAGAGAGGCCATGCAATTTCTTGTTATGCAGTCTCCCCCATTCCCCGGTGACCTCATCTGTCTTTGGCCAATAAATGCAGGGAAGAATCCTATTCTCAAATACTTGAGATAATGCAAAAATAGAGAATTGGCCTAAACCCGCAATGATATCTCCTAATATTTCCTCCGCCTATGGTTCTTAAGTATTTTCTCTGTTATAAAAGTATAATATTTCTTGATCATTACATTTTGATATTTTATTTTCATTGTTAGAATATTATTGAATATTTTTAATTATAATGAAACTTGAGAAAATGCAAAAATAGAGACTTGAGACAATTTATAAAAATTAACGGTGTAAGGGGAGGGCCACGTTGGGTGCCAATTTGTAAGGGGGGAGGCCCACAGTGGATGCCAACAGGCCCCTTACAAGGAGGAGGGAAGAAGGGGGAGAGAAGGGAGGGAAAATGTGATAGAAGAGAGAAGAGAGGAAATGGGAGAGGGAAAAATAAGGAGTTTAAGGTCTCCACAGGTAAACAGGTGGATATCTTCTTGAAGGGGGAAAATATTACCCGCAGCTGCAGAGAACAAACTCCCTTTCCTCCAATGGTCCAGCAGAGATGAAGGTTAAATGGGCGCCATGCTATACTCAGAGGTAAAGCAGATTTTAATGAGACTGGTCAATAAGGATGTAGTTTAAGTTAAATTGAAAAACGGTTGTTTAAAAGAAAATGTATAATTATAAGAAATATTATATTACTTCTCCACCATGGGAGTCAAAGAAAATGTATAATTATAAGAAATGTTATATTACTTCTCCACCATGGGAGTCAAAGAAAATGTATAATTATAAGAAATGTTATATTACTTCTCCACCATGGGAGTCAAAGAAAATGTATAATTATAAGAAATATTATATTACTTCTCCACCATGGGAGTCACAAAGGATCCATCCAACATGGAGGATCATCAAAACACGTCTTTACACAAAGAACGTGGAGATCATACTGGCTATATAATGCCAAGTCACCAACCGTCGTCGGAATCCCCTAGACGTTGCCATTCAGTCATGCAACAGCGCCTGGGGTGACTTTGTCATATATATATAATAAATATACATCCGTTACATCCTCCCCCTCTGACTCCTGAAGAAGTCCCAACGAAGGAGTCAGAAAAAGAGAAAAGCGAAAAACAATATTTAATAATACAAAAAAAAAAAATAATTCATAAAGATTAAAGAAAAGGATATAATAATTCTTAATACTTAACTAAACAATTAATAATATAAAAAAAAAGTTCACAAAAATCAAAGAAAAATATACAATAATCTTAATAATTAATTAAACAATTAATAATATAAAAAAGTTCACAAAAATCAAAGAAAAATATACAATAATCTTAATAATTAATTAAACAATTAATAATATAAAAAAGTTCACAAAAATCAAAGAAAAATATACAATAGTTCTTAATAATTAATTAGAGTCACCCTTTCGAGGTCGACCTCTCTTTTTAATTGTTCTAATTGGGTTTATATTATCTAAACGACATGGGGTCAACATAGAAGTATGATAGGTACCTAAAGGGGTATTAGGATCATCTAGTGCTGCCACAGTGTATGATACGGGAGAAACAATTTTTATTATTTTATAGGGCCCATCTCTCTTAGGAGCAAATTTGGCAGTGATGCCTTTTTTCTTATCACTCAAATAATGAGTATTAACCCATACTTTGTCATTTAATTTATAAATAGGACCTTGACCAGCTGTAGGAGCATCATGAAATTCTTTTAATATATTATCCCTTTCTTCTATAGGGATGACCAATTGCGCCTCTTCTCCATCAGAGGAGGGCGAATACCTATAGAGGATGCCTTGGTCCATCAAATAGCCTTTATCAGACCAATTAACATAATTAACACCTTTGTCGGTAGCTTCCAGTTCATTAATAATAGTTGACAATTCATTATCCTTTAACTGTGCTTCCCTGATTTCTTGAGGGGTGGAGTGAGGGAACTCCACATAAATGTGATTATATTGGAATGAATCAATATGATTATTTATATCATTAGTAGAACGCGAAAGTAGGTCCGCAACAGCATTTGTACGGCCAGGGATATAATTTATTTTTATTTTATAAGCCTGAATTTCTAAAGCCCATCGAGCAAGACGTCCAGTTGGAGCTTTTAAATTCATTAACCAGCGTAGAGGCTGATGGTCAGTACAAACAATAATTTCAGAGTTTTCAATATACCCTCGAAATTTTTTTAAGGCCCATACTACTGCAAGAGCTTCTTTCTCAGTAGTGGTATAATTTATTTCGGCCGGAAGAAGGGTTCTACTGGCGAATTCAATAGGGTGCTCATTTTCCTTTTCTCCTTGAAGTAAAACTGCTCCTAAAGCGTAGTTGCTCGCATCCGTCTTGATAATAAATGGTTTAGTATGATCCGCTGATACTAAAATAGGTGCAGAGGTGAGACATTTCTTTAAGGTTAAGAAGGAATTATTCTCATCTTCACCCCATTGCCATCGAACATTCTTTTTTGTTAGACGAGTTAACGGCAAAGCAATTCCAGAAAATTTAGGAATATATCTCCTATACCAAGAGCAAGTTTGTATAAAAGATTGCAATTGTTTAAGATTTTTAGGTGACGGTAAATTATTAATAGCCGATACCTTATCAGCATCAATTTCAATCCCATTTGGTGTTAACCAATGGCCTAAATATTTTACTTTCTCACAAGCAATTTTACACTTGTGAGGATTTACCTTTAGTTTATATTTTCCAAGGGCTGCAAACACCCTTTTTAGATCTTCTAGATGATCTTCAAATGTAGAGGAAAGGATTATAAGGTCATCTAAGTAAACCAACAATCTAATATCTGGGAGGCTCCTTTTGAATCTATCCATAAGACGCTGGAAAGTAGCCGGAGCGTTTTTCAATCCGAAGGGCATTCGATTAAAAAGATAAGTACCGAATGTACACACGAAGGCAGTTTTGTGCCTGTCATCAGGATGAACTGATACCTGATGATATCCAGCCTTCAAATCCAAAGTTGTCATATAAGGGAAATTTCCAGCCTCATGCAATAGGTCCTCAAGCCTAGGTAACGGGTAAGTGTCCGATACAGTAATGGCATTCAATTTCCTATAATCGACACAAAGTCGAGGATCTCCATTGGATTTTTCTACAAGGACAACGGGAGATGCGAATGGTGACTCACACTCCTCTATTACTCCATCAGCGAGTAATTTATTTAGTTCTTTACGTAAAATTTCTTTTTTGACAGGAGAGATTCTATATGGCGGTCCAGCCACTGGGGCATTATCACCTATGTTAATTCGGTGCTCACCAAAGGGTGTAGGCTCTCCCCCTGCAGTAAAGATATCATTGAATTCGTTTAATAGAGAATTCAATTTTTGCCTTTGAGAGACGTTTAAAATCTTGTTATTACTTAAAATATCCGATAAATAATTAATTTTGTGAGGTTCAGAGGCGATAAGTGGTTCCTCTTTCTCAAAGGGGTATTTTAATTTCTTTCCATTATTAAAATACCACTGGTTAGAGCAAAGATCAATAATTAATCTTGCCTGTTTTAAAAAATCATTTCCCAATAAAGTTCTCGGGATTTTTTGATTTTGAAAAAACATCAGCCTGGTGGGCACTATTTTATTTTTAATATTTATAGGTAATTCAATTAAATCTACTTGATGCTCTTGGCTAGAGCCATCAGCTAAACTAATAGTTACTGATTTATTATAAAATGTAACATTTTTATTTTTTAAAATATTATATAATTTTTCACTCCCTATGGAATGAGAGGCACCAGAGTCAGCACATGCCGTACCCGTGGCATCGCCTATTTGAATGGGGAGGAGAGGGAGAAATCCTTTTTGTTCATTTGAAGATATTTTGATAGTATTACTAAAATTAAAAGTAGGATCTACTTTATTAGTTTTTAATTGGGGATTGCAATCAGTGCATTTGGGCTTAATAGTACCTATTTTCCCACATCCATAACATTTTTTTACATTTTTAAAAGGTTTCTCCATAGAAACGGTATCAGTGCCACGGGGGGCTACTTTATTTACAATTTTGCCATCCGTATTTCGGAGGTTGTCATAATTTTCAAGTTTTTTTATTAATTCAAGAGGCTTATTTAATGTTTCCCATTCATCTAAAAAGTGCTCACGACATTGTGATGACACGTGAGTTTTTAATTGATTTGTAATAATTAAATCCTTTAATGCCTCGAAGTTATTGATATTCAATTCCTTTATCCATGATTCAAAATGAACCAATAAGCTATGATAGAAATCAGTCCACGTGTGAGTGGGACATTTTTTACTGTTGTAAAATAATTGACGCATCTTTTCTTTAGTGATTTTAAATCTTTGCATCAAAAGGGTTTTAATATAATTAAAATCCATTAAATTTTTATCCGATTCTCTATATAACAACCTTACTAGGTCTAAAGGGAGGGTTGTAGATAAATAAGATACCCAATTTTCTTGAGGTATTTTAAAAAATTTCATCTGTCTTTCAAAGACCATTAAGTATGAATTAATATCATCATTTTTATTAAGTTTTGGGAGGCGATTGGCTAAATCTATTTGGGGAAAGGGGGCTCCTACAGGTGGAGGGTTGTGATGAGGTGAGTTAAGTCTAATTTTTTCTAACTCTAGCCTTTCAACTCTCTGTTCTACAATAGAATTGAGGATACCCTGAGCTATCTCATCATCAAAATCATCATGTGCTAATATAGCATCTTTAATTTGAATAATTTTCATTGAATTATTAATTTCAATGCCCAATTCATCAGCCAAAACTATTAAATCCTCCTTACGTGCTCTAGTGAGGAAAGCCATTTCTTAACAATAAATTATATACCACAATATACTACTGATTATAATAATTAATTGTATGTAAAAAAAACTATAATATAAAAATAAAAATATATAAATTGAATATTAAATTAAATATAAATCCTAATAACTAAATAATAAATAAATACAATGAAAGTAAAAATAAAAAATAATAATAATAATAATACAATATTAATGTAACTGAGAAAGAGAGAGAAAAAAAAATTCAATTCTCAAACAAAGTATAAATAATAGAAAGAAAAAAAATTTTTTTTTTTTGAAAATAAAAAAAAAAATCATAGGTTTTAAAACCAAAAGAAAAAAAAATATATATAAATGTACTTAAGTGTGGTTGTTCCTTAGGGCGAGTGTCACCATATGGTTGATTAATATTCACAAATTATTTGCACTAATATCACTTATTGCCTTCACAAGGGTGGGGAAAACAGGCCTCGACGTTGGGCGTCAATTTGTAAGGGGAGGGCCACGTTGGGTGCCAATTTGTAAGGGGGGAGGCCCACAGTGGATGCCAACAGGCCCCTTACAAGGAGGAGGGAAGAAGGGGGAGAGAAGGGAGGGAAAATGTGATAGAAGAGAGAAGAGAGGAAATGGGAGAGGGAAAAATAAGGAGTTTAAGGTCTCCACAGGTAAACAGGTGGATATCTTCTTGAAGGGGGAAAATATTACCCGCAGCTGCAGAGAACAAACTCCCTTTCCTCCAATGGTCCAGCAGAGATGAAGGTTAAATGGGCGCCATGCTATACTCAGAGGTAAAGCAGATTTTAATGAGACTGGTCAATAAGGATGTAGTTTAAGTTAAATTGAAAAACGGTTGTTTAAAAGAAAATGTATAATTATAAGAAATATTATATTACTTCTCCACCATGGGAGTCAAAGAAAATGTATAATTATAAGAAATGTTATATTACTTCTCCACCATGGGAGTCAAAGAAAATGTATAATTATAAGAAATGTTATATTACTTCTCCACCATGGGAGTCAAAGAAAATGTATAATTATAAGAAATATTATATTACTTCTCCACCATGGGAGTCACAAAGGATCCATCCAACATGGAGGATCATCAAAACACGTCTTTACACAAAGAACGTGGAGATCATACTGGCTATATAATGCCAAGTCACCAACCGTCGTCGGAATCCCCTAGACGTTGCCATTCAGTCATGCAACAGCGCCTGGGGTGACTTTGTCATATATATATAATAAATATACATCCGTTACAACGGTATAAAACTATAGATAAATTACCAATATATACATTCATTAATAGTATTAATTTAAATTAATTGATTTATTTGCTTTTTTATTATTAAGTTCATTTATTAATTTTTCTAGATCATAGTTAATTTCCTCCCTTAAAAGAAACTTATCTAATTCTGTGGTGCTAGGGGATTTGAAAATTATTAGTCGCAACATGAAGATTTCGCTTACAGTTTCTGTCATGTCCGACCTCCGTCCAAGAGTTATTTCCCTCAAGTTTCTTGCTTTTATTAATCATGTGATCTATATATTTAATTTTTTGATTCATTATAATAAAATTTAAACAGATAAAAATTTTCACTTTGTTAATTTATATAAATTTCAATTTAAACTGATTGTGAGTGATACGCTTTGCCAATACTCTGAATAATTTGTGTATAGAAATATTGAATGATCTTAGCGAGATTTTTAACCTTTCACTTTTTAAATAGAAAAGAAGATATATATTCAAATATATAGAAAGAATAAATAAAAATTAAGTTAATATAAATATGATCTAAATATTTTATTAAATTAATTAAAATGGGAACTTTTAGAATAAATGATTTAATTGAATTGATATTTGAATATTAGAATTTAAAACAAAAGTGAAATATTATAATAATTCTTTGATTGGGAATCGCTATGATAATTCATTGTTTAAAATAATTCCGCTAGAGCCAGTGGGCCACGCCAGGCTCTTGAATGAACAACACGGAGAATTATATAAACTTTAAAAAATTAATTTCTGCGGTTATTGTTTAGATATAAATAAAATTTATAGCCTATGTTACTCTAGGGCAGTGGCTCTCAACCTTTTTGGGATCACGGAACACTTTTAAGTGGTCTCGATTTTGGCGGAACACCATTATAAAATTTGTAAATCTAATTTTAAATCACATAAAATAATTGGAAGATTAATATTTAATTGAAATAAAGATATATATTACATGGTAACTTATTTTAATGAGAAATTTGCGCTTGACGACCTTTACAAATTTCCTCAAGGTTGGGTCTTATGTAAGAGAGCGCTACTCTCATTTCTTCTTCTAAATTGGTAAGTCTTTCTCTTTTTTTGCTTTTAATATTTGTTAGAGTTGAAAATCCAAGTTCGCACAGATAGGACGTCGAAAAGAGCAACAAGATATTCAACGCTCGTTTTGCAATAAATGGATGTTCATTCTCGATGGAAATCCAAAACCTTTCCACTCCTTCTTCTTTGAATTTTAGTTGTAACGTTCGATCCGTTGATATATTAATAAACTCATCTGCTTCCTGAATAGAAAAATCTTGGTTCATTATATCAAATTCACCAAATGGATTTCGCGCCCAATCAAAGTCTTCAATATTAAGAGATGGAAAGTAATGAGTTATTTTGTCTTGCAATATTGACAAATGCTCTGCCACATTTGAAATCATTTCGTTAATGTTAACAATATTTTCCGTTGCTAATAACGGAAACATATCAAATTTGCGATTTTGAGCAATACGATTTTTCCAAAGCAAAAGCTTTTTCTGGAAAGCTAGCAATTTGTCTGTGGATGTCAGAATATTTTCATTTTTTCCTTGAAGAGATGTATTGACTGAATTTAAGTAGCTGAAGATATCGGCTAAATATGCTAGCTTAGTACACCATGCATCATTTTCCAAATATTTTACGTATACATCATTACCCTCTTGTCTAAAAAAAACTAGCAATTCCTGTTTCAACTCATGAACTCGGGTTAGCACTTTTCCTCTTGAGAGCCACCTCACTTCAGAGTGCAAAAGCAAACATTCATATTTGGATTCCATGGTGTTACAAAGTTGTTTGAACATACGGGTTTTTAATGGTCTCGATTTAATATAATTCACCATATGTACGACTTGTTCCAAAACAGACTTTAAGTTTGCTGGTAGACTCTTCGAAATCAAAGATTCCCTGTGCAGAAAGCAGTGAGTAGAGACTATATTTGAATTTATTACTTTAACTTGACTACAAAATCCCTTAATACTGCCACGCATGGCTGGAGCTCCATCAGTACAGATTCCTGCGCAATTTTCCCAGGATAATTTCCATTCTTCCAAATAAGATGATACTGAATTAAATATGTCTTCTCCAGTTGCGTGACCAATAAGTTCCTTGCAGAATAAAAACTGATTTATTATTTCAGTGTCGTCAACAAAGCGAATAAATCCGATTAATTGGGCTTTGCCACTTATGTCAGTGGATTCGTCAATTTGCAGCGCAAAATTTTTTGTACTTAATTTCGCCGTCACTGCGTTCTCTATAAAACCTGACATATCTATAATTCTTCTTTTTATCGTATCGTCCGAAACGGGAATTTTTAGGACGTCTCGCTGCGCTTCATTGCCAAACATAATCTTAACAATTTCTAAACATGCGGGCAAAATTAGCGATTCTGCGATATCATGCGGCTTTTGCTTCAATGCAATTAGTTCTGCCACTTTATAAGAAGCGATTTGCGCTTTATCCGAAATTGTAACGCTCTTTCGAAAGCATGTTGCTTGCACTTCTTGATTTTTCAGCAATCTTTCGAAATAATCTTTACCTTTCGAAGTTAGACAAGAATGTTTTGTTGAAAGGTGTCGCTGTAACTTAGCTGGGACCATTGCACTGTTAGCCAATTTTTCACCACATACAATACATCTCGGAATAGGAACATCTTGACTACCGCTCCATGTAAAACCAAACTTCAGATATTCTTCCGAATAATGCCGAACTGATTCGGATATCTTTTTACGTTTATTTTCGGCATTTTTGTTGCCTTGCATATCTCCTTCAATTGAAGAAGACCTGCTTGTACTCGCCCCAACATTAACCTCACTTTCAGTCTTTCTTTTCAAAAATTTGTCCATATTTCAGATTTAAAAGTCTTGTATAAATGCTAAAATAAGCAACTAAAAAAGATAAGAATACTGTTAAAACTACACAACTTGCATTTCATCTTACCAATTTCCAATAATATAAAATATATATACAATAAAAAACACACTCACGAAAACTAGATATTTATATTAAATTATGGCTGAACCGCAGATCGAAATGGCGCTTTTGTTATTTACGTACGAAGAAAGAGAAACAGCACGAAATCAACACTACGTAGCGCTCCCTGCGTTATCGAGTACACTAGAAATTTAGTGGTATTCCCGGAGTAACTCCAGGTTACGGAGCGGATAGATGTGTCTCGGACGGTGGTTGAACAAACAAGACCGACTCGTCGCCTGGCTCGCTTCCGCTAAGAAAAGAAAGACATAGAAAGAAGACTGTGCATTTCTCCACCCAGCGCTCGGTACGTCGCTCGACTGCCAGAGGCGCTGGTGGTGCCGCTAACATATGTAGTATTTATTTTATAGTAATAAAAAAATTTACTGTTTCTTATTATATTATATTCAAAATTTTCGCGGAACACCTGGGACAGCTTCGCGGAACACCAGTGTTCCGCGGAACGGCTGTTGAGAACCACTGCTCTAGGGGTATATAAGAATATTGTGATGTAATTTCATAGAAATCGTTTCAGCCAATTCTGAGTCTATAAAATAGTAATTTTCCGGACAGACAGACAGACATGAAAAATTCTAAAGTCACTTTTGGATTCTAGAGGTCATGAAACGCGAAGATATGCAATAATTTTTAAATTCTGAGCAATGTGCAGACAAAAACCTTTTTTTATATATATATCGATTTTATCGTTTATTTCTTTCAAATAATAAACTTAATATTAAATATTCATAATTCATAAGGAAGATGAGCCGTGGCTCGGTGAATCAGGTACTATATAATAATAAAACAAAGAAATAAATATAATTAAATCGAGTTATAATAAAAACAAAAATATTGGACATTCAAACTAATTATAATTCCGAATAGACAAAGAACCGGTTCACTTAAACTTGATATATATATGAATGTTAGTTAAAGGCAAAAGAGACTAATTATGGATGTTAATATCTAGATAAATATTGAAAAAAAATTGTTTAGTAAAAATAAATATATAAATATTGAAGACTAGTTGAAATTAGCTGAATCTTTAAGACTTGGTCATAATGATACTAGACACCATGAAATTATTACTAATTTCAAAAATATAGCAATCCCTTAACACTAACATACAACATAAATATTTTACTAATAGTTTTTAAGTTACTCTTAAGAAAAATAAATATTCCAAATTTAGGTGAATTTATGGAGGGTATAAGATATAGAATTGTTATTGTTTTATTTTTATTTTTCTATCTCGTATACACATTTTAAATTTTTCATTTCATTTGATGTGAATTGAAAACTGAAGTTGTAATTAAATAGAAGAATTTGATTTATTTATGTTACTGTCATCAATCTGAAATAGAGATTAATCATCAAAATTAGTAAAATTTTTAAATTTATTATAAAATTGAATGTGAATTATATTTTATTTTTTTTAATATCGAGCTCTAGTTCAGTAGACCAGTATTGTATTAAGTAGTGCCTCTCGTTAATGTTAAATAAATAATTAATTAATTTGATCATTAATCAAGTATGATAATTATTTAAAATATCGATCTTTAATTCATTCAATGAACAACAATTGCTTAACACCTTGAAATGAATTAAATATCATTAGTCTAAATTATAATTTTTAAATTTGTTATCAAATTAAAAACCAATATTTTTTTCTAAATTAATATATATTTAAGAGAAATATTTATTTCATTGATAAATTTAAATAAGTTTAATAATATTTGAAATGCATTTAAATTAAAGTTACTAATCCGGCAGTACTTGTTATGCATAAAAAATTTATAAAATTATTATTTACCCAGTGAGGCATGGTCCATGACTTTGATGAAGGAGAATAGATTTAGAAAATTGGACAATAAAATTTCCAATTGAAGAAGGTTGCGAAGGGCAGGACAAGCTGGGAAGGATAGTGGGATGTTTGTTTACAGAGAAAACAATTTGGATACGAGACCTGACGGTAGACCAAAAGAGCAGTGGGCTGATCGGTCTCTTCTAGTTTACGAGATAAAAATTATTAAAGTTTGACAGATTTAATTGTAATAATAATAAATTTTTAATGCTAACAGATATGATCCCAGAAGTTTATTTATTGGTGAGAGCATTCATTCAGGGGCAATTAATAAATTGAATTTACTGATTTGAAGAGATTGAATCGTATTAGAAGTCAGCTACGTATATAAAATCTTCATAACAATAATTATTTTTATTTAAATGAATTTGATTTAATTAGTTTTGCAAGAGGTGGAACTATACTAAAAAAACGTTGGCTTATTTATACATATACTAGCTACTCCCAGCACCTTCGGCGCTCTCCACACCTAGACAGGGGCTCCGCCCCCTGTACCCCCCCCCCCCGAGTGTCCCTATTCTGAGATATAACCATCTAACTCCTACCCTGTCCCATCTCTCTCACGTTCCTTCCTACATTGTCCACCCTGTTCACAATTGGTCTTCCAAACGGACGTTTTCCAATCGAACTCCCCACCAATATATTTTTCCTGTCCCATTCTAGCCATGTGCCCTGCCGATCCCAGCCTTCTCTATTTTATGACCTATATCTAGAGATGCATAGAGGTCATGCAATTCCTTGTTATGCAGTCTCCGCCATTCCCGGGTGTCCTCATCTTTCTTTGGCCCATAAATGCTGGGAAGAATCCTATTCTCAAATACTCTGAATCTACTCTCATCTCCCAGGGTTATAGAACATGCCTCCCACACATATAATACAACAGAAAAAATAATTGTTTTATATATTTTAATTTTGATCCCCTTTGATAATAATTTCCCGATTGCAACCTCGATTTAAATTCTTTGCAAATATTATTCTCTCTGATACTAATTATTTTGTCTTATCAAATTAATTAATTTCAAACCCCATCACTTTTCCTGCCTCGGTTAATTTTTCTATGCCTCTTTAAATGTTATTAATTTATTTAAAAAAAAACAAAGTAAACAAAATAAAAATAATATATAAAGAAATTAGCATAACACTAAACTACTATAAAAATAATATTAAAAAATATATATTAAAATCTTACGTGAAAATCCAATTATGAGATCAAATTTTCTTAATTAAAATGATTTACTCACATAATCTTAAAAATTAGTAGTATTAAATTATAGCCGTAATGTGAATGTTTTCAAAGTTTAAAAGGCCAATAAGATCAATTGAGATATTGTAAATATCAATATATATATATAAAAAGATTTTTATCTGCACATTGCTCAGAATTTAAATTTTTTTGCGTATATTCGCGTTTCATGTCCTCTAGGATCCAAAAGTGACTTTAGAATTTTTCATTTCTGTTCATAGACTATAAATTTTATTAATATCTAATCAATAACCGCAGAAATTAATTTTTAAAAATTTGATATAAACATGTTGTCATTTAGCAGCGCAAAGTATACAATAAAAAAGATGTTTTTAATATTTATATTTTTATTTTTATTTTTCTAATATTTACAATATTTCAATTCATTCATTTCATATAGTTTTTTATATATGTTTATTTATGCACAAAAAATTAATTGACATAATTATTAATTTAATAAAATAAAATTAATTTAATAAAATATTAAAATAATAAAAATTAATAAATTTGTAAAAAAAATATATAATACTTAAAAAAAAAATGTGCCTTTGCGAGTTTCGAACTGAGGGTGCAACGTCATAAGATGACGCCCTTGCTGACTTGACTACGCACCATTCTCGTTTGCAAGTCTCGAATTAGGACTTATATATATATATGTCAAATTTTCGCCACCAGCGCCTCTATGATCTAGTATGGTAACTAAACTATTTTTAATTAATTAGCACCCCCTGGACACACCTTAGCAATTAGCGGTTTAATAAAAGAAGTCTGACGTGCCCGGAGACCTACTGAATATGCATAAAAAATTTCATAAGAATCGGTCCAGTCGTTTCGGAGGAGTATCATTTTAAAGTTTTGTGTGACACGAGAATTTTATATATAAGATTTTTTTCAGAAATTTTAAATATAAATATGGTTACTTCATATTTCTGAAAATTATTATATATTTCATTCACACAAAATTTTCTATATTTTGAGAAAACAAAAATAAATGAAGATTATATTATATAAATAAATGAAAATATTTTTAAGATTTTATATTCAATTATATTTAAAATATATATTTTTCACTATTCACAATATTTTTTTTATAATACTTGGATAAAAAATGGAATATTTATGAAATGTATTATAGATAGGAAAATTCTAATCGAAATAATGTAGTATATTAACATAATTAAGATATTAATTCGTTTTATCATAGCTAATGTTTACTTATTTAATCCTTATGATGCAACCAAGAGATTGGATAGGTAAAAGTCAGTTTCATAACGAAAAAAACGAAGCAACATTTTACCCAGAAGTTTTAAAAAAGAAAATAAAAAATCTGGAGTGTCTCCTCTCGACTATCTTGTATATTTTGAATTGGATTAATTAACATATATGTATTATATTTAAATTAAATTTAATTAAAATTGAATTATATAAATTATAAAATCAATGAATAATATTTATTAAACCAGCGCATGTTTGGCTCATTGTTGATGACACCACGTCACGTGCTGGCGCGTGATTGTCAGTCAACTTGTTGAAAAATTAATTCCGTTACTTTCAGCGATTCAATATAGCAGTTTTATACAATTTTTAATCATGTGAAAATCGATCAAACATTTATCTTTACTTTTATGGTCAGTTTAGAGGAAAAAAAATCAAAACGTGGTAGGTAATGACAGTCTTCCGAATGAGCTACATTTCTCAAAAGTGGATAGAAAACTTCGAATTTGGAATAATACCTGTGTACCAAATTTCATTATTCTAGCTAAAACTTTTTTTGCTTCATCTTGTCTACATAAACACACGCACACAGACATTTTTCTCAATCTTAATGAAAATGACTCAGAGACCTTCAAAACGTAGAAAAACATCAAAATCTCGACATCGAAAATTTTCGTGAGTGCAATACTATCTCTGGTGAGATAGTAAAAAGTTTAATGAGGCATTATTATTTAAGATATCAAAATTGTATTATGTTTTAAATTATTATTTATCTATTTATTCAATTAACGCATCAAAAATAATATTCGTTTGTTAATAGGAAGGAAGAAAAATCAATCTGTATAAGTGTCATTTTTGGACAGAGTAATTTTTAATTATTTTATTCTTTATTAAAAAAATATCATAGAATATCCAATGATTCAAGTGGTTATTAATAGGAGGTAAGAAATAGATATATAATATATAGAACCAGTATGTCTTAGGTAGAGGATTTTTAATATATTAATATTATTATTATTATTAAATTAAACCGGTAAGTGTACATCAGATATGATAGGAATAAAATTAAATATTGATTTAATATATATATATATATTAATAAACTAATAACAAAGGATATATAATTATAATTAAAAACTTTAATTTTAATTAGTGATATTTATAATATGCTTTCAGTTATAATACTGACCAACGCAATATAAATATAATATTAATATAATAATAAATTCTATTTATTATATGTCTTGAGGTTAATTATAATCTTGAAATTTCTAAAATCAAAAGAGCAGAGGAATATATCATTTAATTTCAAATCGACAAAAGGATAAAGAATTGTATACTAATTGTTAAAACTAACTAACTAAAAATTTCTATCTTAATATTCTTAGAACGAATGTAGTGGTAGAAGAAATTCGATTAAATCCAAAATATTAATTGATATTGATATTATTAGAGTTAATCCGAGTGCCGAGAGCCCCTTACACATGCCTTGATACCCTCAAGAAGATGTAACAGGATACAGAAACGAGTAGGCATCTGCTTGATGGATTCGGAACCGTTGGATTTTGCCAAGCTGTACTCTTAAAAAACAAGCAAAAATACAGGCGGCGGATAGAGCTCAAGAAATACATCACAATCGATTAAATATTATCATTAATCGATTATAATAAATTTACAAATAAACTTACATAAATTTAATATTATTTTCAAAAGCTAAACATTTCATAAGTAGATTAAAATTTCTCCAAATTATGAAGAAATGAATTAAAAAAAACAAAAAAATTATTTAACTATAATTCTAATAAATATTTAATTAAAAAAAAATAAACAAATCGATGAAGTAATTTTTTTTTGAAGTTGTAATTATGATTTTTGTAATTATCACATTATTTTAATTACTAATAAAATAATCAAGGAGAATTGTATAGATAAAGATAAAAGTAAATTTCACATAATCGGTTTATATTTCCTTAATATATATATATATATATATATATACTTTATTAATATAATAATAATAATAGTAATGGATGTAAAAATAAGCAACACTTATTATAGGTTTAAATTTTGTACCTCAACAGGATTGTATTCCAAGATTTAAGTAATCATGTAAATGTATATATATATTTATCTTTAATAATTGTATTAAGAAATGACATCCCCAAACAGAATTGAAAAAAATGGAGAAAGTTACAATGGGCGTGACATGTGTGATAGATAATCTTGCATCTTCAATCATAAATATTTGGGAATTACAGAATTCAAAATAGGAATAAGAGGATATTACTGTAGAAAAATACTGAAATGTAACATTTTTAAATCTTTCTCTTTATTTAGGAAAGATGGAAACCACCTTCATTGGGAAGAGATTAAGATTGAATGGGCCGTAAAGAAAAACAGAAGAATTGGATAGTTTCTTGGGAGTAATTCGTTCAACACCTATCCAGTTTTTTTCAATATACCATGTAAATTATTCAAAACTTGATTAGTAATATAATATAAAAATATATAATAAATATTTTTTTTATTTAGTGAAATATAATAGAAAGAATAGAAAGTATCCTATAAAAGATGTAAACATAAATTAATCATATTATTTAAAGTTGTTTTTTTTTTTTACAATTAATTAATATTTTCCTTCCAAATAACTATCTTATACAAATATATATATGTAATGTATGAGTAGTGTACAAAAGTTTTCTCCCATGGTAAGGAAAAGTGACCCAAATGCACTAAGTCATCTGCCAATTCGCATGAAAAGAAGAAAATACATTTCATTGGAGACGAATCCAATGGAGAAGAAGAGGTAAAAAACAGATATTTCATTTCGTAAGTGAACTGATTGGATTATTTGAAAAGTTCCAATTTCTCTTATAGAGGAGAGATTGAAATAAAATTTAATATATATTTTTAATTGATCAGTTTTCGTTTATAATAATAATAATAATAATAATAATAATAATAAAATTATTATTATAATTATTTGATAATTAGTTCCTATTAAATAGAAAAAAATAATGCTATATATTGGTGGAGGCAAGAGGGTGAAGGGGGGAACGCATTCAGTTCCAATAAATTCGATGGGATTTGATGAATATGATGTATAAATTTAATTTTTCGTTGCTACTAAAGGCGACCCCAAAGTGAAGGAAGTGGAACAACACATGACGTAGGTAACGGTTCGAGTGAATCATCAAGTCATCCGAGTTGCTACCTGTGCAAGGGATTGAATCTATACCCCATGGGAAAGAACAACTCACCCTTTGTTATTATACATTTCAATACCAAGTAGAAAAAAAGGCAATTCAATTTTTAAAATAAGAACTTGTTCTAGTAAGTGTATTTTACAAGTTCTCAAGAGTGAATTAAGATATCTATATATAAGATGACCATGTTAAAAAGAGTATTGAATATAGGAAATAATTAATACTTTTATATAAAGTTACTAAATGTTCCAAGTATTGAAAGTATTTGAAAACTTTTTTCATCACTTTAAAAGTTTGGTGATCTAAAGTTGGTTAATAAATATATTTACAAATATATATATAGAGAGAATATTTTATTTCTAATAGTTTGAAATAAAATTTAAATTCAAGATCCCAGTGATAAGATATTGCAATTGAGATTAGATTAGCAGTAGTAAGTAAAACAAGATGAGTGAAATTCAGAAAATAAAATAATAAGGAATTTCACAGAATATAAAAAAAGGAAATACCTTAAATAAAATTATTTAAAGAGATAATTTTAAAATCAAATCAAATAAAAGTATTTTTCAAAATGAAACATTTTTTTTCAATATTGAAGTGATTAAATACAATTAATATCTACTGAGAAGAAAATATGTTATCAAACAGTTAATGATAAGATTTAATTTTCATCAATCATAGGAAAAAATTGGTACATTCTCTTCTATTTAGAATAACGATAATAAAAAAAAACTTAATTTTGAAATGATGTAAGAGTTTGTTTACTTAATAAGAAATATATATAATATTTATAATAATGAATATATTTTATTTTTATCTATTTCTTTATATATATTATTTAATGAATAGATTTGAATAGGAAGAATTTTAATGGGTGTTGCAATAATTATATTATTTATTTTTTTGTATAAAAAAAATGTATTAAATAATTTATTAAAATTATGTTCAACACACACACACAGAGGAAACAATGGATGGTGTATTAAACCTTCAATAATGGGAAATGGATTATTTATTGATTAACGTTTAGGTGAAGTAAAATGAAAATTCATTTTTTTCTAATAATGAAATTTTGTTAAAATATATATCGAAAATGTTTAAATGATTTCAAAGAATTTTCTATCTTTGTCCCGAATCCAATTGTGTCCAATACTCTTAACGCTATCGATTCATTAACGCCGCGTCATACTTGTACAATCACGAATCCATAAAATTCGATGAAACAAATCGAAATGTCAAAAAACAGGTCTAATATACATTTGTAAAATTACTTGAAAAAAATAAAACAAAAAATGAATGTACGTTCATTTTATTTTTATTATTTACAAGAATATTGAAATGAACATGAAATGGATTAAAATTTGGTATTTTTGTTTATAATTTTATTTATAATCTCATTCTGTTGCACATTGAGGAGGGAGGAGGTTCTTTATTCGATTTGAATTTTTTTTACAATAAAACTCTTATTCGAAAGATATTTTACTTTATCAGATAATTTAAGAATAATATAAGAATTTTTAAGAATATTAGGCGATACTAAACTCGAAAGTATGAACGACAGCAACCACATTCATTCATCTACGAGTATATATATATTAATTTATATATCATGGTCATTCTCAATTTTACTCTAATACCTATTCTCGGATTTATTTTCCTAAAACCATCCTTTCACTCAAAAAATCTTTGTAGTAGATTAACGAATATTCGTTGTAGATAGAAGTGTATAATGTCCGAATGATTAAAAAAAACGATATATGGTTGATAAAATAATTATTGTAAAATTAAGCTAATGACAATCAGATAATTTATATATATATATATATATATATGGTTTTAAATCTTTGGAACATTCAAACGATTTAATTAAATGATATTAATTCATTTTTTAGAGAAGAAAAATAGAATGATAATTTTCAGGAAATCAATTAGATTTTTTTAAAAATATTGATTGAAATTGAATAAATCTTGGCCGTAACAACCTCTTATCTTTCAATATCATGTCATTCTTTATCATATCCAGCCTTCTCCAAAATCCCATGAATCTTGAATTAGTCCCTAATATAATTATTGGATAATAATAATTAATATATTATTATTTCCACTTTTTAATTGTTAAAAAAATTGGGGTTGAAATTTATATATTTTAATAAAAAAAACAAATTAATATTAATATTTTGAATAATGTTATTCTCTTTAAAAAAAAATTGGATTGTATAGAAAAATAATAAAATATGTGTTAAGAAACTGTTAGTTAAAAAATTAAATTTATACTACTTTATTTAAATGATAATTATGTTGATAGTTTGAAAAATGTACGCAACTGATAAAATTTTGATTAATTATTTTACATATAAAATAACAATAATCATAAATAATCTATTAAATCATTTATTTATCCATGAAAATGATATTCGAACTCGAAATTGGTCAAAGTTTAAAGAATTTAAAAAAGATTCAATCATTTTTAACGAAATATTTTTATGTTAAACCATTCTTTTAGGTTATGAACTTATGAATAAACATTGTTGAATATGTCATCCATTTTGTGGTTAAATTCAAAGTAATATATAAAACAAATTATGAATCTATATATATAAAAAAAGGTTTTTGTCTGCACATTGCTCAGAATTTAAAATTTTTTGCATATCTTCGCGTTTCATGACCTCTAGAATCCAAAAGTGACTTTAGAATTTTTCATGTCTGTCTGTCTGTCGGTCTGTCTGTCTGTCCGGAAAATTACTATT
The DNA here is from genome assembly GCA_963082975.1 of Labia minor. Classification (NCBI taxonomy): domain Eukaryota; kingdom Metazoa; phylum Arthropoda; class Insecta; order Dermaptera; family Spongiphoridae; genus Labia; species Labia minor. Next base: position 72,490,597 of record OY720348.1, read on the forward strand.
TTATAGACTCAGAATTGGCTGAAACGATTTCTATGAAATTACATCACAATATTCTTATATACCCCTAGAGTAACATAGGCTATAAATTTTATTTATATCTAAACAATAACCGCAGAAATTAATTTTTTAAAGTTTATATAATTCTCCGTGTTGTTCATTCAAGAGCCTGGCGTGGCCCACTGGCTCTAGCGGAATCATTTTAAACAATGAATTATCATAGCGATTCCCAATCAAAGAATTATTATAATATTTCACTTTTTATTTTAAATTCTAATATTCAAATATCAATTCAATTAAATCATTTATTCTAAAAGTTCCCATTTTAATTAATTTAATAAAATATTTAGATCATATTTATATTAACTTAATTTTTATTTATTCTTTCTATATATTTGAATATATATCTTCTTTTCTATTTAAAAAGTGAAAGGTTAAAAAATCTCGCTAAGAACATTCAATATTTCTATACACAAATTATTCAGAGTATTGGCAAAGCGTATCACTCACAATCAGTTTAAATTGAAATTTATATAAATTAACAAAGTGAAAATTTTTATCTGTTTAAATTTTATTAAAATGAATCAAAAAAATTAAATATATAGATCACATGATTAATAAAAGCAAGAAACTTGAGGGAAATAACTGTTGGACGGAGGTCGGACATGACAGAAACTGTAAGCGAAATCTTCATGTTGCGACTAATAATTTTCAAATCTCCTAGCACCATAGAATTAGATAAGTTTCTTTTAAGGGAGGAAATTAACTATGATCTAGAAAAATTAATAAATGAACTTAATAATAAAAAAGCAAATAAATCAATTAATTTAAATTAATACTATTAATGAATGTATATATTGGTAATTTATCTATAGTTTTATACCGTTAATTTTTATAAATTGTCTCAAGTCTCTATTTTTGCATTTTCTCAAGTTTCATTATAATTAAAAATATTCAATAATAATCTAACAATGAAAATAAAATATCAAAATGTAATGATCAAGAAATATTATACTATTATAACAGAGAAAATACTTAAGAATCATAGGCGGAGGAAATATTAGGAGATATCATTGCGGGTTTAGGCCAAATCGATCAACATTAATTAAGATATTTTCATTATGACAGATATTAGGAAAAAAAACCTCGAATTCAATATTTCTGTTCACTAATTATTTGTAGACTTTAGTAAACCTTAATTAAGACTCAATATAGATCAGCATAAACTTTTTCATATTTTGATCTTCAAATTTGACTTGAAGGTACTAAAGAAAAAATAAGATGTAAAATCAATTGTAAAATATTAGGTTACCCAGACGACTTAAATATAATAGGAGATTCGGCAATTGCAATTACAGATAGCGAGGAAAAATTAATGGAGGTTTGAAATTAATAGTGATAAGAAAAAATATTTAGTAATTAAGAGGAAGAGTATTAACATACAAAATCTTAAGATACAAAATGTAGAATTTGAATATGTAGAAAAATTGAATGTAATCACGAAGGATAATAATATTTGAGAAGAATTTAAATCGGGGTTGCAATCGGGAAACGCCTGTTATCTTGCAATAAAAAGGCTTATCTCATCAAAATTATTATCAAAGGGAATATATAAAAAAATTATTTTGCCTGTTGCATTATTTGGGTAGGATGCATGGTCAATGACCCTGGGAGATGAGAGTAGATTCAGAGTATTTGAGAATAGGATTCTTCCCTGCATTTATTGGTCAAAGAAAGATGAGGTCACCGGGGAATGGGGGAGACTGCATAACAAGAAATTGCATGGCCTCTCTGCATCTTCAGAAATAGTTAGGGTTATGAAAGAAACAAAGCTGCGATAGGCAGGGCACGTGGCTTGAAAGGGAGAGGAAAAAGATATTGGTGGGGAGACCGACTGGAAAACGTCCGCTTGGAAAACCAAGGACGCGTAAGAAGGGACGTAAGAGAGATGGCACAAGGGCTCAGGATAGGGACACTTGGGGAAATGTGGTTGTTGCGGCCAAGAACTTTCGAGTATCTTTGAGCCACATAGATAGATAGATATAACATATACAATAATAATAATATATATAATTAATTTACTGATTAAATTAAAATATATTTTAAATAAGAACACAAAAAGAAATGAATATTTTATGTAATATACGGATTGAAACAAAATGGATGAAAACCTTTTACTACTTTCAACCAAATACTATGTACCACTCGGGGGTACAGGGGGCGGAGCCCCCGTCTAGGTGTGAAGAGCGCCGAAGGCGTTCTGAGCAGCTAGTAATATAATATAATTAAATTTAAAAAATAACATTTGTTGATAATCTTAAGAAATTCATGGAGTCACATGCAAAAATTGTGTCTTACAAACCTATTTGCTTTTAGCAGTTTATTTTATTAATATAGTAAATGACTTAAAATGAATAAATTATTTAACGGAGTATATAATTTAGAATGGATTGTTAGCCATACTTAAAAGTCCCTCTAGAATTTATTGGGTCTAATATTAACTATTAATTGATCAATAAAAAACTTTTTCATTATGAAATATAAAAAATAGTTTTAATATATAATAATTAAAATGAAGGATGATGTTCAAGGGAATATAAGATCTGACCATCCAATAATTGCAGTGTCGAATCAACAAGATAATTATTTCGTGTCAGCAAGAATAAAATTGTAATTATTTACTACTAATGTTAAAAAGTTACACTCTATTAAACTAGAATTATTCTTCTGCTTAAAATCATTAAATGTGTCAATGAAAAAATTATATTAATAGATAATAAATTAAAAATAATGATTCTCTAATAGTATAATATATTTAGAAAAGAGAAGTACAAAATAATATTCTATAAAATAAATCAATAGAAATTAAATCAGTTATAATAGATTATAAAATTTACTTAATATAAGTATATATTGATTATGAAAAAACAATACAAATATTAAGTAGTATAGATCTAAAGAATGAATATATTATATATTAGATTGGATTTTTTTTTATATTTATTATTTATTTTGTTTGGTTTTAATTTAGAAAGGAATTTTGAAATATAATGTATTTTAAAATTTAACATATATATGAATAACTCTTGAAAAACCGAGTCAATGATGATTAATTTCCCGGTATTTTAAATATAATATTATACAAAAGAGAAGAAAATTAATATTAAAATCTCAATTAGGCAAAAAAAAAACTTTATAAATCAATTTAATTGTATTTTATAACTAATAAATATGAAAAGTTAAGATCAAATAAGGGAATATAAGTATTAATTTAATAATAATTTTATTTGAAAAAAAAAAGAATATTTTTCGTGTACCACTTAAATGAGATTGACATATTGATGGAAGATTAACAAATGAAAAAGAAAAACAAAGACAAAAAAAAGAAAGAAAAACATTCATTTTTTTAAAAACATGTGTGAAAATCATCTTACCAATATAACTTTAGGATTGAATTGAATGTGTATGAGTGATTAAAGTGAAACCATCTTGAGTTATACATAGGTCCTCGAAATGATAGGATTATAAAATGCTTAAGTTAAAACTTAATATAAAAAAAATATATTTACATATAATAAAATAAACACATTTTTTAATATGGCTATCAATCTTAATGACTTGATTATTTTTAATTTTAATTATTTTTTAAAAAATGGAATTATAGAAACTTTAATTGGAGTTAAGTTTTATTTAAGCTTATGTTAAGAGAATTTAAAAAAAAAATTATTTTATTTTATCCACGTAATAAGTTAAAAAAAGTCAAAATTTAAATTTTAATTTTTATAAACTATTTAATATAAATGTTAATCAGAAATTATCTATATATTTATTGATATATTATTTACAACTATATTTTCATATAATTCAAATGAATTTTGAACATTTCATGGAATATGATTAATAATAACGTGAATAAGAATAAATTTATATATAGATATATATATATATATGTGTGTGTGTGTGTGTGTGTGTGTATTAGTGAAGAAACAGCTTTGTTTGCTTATTTATTATTCAACTATTTGGACAAATTTCTAATGAATGAATATAAATTGTAGTAATAAATAACATTCAAGTTAATATATTGTGAAAAATAATCAATTAAGATAGATTTAGTTTATATATAATAGAAAAATATATTTTAAAAAAAATGAAAATATGGATTCATCGTAAAATAAATTGATTTGTAATTGGTAATTGGAAATCTTAATTTAATGCAATTTTGAAATTCGAGTTTGAAATAATAGGAGTATTATGGGTGTGGGGAATAGGAATATATAAAGATAAGGGTTGATTGAAATGGAAGTTATTTGTGGATATGAATGGTAGAATTGATGAACGAGGAGATGATTGAAATCATTTGGAATGAAAATTGTCAGGATAGAAACAAATCAAGGTGGTGAATTCTTGTCGGAAGAGTTCTAAGTTAAAAAAAAGTTAAGGCAAGAGGGCTAAGGGCTAAAACGGTTTCCATGTGCACTTGGATCGAAAGAGAGTCTCTGTTCGAAATGCCACCAAGCTCACGTGATAAATCTTATTGGAGCTGGTCAAGCCATGGTTCCATTTTTAAGCTCAAGAGGAATTCTTTTCAATGGCAATTTCTGACAAATTTCTTTTGAACAATCGATTGGAAAGATGAAATGGATAGAAAAATTCGGGTCTAGGTCAATGTCAAAGGAAGAAAAAAAATGGAGATTTCAAGTGCTTACCTAATCTTAATTCTCCAAAATTTCCACATCCGATCTTTTTTCCCACTCGAAAGTTGGGTCCGACCATAAGTACCCCAGAACTGGAGGATACGTTATGACGAGTGCTCGGCATGGAGGTCCGGTTGCCTCCACCGGCGGCCACCCGAGAGGGTCGCTTCGCCTCTTCCCTGGGGTCCTTGTCTCTTCCGTCCCGCTTCTGCATTTTGTTGCTTCACTAGGGTCTCTAATCCCTTCAACACAGCAAAATCACTCAAGGTTGCTGATGCGAGTTCTTGTCACAGGTAGGCCCTTGGCCTACACACCGATGTAACACCCATCCAATTTCGGGTTGCACGGTTTTCGTTCTCACTGGATTGCACGAAATCGACACAACGTCGTCGAGAGATATTTAATACACTTCTCCGGTCAGAAAAATATTCGTTCATTGCTAGATATTGGGGATTTAGATGTTCTCAATTTGAAAAACGATCATAGAAATGGTAGATAGTGGCATGCTGTTGCTGATTGCTTGTCGCCTTGTCGAACAAGTCGAGCTCTGTCGGATTTGACGCGGAAGAATACATTCAACATTCACTTGGAACTTACACACATCGATCACAATTCATCCCTCAATTCAATTCAAAGAAAAAATACCATCCTTTATTATAATCTTAATAGAAATACAAAAAATACATATTCAATCTAAAATTTACTAAATCATAAAAAATAAAAGAACTACTTTTTACACTTAAAATCTAATTCAAATCAACTTCCATGTAGTGCCATCATATATCTTCAAAAATTAGTTAGTAAACAATTAATGTATGCAAATATATATGATAAATTATAAATTGCTTTAATAGAAAAATAATTAACGCATTTTCTAGAATTATACAATAAAAGTATTTGGATAAAAATTTTAAGCTTATATATTGACTATGATATATAATCATGTTGTCATGGCAACCATAAGTGGGAAAATTAAAATTAACTTTTTAAATTCATAAATATCAAGATTGAAAAAAAATATATTTTTATTATTGAATAAATTGATTTTTATATTTCCTAAAGATTTCTAAAAAAATTTGTTAATAATGATTTGTTGTACAAATTAATATTTAAAAAATCATGACAGTATTTTCTATATTTTCCTTCATTATTTAGATTATTTAATAAATGAAATAAATAAAAAAATTTTGTTTTTATATTATATTTAAACAAAATATACTATTATTAATTAATAAAATTTATTTAATTGTAATGATTCTAAATAAGAAAATACATATTTATTTGAATTTAATTTTTTAATAATATAATTTTATATGAAATTGATTATTTATTTTCATTCACCTTTAATCACATTAAGATAAACATTTAATATACACACCTCTATTTGGGACTAAAATCTCGAAGAGGGAGTTTTTCTAAATTATAACTTTATCATAAGTGACAAATAATTTTTTTTTAAAGACATAATAAAGTATTCTTAAATATTTAATTAATTTTATTGTTATTTTCAATTTAAAGTTTTTAATGATATTAAACAAAAACATAGTATTTTGATTTGTTTTTATAAAAACAAAAATTTTATTTTCCACAATATATATAATAATAAAATATTTCACTAAAAAGATAGTTTAATTTAAAATTCTAAATTTTATTTTATTTTCATTTTTAATTTAATAAAAAATATTATATATCGCCAGTTTTCATTATTGATATTAATGAATTAATATTATTGGTTTTGAGTGCTTGACGAGATAAATTTACAACATCTGTTTTAGATTTTCCAGCTGAATATATTAAATAATAATAATTAGTTTGTTTATAAATTATTAAATAATACACAATAAATAATTACCTCTTAATCTTGCAAATCTTTGAATAATGACATTTATTTCTTTTAATACATTCATGATTTCTTTATGATTATTATATCTAATATTATAACTAGTAATAAGGTCTTTATTTATTTCACATAAATCATTATATCGTTTACGTAAACTTTCCCTATTAAATAACATAAAAATATTTATTAAAAGAAGAAATTTAATAAAAGAATAATCAAAAATAAATTAAATAAAAATTAATTAAATTAAATCTTATGTTCTTAGTTGAAATAAAATGATAAGTCTGTAATTACAGGAATATGATGGAATAAATCAATGATTAATTTAATGGGATATTAGTGAGGTTTCATTATTTGGCAACAAGAGAGAAGGTATTTACAAATCTCTAATAAGCCTTGAATCTTCAGCACGTAAAACAAATTTTGGTATTAGTCCAGAATAGTCAGCCATTTCTGCATTAAGTCTTATTTTCACCTCTTCTAGTTCCTTAACTTGTTCAAGTAATTTACATATTTTTTGTTCTTCTTCTGGGAAATTTGCCTTAACCTATAATAAAATAATAAAATATCAAAATATATTTTATCTAAGTTTATTTAACAATATTATTTTATCATACTTGAAGTTGAGAAACATTTAAAAATTCAACAAGGGATTGAATGAGATCCCCTGCTAAGACAACATTCGGAGTTGATAGATATAAATCTCCAGACATAGACATATTTATATGCAATTTTGTGTTATCCCTTAGAGAAAGGAATGATATTTTTAGATCATTCGTTACGGTTAAATCATCGGACAAAATAAAATTTTGGTTTATCCACATAACAATCTATAAAAAATTTAAATATGTATGAATAACCTAATAATATTTCATTATGAAGAAATATCAATATGACTTATAAAATAAAATAAACAAAGAATTATTATTTTTTATTTGCTAAATATTAATTCTACCTCTATGCATCTCCAGATATAGTTAGATAAAATTAAAAAGGCTGCGATGGGCAGGGCACGTGGCTAGAATCGGAGAGGAAAGAATGGCGAAAAATATATTGGTAGGGAGACCGAGTGGAAACGTCCACTTCGAAGACCAAGGACCCGGTGGGTGAATAATGTGGGAAAGGACGTGAGAGAGATGGAAGAGGGTACGGATTGGAGGGTTGTGGATCAAAATAGGGATACTTGGAGAAGTGGGCTTGCTGCGGCCAAGAGCTTTTGAGTTCTGTAGAGCCACAGAGATAGATAGAAATATTAATTCAATTATTTTTAGAATAATCAGCATATATATCTTTACCCTTTGAATCCTTTCATTTAAATGAATATATACTCCTGGCAACATAGTTGGATCACTTTCTTCATTAGGAATAACAATAAACATTGAGAAACGTGGTAATTGTCTTGTAAGTTCAAAGACATGATAATGTTCGCTTCCCCGATATCCAACAAGTGCCTTTAAAGAGAATTATTGTTATTTATTAAAAATTCTTATATGGAAATATTTAAAATAAAGCTAAACATTTATTAACAATAGAATTGATGATAAGCTAGATATATTTTATAATCTAGAAAAATATCATCAATCATGGAAATAAAATTTAATAAAATGATTTTGATAAACAAGGTATTTATGAAACAATTGTGTAAGTGAACATGTGAAAAATATAATAATAGTTATAAGAGACAATCTTAAAAAAATTACCTAAATGAAGAAGATTGAAAAATATAAATAATATTTCATTGTGAAAGCAGTGCATATAAATTGCCCAATGTGTAGAAATAATTATTAAAATGGTGATCATTAATAATTTGATAAAAAATATACTTTAATATGAATATCAACAGTAACATCATGTGGTGGGTATAGAGCTACATCTAAATTTGATGAACAAGCTTCATCAGATGGATGAGCCACAAATGTTTCCCCTTCAAATATTCCTTCTGCAAACACGAGTACAACACGGACCAGTGTATCATTATTTGTTGCTAATGCAACTACAACGTGAGGCTAGAAAATAAAAACGATTAATATTTATTTAATCTAATTCTATTTCTATGTTTTATGAATTTACTTTAGTATGTTCGTCGCCTGTACTAACACTGATTCCAGTTTGAAGTCTTGTCTTAGCCTAGAAATAATAAAAATAAATAAATAAATTTATTTTCTTAGGTAAATTATTAAATTTTCAATCAAGTAATTAACCAAATATATCAAAGAAAAAAATATAAAACTTATACACTCTTTGTATCAACTATTTATTAAAACTATAAAACTTAATCATATTAATTTTATATAAATTCTAAAGTAGAAACACAGGATTCGCAATCGGCTTACGATTAGAGAGAGTGTTTATAAATAATATAAATAAAGTTAGTTAGTTTTCATTTGATTTTGAAAACTAAAAGCACCCAACGTTCTTCGTTGAATTTGAAGCAATTCATCCATAAACTTAGTCAGGCTTATAGAAAAATTATTTTATACTTTTTAGTCCATTGGAAAAGCGTTATTTTATAAAATTTTTTATTTATATTATTTTATTCTTTTCAGTGCAATTTTAATTTGGTAAATTAATTTAATATAACAAGAGAAATAGAAAAGATGAAGTTATACGAAAATTTGCAAATTCAATAAAACAAAAAAATAGATTAATCTTCTAAAATTAATTTTATGTATTTATGTTAAGTAAATGTTATTATTGAATAATAATTATTATATTATATTTATAAACAAATAATTTTTATTAATATGATATTTTATAAATGTATATAGGATATTGTACACATAAAAAAAAAAGTTAATTTTTTTGTTTTATTTCTCTCGGGGGCATATGAAATAAGTTGACCTGTGGCCAGGTCCGAACCGACCGACGGTTTGAAATAAATTAATTTCCAGCTACAGAAACAATTTCAAATAATTTTAATATATCTATTAATGTAATAAAAAACAGATATGGATACATAAATAATAAATATAAACATTTTTAATTTTATTTTATTTATAATATACATATATGCAAGACCAGGCTGTGACGTCATGAATGGCTGGATGACGTCATATAATTTTAAATCAAGAAAAAACTAATAAATATGATTTTCCCGAGGATAAAACCAATATAAAGTGCATGATTCGTGGTGATATATAAGAAAATCTCCTCATGTGAAATTTGGTGTGAAAATAACCCTTCCCTTCCTATCGTCGATCGCTAATACTACCACTTCCGGTTTCCGGATTTGCACCAAAAGTTGATCAATTCATCCCACTGATGCATTAAGTAAATCTACCAATTTTCATCAAAATCGGTTGAGCCGTTCAGGCTGTACACTACTATACGGACAGACGGACGGACGAACGGACGGACGGACAGACAGACATCATGCTAAAAATACTTTTTTCTGTTAAGAAAATGCATGATTCGTGGAGATATGTAAAAATCTCCACATGTGAAAAATTTGGTGTGAAAACAATACCTCCCTTACTATCGTCGGTCGGTAAAAAGGATATTTTCTCTATGCCATTTGAGGGGAAAAAACCCACTTCATTGGTGCTTTCATCATTAATTTCAATGCTATAAAATATTTTTAATTACTTTCAAAATGAAAATCTATCTTGAAACGAATAGTTTTGCTTCAGAATCCGTTGAAAAAAATTAATCGGTGCAATACAAAAGGAGTTAGTTACTAAAAGTAATTAATAGCTAATTATATTACAATTAATTAATTATAATTCAATTATATTTCTTCTATACCTTCTAGGGATCGATTGAAATATAATTTTATTTCTCTCGGGGGCATATAAAAAAAGGATATTTTCTCTATGCCATTTAAATATGATGAAAAATTGATTTCAATTTGTCAAAAGAGCGAACAGACAGAGAGACAAACAGACGCCAAGTGAAGATGAGAAAAATGTTATAATAAAAGAAAATTTTACCGGAATAATACCAACTCTTGAGGTACTTGGAGGTAATTCAGGTCGAATTTCATCAACAGTATTACTAGCATACTTTCCATTTTCTTCATAATTTTTAAATTCCAAAAGAAGTGTTTGTTTTTTAATGAGCAATTCACGTATAATGTCTTGATCTCTTCGTTGTTCAAAACGATTTTTGCTATTTTCTCTAACGCTCATTTGCCTTGATAAATTATAACCACGAACTAAATAGAGATTAATTAATTATAGGTATTGAATATTATATTTCATAATATTTAAAAAACAATAAATGATTAAAATTATAATTTACTTTCGCCATCTATTGAACAACAGATAAGATCATTTTTTCCAATCTCGCGATAATCTCCTTCCACTAGTCCAGCAATACTAGCTTTAAGATGGTCTTTAAGTAAAACCTCTCCAGTTCTACTAGATCTGGCATCTAATTTTCCATTGGACCAACCAGTAATAAGTTCTTCAACTCCATCCCCATCTAAGTCATAACTTAAGATTGATATTGCTTTATTTTTAGACTAAAAATCAAGAATGAACCGATAATCAAAAATAGGTATTTCTTTTTATAAAATGGGATACAATACCTTAACTCTCCAAAGTCGTTGTTGTTTTTCATATACACCGACAGTTCCATTATCCAAACCATAAGCAAAACAATTCCCTCGAAAAGCAGCAAGAGAAGTAACCGCTTCAGTTTCTCTAATTTCATTTAGAATCGTATCATCTTTAAAAATACGAATTTCATAATCTTCTGAACCGACAATGAGCTAAAAAATTTTTTTAACTAAATAACGTTAAGATATGCAGAATTTATTGATTACTTTAATTACTTCATTATACCCATCCTGGTCATAATCTAAGAGTGCTAATGAAGATACATTATCTCCTGTCACAGTCCAATAAACATTTTCTCCAGTGGAATCAAAACCTTGTAAAGTACAATTACCGCCAACTATTACCAATGGAATATCTGATTTTCCTAAACGTCCAATAATAATAGAAGATGTACCATCAGGTACCTAGAAACATAACATTAAAAAACCTAATAATCATGATAATTTTCTATTGACATATAAATTATAAAAATTCATAATTTTAAATTGTTTTTATTTAAATAAAAGTGAAACAGATTAACATTTTTAGAATTTAATGAATAAAGTAGATAAAAATGTAAATAAAAATTATGAATAATAAAGGATCTATAGTTATTTAGTATGTAATTAATTTTATTGATTCAAAAGGTATAATTTATATACAATAAATAAAAAAAATATAATCACATTTTCTATTACTTTTTTAGTATGCTAGATCTCTAATTTTCATGAATTATAATTATATAAGAATTGAAATATATTTCATTAAAATTCAAGATATTTTATATAATTATATAATATATATATATATACCTCTTTATAAAAGAGATCACTGTTTGTGTCAATATCAAAACCAAGCAGATTACTTCCCATTCCAATCATCAAAATGTCCCTGTCTTCTGTTGGTTTAAGTTTTCCAGAGGATAACGATGTTACCGTTTGTTTAACATTTAAAAAATGTACTTCTTTACTAGAATCTTCATGAAGTTTCTCCAAAAATAAACGATTATGAGGGTTGTGAATTAAAACCTAAAATAAATCATCGAAATAAAATAATTTCGAATTGTTTAATAACAAATAAAATATATATAAATTGAATACTTTATCAGCTGCTGTTGCTGCTGTCAAACAACAATAATTTCCATCATATTTGCCAATTGAAACAAGTCGTGGTAAAATAGATTGTTTTAAATTTATTGTAAATATCGGAACAGCCATACTCCTTAAATAAAATAAAACTAATGATTCATTAAATAAATCAATAAGGTAGAAAAAATATTTTAATGATTATTTGATATATGATACCTTCGATATTCTAAAAATAAGTTTTTTTAAACTTTTTTGAACTCAACGAATGAGAATTTTAAATCATTTTTCATTTTTCACAATAAATATTTCGATTAAGAATATTGATTTTATTTACATAAAAATTTAAATTATGTGTAATCTATATATAGGAACAATTGATATAAATATACTCATTAGGTGGTAATTTCAAATAAGTAAATTTATATATAAATCGTTAAAGAAAATTAAATAGGAGTAAAGGGCGAAGTATTTATTTATTATTATTTTTAATATCAATTATAAAATAATTTTTTAGGTTTAATCTGAAAGGAGTATTATTCTAGATAAATTTAAATCCCAAATCTAAAAATATAATAAAATATAATAAATTTAATAAATAAATGTTTAACAAATTGGAAGGATAAAATACATAATTTATTTTTACATATAAATACAAAGATATTAAATTTATGAAATATTTCAAATAGAAATTAAGTATATAGTTAATATTATTAATTTATTATTTATAATTAGATTTAACTAATATAATTTTTATTTTTAATTTATGAAATTTATAGATCTGAAGTGGATTTTTTATGAAATTCAAATAATAATAATTTAATTTCCAAATATAAAATACAAATTTTGCATAGAATTTAAAAAAATTTACGTCTTTAAATTTCATGAACCGGAGATTCAAATTATATTTGTAAGAAAAATATTCGGCGACTAATAATAAAAATAAAAATAGATACGGATTAAATATGAAATTATATTTAATTATTTACAATATATACAAATACATAAGCGATAAAGAGAAGCATAAACAACATAAAAAATCACATAAGGGCTTAGCATAAGTTTTATTATCATAAAGAGCGTATGCAATTCTTTATCATAACATAACATCTAAAAAAAATATAACGGGACAGCTTCAACTCGAAAGTTCGAGAAGGTATCCCATCATTCCGTGCGCTTTCTCCCGCACGAATTCAAATGATATATTTTTAAATTTTATATTTTAACAAAAAAAAGCTTACAACTTCGGCCAATCTGACCTTTGATCGTCCTCGATCAATTCATCATATCCATTACAGAATCACATTTTGATTACATAAATTATACATAAGAATTAACACTAATGAATTTAAACAAAATTAACAATATTCATTTACATATATCTAAGTCATAAGTCAATCTGAGATTGAATACTTTCTCGCCAAGGTTTCATTCTGCCTGATTCATAGATTCCTTCGAATGGGATCTGCGTGATTTGGAATCCATCTATATCTTTTATCACATATCGATCATTTGGTAATGTCTTAGAAATCACGTAGGGACCTCTATATTTTGGAATTAACTTCTTGTTCACTCCTGGGGTCACATCAGTATTAATTATCATTACATAATCGCCTTCAACATAACTTCTAGGTTTTTTGTGAGTTAGATCAAACTTTAACTTATTTGTGTTTTGGCTAATCTTAATATTTTCGGAAGCACTTTTTCTAATTTTCCCTAAATTTCTTTCTTCGTTAGATAATTTTTCTAAATATTCCCTTAACAAATCATTGCATTTTCCTTTTTGATCAATACCAAATAAAACTCTAAAAGGAGTAGTTTTAATAGATTTATGAAAAGTATTATTAATTGCAAATTCTACATCACTTAATACTGAATCCCATCTGTTAATTGCTGGCGAAATTTTAGATAGCATTGGTGTAATATCTCGATTAACCCGTTCTATTTGACCATTAGCCCTTGGAGTTCCCGTGGCTATATTAATAATACGTATATCCCTTGAATCTAAAAATTCCTTAAATGCATACGAAGTAAAACATGTCCCTCGATCAGCTATAAGACTTAATGGTTGACTATAATTAGTGAAATAATCTTGCAGATGCTTAATCACTTCGTTTGTATTGGTCGTTTTACATGGATATAATTTAACGAATTTAGAAAAACCATCGATTATCTCGAAAACATATTTATATCCACGAGGTGTTTTCTCTAAAGGTCCGTAATGATCTATGTGTAATTGAATAAAAGGTTTTTCTCCTTTAGGGATAACATGCAATTCGCCTTCCTTTTTACCCTTTTGCGACGAATATACTATACATTTTAAACAATTTTCTATGTAATTTTTAACCTTTTCTCTTAACTTTGGAAACCAATACGTCCTCATAATCAATTCTATAGTTTTATCTATTCCTATATGTCCGAAATCATCATGATAATTTTGAATAATTTGATTTTCCATATTTGCTGGAACTATAAATAAAATTTTATTTTTTGATTTTTTATAAACTAAACCATTGCGAGATTCAAAGCTCGAATGTTCGTGTTTTTCAAGAAAATGTCTAATCTTTTTAATACCCTCATCTTGAGTCTGTGCTATCGATAAATTTTGTTCAAAAGTGTTTTCATCCAAAATTAATATATTATGACATCTAGACAATGCATCCACATGCTGCATTTTATGTGCCGGTCTATGTTCAATTTTATAATTATATGATTGCAATAACAAAGCCCAGCGCGCAATTCTAGGATTTATATCCCTTTTGTCTAGAGTTAATTTTAAGCTATTACAATCAGTAAATATAGTGAACTGTATACCATAAAGATAGACATGGAAACGTTTAAGTGAATATATAATACATAAGCATTCTAATTCGAAGCTGTGATATCTTGTTTCGGCTGGGGTTGTCCTCTTACTAAAATAAGCAATTGGATGGAATTCTCCATCGCTTTGCTTCTGCATTAACGTTGATCCAAAACCCAAGGACGATGCGTCGCAATGTAATTGGGTTTCGAAGTCCGGAGAATATATGGATAATATGGGAGCCGAAATTAAACAATTTTTTAGTTTCTCAAATGAATCAAACTGCTCTTTACCAAAACGATAATGAGTAGATGATTTTTTGAGCAAATCATATAAAGGTCCTGCCAGTAATGAAAAATTTTTGATAAATCGTCTAAAGTAACTCATTAATCCGATGAAACTATGCAGCTCCTTAATATTTTGGGGAACGGGATATGCTCTAACTGCTTGTATGTGATCAGAACAAGGTGAAATACCATGTTCATCTATGAAATAACCTAAGTAAGTGACAGACGTCATCAAAAATATGCATTTATCTAATCTTAACTCTAATAAATTATTTACCAATAAATTTAAAACAATTCTAAGGATATTTATATTTTCAACTATCGTCTCCGTGGCTATCAAAATGTCATCCAAATAAATACATATTTGATTATCTAATATTAATTGTTTGAAAATTTGAATTATATATCTCATAAACACTGACGGACTATTACACCAACCAAACGGCATTTTTAAATACTCATATTGACCTATAGGAGTGACAAATGAAGTAAACTTAGTGGAATTATCAGTTAATTTAATGTGATGAAATGCATTCCGTAAATCTAATTTTGTGAAATATTTTTTATTTTTTAATTTATCTAATTGATCAGCAATTAATGGTAAAGGAAACCGATCCTTTTCACATTGTTTATTAAGTTCGCGATAATCAACGCATAATCTGATTTCACCTGATTTTTTTTTTACCAAAACAATTGGCGATGAATAAGCAGAATTACTTTCTTTAATTGTTCCCTTAGCGATTAAGTCGTCAATCTCGTCCTGCAGCTGTCTTAATTCATAGTAAGATACTCTCCTAGGCCTGAAATTAAAACATTTATGATTATTTATAGGCTTAATGTCAACCTCTTGTTTATGCTGAGGTTCAGCAGGTTTTTCACAATTTAAATAAGTGTTTAAAACATTTTCTAATTCATTATTATCGTTTATATTTAACTGAGGAGACGTTTTCACTTCCTCACTATCTATCATCATAAGTGAATTAATTTCTTCATCTAATTTAGAATGTTTCAGTGGAATGTTCACGCCGACAAAATCAGTAGGTACTACATTAATTTCTTCATCTAATTTAGAATGTTTCACTGGAATGTTCACGTCGACGAAATCAGCAGGTACTACTTGAACTGGTGTTTCGATTACCAAAGTTGAAGATGACGATGCTGGCTGGTCGGGCTTTTTGTTATTTGGACAAGCAGAAACCTTATGTCCAAATTCTTCTATAAGATGTTCTTTAAGTTGGTTAAATGTCATAATGCCTTTGGTCGCTTGGATAAAGAGTTTTGCTAGCCCTGACAAGGACTTTTTGCCATAAATTAGTCTTTCCAAGTCGCTCCAGCCCATAAGTTGCGATATTTCTTCAAAATCACTTATCCACGTTTTGATTTGATAAGAATTATCTCCAGAAAACGGTCGAATAGAATCTTGAAGGTCTCTAAAGCTCATGACCACTTTGGGTATTGATGATGAGCGAGTTGAATGATCTTCTTCAACTTCTTCATCAGTAGTATAATCCTCTTCCAATCTTTGCTCCATAAGGTTGTTTAAATCAGATAAACATGAGCAAAGTCTCTTGGCCAATTCATTTATATCACCGTCAGTACTAATATTAAGTAAGTGGCAACAGTTGCTTAGTTTTTCCTTAGAAAAATCATTAATAATTTGAGCGCACTTACTTGTAAATTCTGTGGATTGGTCATCATAGCCAAATCCTTCGAATTTTAAAATTTTTCCTCTGTTTAACCTTTGTCCTTTTCCAAAAAGTAGTAAAAACAGGTCAAAGGCAATTTCTGGTAATGCACTCTTGATAAGTTTTTTAACAAGTTCGGAGTCGCCTAATTTCATATTGAAAATTGCACGGGTTGATTAAAATATTTTTTTTTTAATCAGTACCCCACACCTGATAAATTGTAAGAAAAATATTCGGCGACTAATAATAAAAATAAAAATAGATACGGATTAAATATGAAATTATATTTAATTATTTACAATATATACAAATACATAAGCGATAAAGAGAAGCATAAACAACATAAAAAATCACATAAGGGCTTAGCATAAGTTTTATTATCATAAAGAGCGTATGCAATTCTTTATCATAACTGATCATAACATAACATCTAAAAAAAATATAACGGGACAGCTTCAACTCGAAAGTTCGAGAAGGTATCCCATCATTCCGTGCGCTTTCTCCCGCACGAATTCAAATGATATATTTTTAAATTTTATATTTTAACAAAAAAAAGCTTACATATTAAATATTTAATTTAAAATTAAATTAATTTTTTTATTTTCCTCAAATATCATTCATAATATTCTTCAAGATACCTTTTTACTAACTTGCCAAGTATTGCGATCACGAAAATTTTCGATGTCGAGATTTTGATGTTTTCTTACGTTTTGAAGGTCCCTAATTGACTCATTGTTAATCACCGACTCCTGTCCTGATATATTTAAATCAATTTAAAACTCCAATTAAGAAGTTTTTACAATCTTTTATATTAATTTTAAATTAAATATAAAAAATTAAAAAATTTTAATCGTCAAGATCAATTTAATCACTCCTCCATTAATTAATTTTAGTGTATATCTTAATTTATATATTTTTTACTAAATTAACAAGAATGTTTTTCTATAATATCCATCAATAAATCCTTTTTTCGACTAAAAAAATTAGATCAGCATTTAATGTGTAAAAATCTATATAAATACATGAAATTATGGAATAAAAATAAATAAATAATGTTTAATTAAAAAACTATATGATTAAAAACTTTTATTTTCTTTTTATAAGGAAAATATAAATTTTAAATTATTAAGATTGAAAGGAAATAACATTTATCTTTCAACTTCAAAATAACATTCATTTTTATATTCAGAGATATAAATTGCTTAACTTATTAGTGGTTTTTTATACTTTTTATACATAGTAATTTAAAAATTAATGTTAAAGGGAATTTTTCATATAATGGTATATAAGTAAATAATCATTGAAAATTTATGTAATTTTGTATAGGTACATTTATTAAAATTAATCAATTAATCGGATAATTAATTGAATGGGAAGATTTATTCATTTATAAACAAATTGATAACAATTGAATTAAAATGTAATGTATAAAATTAATGGATAAATATATTTAAATATTAGAAAATGTTAAAATTTATTTATGGAGAAATAAAATTACCATACATCTGTGATTTGCTTTCACAATTATTTAAAAATGATAAGTTTATTTTATTTTAATATAATAAAATTCCTCTCTGGGTATATATTTATTCATTAATTATTTCATTTAGGAAAAATATTCTTTTATTATTTTAAATAAAAATCAATAGGAATTTTAAAAAGTCTAAATTTAAAGCTGACATACTCCATTGCATTATTTTTGCCATTTCAATATTTTAATATACATAATATTTATTTATAGCCATCTTTAAAATAACATTTATTAGTCTAAACATATTTCATAGTTTTCAGTTTAGAACTAATCAAAATTAAATTAAAACAATTTTTAAGCATACATTCTTAAAGTCATTAGGAATAAATAAGTTTAATGTATTTATATTATTAGAATAAGATAAAAAGAGCTAAAAACAAACTTATATAAAAAGTGTGAGAAAGAAAGAAATTTAATATATCAGAAGTGTTATAAAAGATTTCATATTATAGATATGCCTATTAATAAATTAAAAATTATAAATTAAGTAAAATATTTCTAAAAGATAATCTATTTATTTTAAAGTAATATTATTTTGGAGTTAATCGAGTTAATATTGGATTTACGGTAATTTGCATTGTTTGATATATTAATATCACTTTATAAACTCCATTGTTTTCTCTTCTTCCGATTAAAAAACTATTATATCAATTACATTTTTTGTTATAAATTTTGTATTAATCTTTAAATATGCATGAGATATGATTTTTTTATCTAACTATGGTTAATTTTTTTACTATTTAAAATACAGAAATGTTAATATGACAATAATTAAAAAAAAATTTTACAATTTCTTTTTAAATAATAGTATAAATTTATACATTTTTAAATTATTTTTAATCCTATATACATATTAACATATTTGAAATTCATAAAAATCTTAATTCAAATTAATATCGTTGTATTTTTTATTTTTAAATATTGGAGAATTTTTAATCTATGAGAAAATATTATAAAAGATATAGAATGTTGTTTTTTAATATTTATACTAAAGATGATTTAATTAAATATTTATTGCAGCACAATTATTTATTAATATTATAGGTTTGAATTAAGAATATTATCCATTTAATAAAAATTATTAATTTGAGACCGAATATTTATGAACATTGTATATATATATATTATAATTATTTTATAAAAAATTTATAACATCTCAGGTTTAGTTTCCCAAAAATCTCATCTCAATTTAATCACATTATTAAAACGGATATAAATTCTTATTTAAATATTAAAATTTTACAAGTTTTCAAATATTTACTTTTAATTTATTAAAGGATAATATCAACATACTATAAAGTTTATAATGTTTTTCCCTGATTAAAATTGGGAAATTATTTTTTATCTTATACAATTAAGTTATTAATGTCAATTATTTATAATAAAATAAAAATATATTTAAAAAATTTAATAAAATTTATTAAACTCTATAAATTTAATTTTATAAATTTAAAAAAGTTTATAAATCAGCACTTTGATGAACATTTTATTGCAATTTTTAAAATTTAATAAAATAATTAAATTATTTACAAAAGGGCACCGTAAATAAAAAAAATATGTAATAAGGATTTCAAATCCTTGAATTAAAATAATTATCATCTAAAAAAAATAAACTATAATTGTGAGGCCATAATCACAGCTTATTATGGATTTATATTTTAAAGAGTTTATACATATTTAAATTAATATAAAATTTCAGATTTTGCCATAACAAAATAAAAAAATCTAGTTAAAAATCAAAAAGTTAAAATTAAAATAAATAAAAAATTTTTGTTAATAATTCATTTTCACTTAGAATTATCATTTAAAATATAAAATGCTATAGTATAAATTTAATTTCCAAATGTAATAAAATTAATGATTTAATTTATTTTTATTGGACAATTTTTGAATTGATAATTGAAAAAAATTCTTGAAGTTTGGAAATTGTATGAATTTGAATAGGTTCTTCTTTCACAGCTAATTGCCTGGTCAAAATATCAATGGGTATTGCTTCTAATGGTTGAGCAAAATTAACATTATCTAGTTCTTCCAAAGCTTCTACTAAATTTGAAATAAAAAGTTGCCAATCCGAAAAGAGATGATTTAATTCAAGTTTATTATTTAATTGATCAACTTGAATAATTATCCTTATAATGGCTGATATTCCAAACTAAAAAAAAATCGAAACAAAAACTTGGTAAAGATTTCTTATTATTTTCTTAAATTAGAATTAATAATTAATAAATTCCATCGTAATTTTTCTTTTGAACAATTTGATCAAATAATTGATTAGTTATTCCAAATTAGGGATGAAACGATACCACGGAGGTATCGATACTTTTACTCGTTACCGTATCGGTCGTAAAGTGTCGATACCAGTTCGTTATCTTTTGAAAAATATCAATACTTACTCGTATCGGTCGATTTTTTCGTAGAATTTCTGGTAAATAACAGCAAAAAGTACTGGTATTCTATTTATTGAAATATATATATATATATATAACAAATAAATACAATTATGATCGGATAGATCATAGTTAAGCTCCCTAAAAATAATAGTCTTTCTGGATTTTTTTTGTAATCGAAATTTTTTCATAAATAAAAATATGAAATTTCATTCATTTTAGTTTAATAAGTTTCAAATATGTATATCATTTTCCAATTTCAAATATTGTTTACAAACTCGAAATGGCAGTTTCATAGGAAAGAGAAATAAAATGAAAGACAAAGATTGATAAAATCTCATATTGCTAACAACCAACAATAAAAATTAAATGTTACTGTTCTTTTGAACGAACTTCAGCTTGCATTGTAATTACAGAATTATAAAGTAAAATACAGTGGTACAAACTATTCCACTTCTTTCTAGTACAATTTAGTTGAAATTTACGAAATAAAATATAAATATTCTTTCTTCAAACTAATTATCGCGGACGTATACTGAGTATCGATACAAGTATTTTTGATCGATACCTACTTGGTATTAGATTCCAAAGTATCGGTTCCAAAAGTACTTGGTATCGAAAGAAAAGCATCGACTGTACTTGTATTTACTCGTATCGTTTCATCCCTATTCCAAATTAGATGATATGATAATATAATAACAAAAATCACAAATATATTAATAAAAACTTTATGTAAATACTCACTGGATTAGCCAAAGCACTATGGAGAGGATTTCTTAAGTTTTTATCTATAAAAATTTTAATAATTTGAAAAATATCTATAATAGAGGATGTATTAGAAATAAACTCTTTAAAGAATGGGAAGAATCTAGGGATAATTTGATGATTTAAATCTCTTCGCTGGATAATTTGAAAATTACGAAACATTTTGGTCCATATATCCATAATTTCAGAATTATATGAGTCATTTTCCAATAAATATGGAAGAAATCTTAATAAAAACATCTGAAACAGAAAAAGTTATAGATAAGAAATGGAATTATAAATTGTAATATTCTTTTGTATAAAAGTAATAATTTGAATACAAAAATATTAAAATGATCCGGGCAATAAATTAATTAATCCGGTTACAAACTTAAGATATAAAATTAGTTGTGAAGATTACGATTTATAATAAAGTCATACTTTTCCCTTTCGAATTCCAAATGAGGTACATATTAAATCATCATGAGATAAACCATTAACAATTTTAACAATGATTTCTTGTTTATTCTCTGGAACCTGTACCTGCAATTCGGGGATATTGCTCGAAACGTCTTCTAGCTTTAATAATAATGAATAAAGCTGCAAAAAATATTTATAAGATTTAATTAAATTTAAATATAAATAAAGGTAATTAAAAATATTATACCTTTTCCAATTCTAAAAGATATTGTTTAGTTTTCTTAGATTCATGAGTTGATAAATAGGAAATAGTTTCTAAGTTTTCTTTAGCAATAAGTTCCATATCAATGATTTTTCGAGGTGCTGTAACACTTCCCACCTTTAAAAAAAAGTCAATTATTTATAAAAATTTATTCCATTTGCTATAAAGAAAGGTATAAATTGAAAATAATGTTTACTTGTAGTTTCCCAAGAGAATTTTCAAATTGGGTCGGTATATATGTTTTTATAGGTTGATCTCTCTGATTTTCCTTTCTTTCAGCGGATCTATTCTTACCCCAACCAGGTCTTTTAGATGCTAATGTCTGAAATATCACAAATTTAGTTAGGAAAAAATTAATGTTGAATTAGTAGTAGGTTTCAATAAATTTTATTTAATTTGAAAATAATATTAATTTATTAAGTGCCAAATTCCATTGTATAAAATAATTAAAATTAAAGTATATGTTTAAGATAATTTGACAATCCATCATTTAAAATGAATAGCATTTTTATAAATAAAAAAATAGTGGAATAGTTTTCGTCTTCCCTAATCTTTAAAAATATACATAATTAATTCCGTTTGTAGTAATTTTTTTATAATTACTAGATGGTAATATAGTTAAAATAATAATAATTAGTACCGGGATGATTCATTATTGGATTTGGCTGGTAATATTAATACCTAGGACACCGAGCTGTCGCTCTACTCTTTAAAAAATATTGATATACAATTCTTTAATTATTTATTACAATTGTTAAATGTAACACATTTGCATCAATCTGATTAAAATGAATCACCTTGTGCTCCTCAATAATACATAAATATATAATATATACATATATTTTTTTTTCTATAGTGTTTTTTTGAAAAACTATTTAGCGCCCCAAGTGGTTATAAAACAAACTAAAGACAAAAAAACTTGCTTTGCAGTTTTTCGGAATTAAAAAATTATTTAATATTTGGAAATATATCTGACTTAGAAATAGAAAAATATTTCTATTTAATAATATTAGATCGTATTTATTCAATAATTTATTTTGAATAAGATATTCTTTAATTATCATTTTAAATGAATATTAATTAAAGAAAGAAATTGTTTTTAAAATATCCTAAATAATATGTAACAATTTTCAAGATAGAAATTTATTACAATTATTAAATGTTGCATCATTGCATCAATCTGATTAAAATGAATTGAACTTGGGGTACTCAATAATAATAAATAATATTAATAAATATTAAATACTATTTTAGTGAAAAAATATTAAAAATTATAAAACTATCTAAAACTTAATTAATAAAAGAACAATGAATAAATAAATATAAAATAGTAATTTATTAAAAAATAAACACGAAAATAGATAAAATAACAAATTTATTATTTTTATTTTTAAATATCGATGCTCTCGGCGAGCTTCGATCCTTCGAACTCGAGTCTCTCGTCAAAACAATCGTTCTAACCACGCAACTAATATATTTAGATAATAAAAATAACATTTTTTTACCGTTTTTCCAAGCCAATTAAAAAGCCGTATTTGTTTTGTTGTTTTTTTTTTTTTTGAGAGAGAGATTAATAAATATATATATTTTATTAAAAATATATATTTTTAATTTTATTTCGAAATTAAATAATAAATTTTAAAATATTTTAAATAAAAAAAAATATTAATACAATATCAGTTAAAAAAAATGCATGTCATTTGTGACGTCATCCATATATAAATTTAAATTAAGAAAAAACTAATGAAGATGTATTTTTCCAGAGATGTGATCAATAAAACTTAATTTTTCTTTATAAATACTATCACAGGTGTGAATTTCAAAAAAATCGTTAGAGATGTTTTTGAGAACCCATGTACAAACAAACAAACAATTTTAGCTAGCATAATAAGATAAGATATAATATAATTAATTTAAATAGTATATTACAAGAAACACTTTAATATAAATACCATATAGTAATAATCGTCAACATAGGGATTATCAGAACTAATTTGCATCGTTTGAATATTTAGAAGCCATTGTTTTTCCCTTGAAGACATAAGGCCTGCATATTCATCAAAATCTGTGTTTTCATACCGATTATTAAATCCTAAAACAAATATATGATACAAAATAAAGAGATATTAAAAAAATTATTTTAATCAAGATTTACTAACTGGTTTCTTGTCTATGTTGATGATTCCTATGTTGATTATTGTAAAAGAACTGATTTTGGTGATGATGATGATGATGATGATTATTGTGATGATGATGATGATTTTCTTGATAATGATGATGATGATGATTTTGAAAAAAATTATGGGAATTCGGGAAATTTCTTCTAGAATCGTTTTGATTTCTATAATTAGAATTGTTTTCACGAGGGATAAATCTAGAATTTTGAATATATAATGGTCGTTGAATTTGAACATTTGACAAATCTCCATGGCCTAGAAAATAATCAAAATTAACAAAAATTATTGCAAATTGCCAAATATTGCTAGAAAATTATATTTTTTTAAAAAACTTGTTTATATCTTTGGAATTTTACAGTAAAAGGGTATATTAATTTTTTACCTATAATAGAATTTCCACTTGCAGAGTTAGAATTAATAGAACTCAAAACAGAATTTGAATTATGAAAAAAGTTTCGTATTGCCGGTAATGTCGTATTTTGGTGATTTTTAATATTCTAAAAAATAAAATTCATATTTAATCAAACAAATGAGGACAGGTGCATTTCGAGCTCCTGCTATTCCACCTTTTTCTTAATGTTTTTTATCACAATAATTTTTATTTTTGCATGATTTTATTGTTAGTGTCTCACTTGATCCATTGATACTAATTATACATTACTATGAGCGAATCACCATTCAAGGACAAGCGCCGCTAAAAATTAATTTTATCTCCTTTTCTTTTTATTTTATAACTTTTAATATATAATCATAAGCTTTAGAAGCATTATTTATAAATATAGTCTGAATTTATTTTTGATTCTAACCTTTAATAACTTAATATGATATTTTGTCTTTTTTGCTCGTTATTGCTTTATTACATTGTAGTATTTTTAATATTTTTTCTAGAAGATATTTTATTTCTATATTTTTATTTTTGTCATTCATTTCTTTATTTTTATTGTTATTTTTTTCTAACTATAATTTGTTGCATGAATTATTGAATAATATTTTGTTTTTATTTGTATAATGTGCACGGTTAATTCAATGATGAATGAAATAATTAATTGATTGGCCGTATTTTTAATATATTTTTTTCTTCTTTGCCTCTTCTTTTATTATAATTAAATGTAAATCTTAAATTTTCTCCATTACACCATTTCCTCCAATAGGGGGTTGGACGAAGAGGTGATTTCTTTTCTCCACGAAAAATAAAATCATGAAACATCAACCTCATTACAGAGAGATCAGGGCTAGTAAAATGAGGGAATTAAAATTAGGAACATGGAATGTACGTAACTTCTAGAGGCATTCCAAAACTTAGTAATGGAAATTAAAAAATAGGATTTAGACAAAATTGCCTTACAGGAAGTGAAGTGGGTGGGAGAAGGGAGGATTGATTGATGCAGAAGCGTATATTTTCTTATACGGCGGATCTGAAAAGCAGCAACTGGGAACGGGCTTTATTATTAGAAAATCAGTAGCTACTGCGATTAAATATATAGAATACATAAATGATAGAATATCCATTTTAGTAAGGGCAAAATTTATAATATAACGTTAATAAATGTGCATGCACCTACAGAGGATAAAGAGGGGGAAATTAAAGATAAATTTTATGAGGAATTAAAAGCCATAATAGATCGGATCCCAAATTATAATAATAAAATTATATTAGGTGATTTTAAGGCCAAAATTGGGAAAGAGGAAATATTTCGACCATACATAGGAAAAGAGATCCTCAACGAAACAAGCAAAGACATCGGGGTTAGGGTAATAAGTTGCGCGACCGCAAAAGATTTAATAATAAAAAGCACATTTTTAAGAAATATTGATAAGGGTACATGGAACTCGTCAGACGGAAAAACGTAATCCAATTGATCATGTACTGGTAGATAGAATACGCCAGTCTAATATTCTGGATGTCAAGAGTTTATAGAGGGGCAGATTATTTGCTCGGAACATTATTTGCTTGTAATAAAATTAAGTGAACGGCTCTCGACGCTTAACACGAAGTTAGGAGAAATTAACCAAAAACGAGGAACATAAATTAAAATTCGAAATCAAAATCAAAAATAGATTTAATAGTTCGAATCTTGAATGAAATGACGAGACGAAAGATTCGGAAGAAATATGGGATAAAATAAAGACAAATATTAAAACGGCAGCATCACAAATAGTACAAGTTTTAAAAACAACAAAAAGTATAAACCATAGTTCGATGAGGAATGTTTAGAATTAATAGAGATTAGGAAAAAAGAAAAATTACAATGGGTTAATAGTAAACACGAAAAATATATTATTAGTAGGAAAATAGTGACGAAAGTCGTTAAAAACAAAAAAAGAGAAATTTTAAAAAATAGAATACTAGGAATAGAAGAAAGTGACCGCAACAAGAATAGCAGAGATCTATACATGGGAATTAAAAATATTAAAAAGGGGTATCAGGCACGGTTAGACTTAATTAGAGATGATAATAATGATTTAAAAACAGATATTAAAAATATATGGAGGAAATATTTTGAAAAATTATTAAATTCGAATCTAGATAATAAATCAGAAACCTTTACGGTAGACACATAAATTAATATCGAAGAGACAATGTTATATGAAGTAGAAATGATAATGGGAAAATTTAAAAATAACAAAGCAGCGGGAATAATTAATCAAATATAGTGGAAAAGCTTTAGTAGAGTGTATGCACAAATTAGTTCTTTCGATCTGGCATAAAGAAAAGATTCCATTAGAATGGCAGGAGGCAGTTATTATCCCACATTTTAATAAGGGAAATAGCAACTGCAATAACTACAAGAAAATATTTCTTTTGACGACATCGTATAAGATTCTCTCGAATATTATCTCAATGAAATTACGACCATATGTAGAGGAAATATTAGGAGAATATCAATGCGGATTCAGGCCAAATCGATCAACATTAGATCAGATTTTCTCATTAAGACGGATACTAAAAAAATAAACGCGAATTCAATATTTCTGTTCACCAATTATTTGTAGACTTTAGCAAAGCATATGACTCAATAGACCCCGATCGACTTTTTCAAATCTTGATCTTAATGGGAATTCCAAAAAAACTAGTTCGTATGATTCAAATTTGTCTTGTAGATAGTAAAGGAAGAGTAAGATACGGGAATCAACTGTCAGAATCTTTCGAAATTCGAAATGGGTTAAAACAAGAAAACGCATTATCACCAATTTTATTTAATTTAGTTCTGGAATATGTAATTAGACAAATTGAGAAAATATCAAACGGAATCGAATTAATCAAAAAAATTCAAGTATTAGGTTACGCAGAGGACTTAAATAGAATAGCAGATTCGGCAAATGAAATTAAAGATAGGGTAGAAAAATTAATCCAAGCTGGAAAAGAGGTAGGGTTAGGAATTAATAGTGATAAGACAAAGGATTTAGTAACAGAGAGAAATAGTATTAACACACAAAGCTCCACATACAAAATATAGAATTGGAAAATGTAGAAAAATTGAAATACTTAGGTTCTGTTGAAATCGGGAAGCGCCTGTTATCATACAGTAAAGGGGTTTATCGCGTCAACATTATTATCAAAGGGGATAAAAATTAAAATATATAAAACAATTATTTTGCCGGTTGTATTGTAGGCGTGTGAGGTATGGTCTATGACCTTAGGAGATGAGAGTGGATTTAGAGTATTTGAGAAAAGGATTCTTCGCAGCATTTATTTATTTATCCAAAGAAAGATGAGGTCACCGGGGATTGGCGGAGACTGCATAACGAGGAATTGCATGACCTCTATGCATCTCCAGACAAGAGAGACATGAGAGAAATGGGAGAGGGTAGGAGTTGGATGGTTGTGGCTCAGGATAGGAACACTTGGAGAAATGTGGTTGCTGCGACCAAGAACTTTCGAGTTCCGTAGAGCCACAAAGATAGATAGAATAAAGCAAATTCATAGCAATAAAAATTCCAATTAATAATACTAATTTATAAGTACTAATAGATTACATTTTTTGATAAACTTATATATTACAATCCTTTTAAATAAGGGAGTTTAGGGTTCGTATGGATAAAGATATAAGAAGGGAATTTGAAAAAGATATGAAATGGATCTCAGGATAGAAACTGCTGTAGGAATGTGATTAGGGAATAAAAATTGATAAAATCAATCATCCATTGGTAGAAAATATAAAGAATTTTTTTAGTTACATTGTTTTTGTGTATATCTCGATTTTCTCTATGCTGTTGAAGTAAATTTCTTTCTAATTCTTCAACCGTTTGAACACTTTTGGTAACTGCTGTTGGTGGTTGATTTAGTAAAATTAAAGGTTTCTGAATTCCTCCTTGCCAAGGAGGCATCCATGAATAGGTAACAGGTGCTACATCAGGCTTCTTAAAAAATATAAATAATTTTCATATGTATAAAATTGTTTCTATATCGTATAGTTATATTAAATATATATATATATATATATATTTATATAATAATTAGTAAAAGAACTTACTGTAGACAAATTAGAATGTTCTTCAGGTTCAGGACTGTCTTGTACCAATTGTGAAATTTCTGCTTCAAAATCTGAAGTATCATCTATACTTAATTTATTTAAAGCAGATCGTGATTGTTCTGTCAATTGTGCCAATTTTTCATGATCTTGTTCCCAATCGCCTTCTAAAATATCAGAAAATATTAATAATGTATGGTTTAGTTTAGGTTTAATTATTTAATAAAAAAACAAAAATTTAACATTTTAAAAAAACTTATTAAATAATATAAATAATCTAAATTAAATTAGGTTTCAAATAAATTTATAAATTCTTAAAAATAGAGAAATACAATATAATTTTAATGTTTTATAATATTATTACTAATCAAATGAAGTGAATATTAATATAAAATTTAAAATATAATTAAAAAACTGTTATTAAAGTCCATTGGAAAATTTAGAAGTAAAAAAAGTGGTTTCTATTTTATGTAACGTTAAATTAGCCTTAATAATACAAAAAGAAAAGATTTATGATTAATCTATGTTTTTAGTGTCAAATCTATATTTAGGTTTATATACAAATATAATAATATATTTACAGTGATTTAAAAATTCTTAGAATGTAGGCAAATGAAGGAATGTATATAAAATAATATATATATATGTATATGTTTTAAATGATTTAGATATACATTCAAAATTATAATATCTGGGTGATCCAATTTTCAAGAAATAACATACCAAGAGCCTCTGTCCCAAATGTTTCATCATTAAGAGCATCATACTCTGCTTCTTCTTCAATCTGGTCACAACCTAATCCATCAAGATCATCCGAGCTCTTCAAAAAATACAAAGGATTACAATCAATAAAATTATCATCGATTATAAAAATAGTTTTACTAATAATTATATTAATTATTATAAAACTATTTTATAAAAAATTATAAAGAAAATTGTGATGAAAAAAATGAAATCATTTAATCAATCAAGTTGCATAAAACTAAATATATATGAAAATATATTTTGGAAAGATTATATAATATAATAAAATGATTAAAATTTATTTTACCGCAAGATTATGATCAGTTTTGAAAAAATCGTCCATCTGGACAACATTTGCTTCTAGAGGTAGAGGTTGTCTGTGTGATTTATATTACAGAAAGCTTGCAGACATGCATTCATGCCATCCTGAACTTAGGAACACTTGTTGTCACTGTAACCTGTATTTTAACGAAAATAAATAAAAATAATTATATTTAATTAAAATATATTAAATTAAAATATATTAAATTAGATATTTTAAAATATTTTAATTGTTATATAAAGAATTAATTTTCATAGTAACAAAAAAATGATTTTTTTTTTATTTTACTCAAAAAATTTATTTTTTATTTTTTTTATATCTGTTTTTATAAATAATAATATATACATTGTAAATTTTTTTTTAACTATATTTATATAGTTTAAATTATCATAAGTATCAATAAGAATCCTATTCTCAAATACTCTGAATCTACTCTCATCTCCCAGGGTCATATAATGCAAGAGGCAAAATAATTTTTTTTATATATTCCCTTTGATAATAATTTTGATGAGATAAGCCTCTTTATTGCAAGATAACAGGCGTTTCCCGATTGCAACCCCGATTTAAATTCTTCTCAAATATTATTATCCTTCGTGATTACATTCAATTTTTCTACATATTCAAATTCTACATTTTGTACATTAAGATTTTGTATGTTAATACCTGTCCTCTTTGTTACTAAATATTTTTTCTTATCACTATTAATTTCAAACCTCCATTAATTTTTCCTCGCTATCTGTAATTGCAATTGCCGAATCTCCTATTATATTTAAGTCGTCTGGGTAACCTATTATTTTACAATTGATTTTACATCTTATTTTTTCTTTAGTACCTTCAAGTCAAATTTGAAGATCAAAATATGAAAAAGTTTATGCTGATCTATATTGAGTCTTAGTTAAGGTTTACTAAAGTCTACAAATAATTAGTGAACAGAAATATTGAATTCGCGGTTTTTTTTCCTAATATCTGTCATAATGAAAATATCTTAATTAATG
The DNA here is from genome assembly GCA_963082975.1 of Labia minor. NCBI lineage: Eukaryota > Metazoa > Arthropoda > Insecta > Dermaptera > Spongiphoridae > Labia > Labia minor. The sequence continues at coordinate 72,521,577 of OY720348.1, forward strand.
TTGATCGATTTGGCCTAAACCCGCAATGATATCTCCTAATATTTCCTCCGCCTATGATTCTTAAGTATTTTCTCTGTTATAATAGTATAATATTTCTTGATCATTACATTTTGATATTTTATTTTCATTGTTAGATTATTATTGAATATTTTTAATTATAATGAAACTTGAGAAAATGCAAAAATAGAGACTTGAGACAATTTATAAAAATTAACGGTATAAAACTATAGATAAATTACCAATATATACATTCATTAATAGTATTAATTTAAATTAATTGATTTATTTGCTTTTTTATTATTAAGTTCATTTATTAATTTTTCTAGATCATAGTTAATTTCCTCCCTTAAAAGAAACTTATCTAATTCTGTGGTGCTAGGAGATTTGAAAATTATTAGTCGCAACATGAAGATTTCGCTTACAGTTTCTGTCATGTCCGACCTCCGTCCAACAGTTATTTCCCTCAAGTTTCTTGCTTTTATTAATCATGTGATCTATATATTTAATTTTTTTGATTCATTATAATAAAATTTAAACAGATAAAAATTTTCACTTTGTTAATTTATATAAATTTCAATTTAAACTGATTGTGAGTGATACGCTTTGCCAATACTCTGAATAATTTGTGTATAGAAATATTGAATGTTCTTAGCGAGATTTTTTAACCTTTCACTTTTTAAATAGAAAAGAAGATATATATTCAAATATATCGAAAGAATAAATAAAAATTAAGTTAATATAAATATGATCTAAATATTTTATTAAATTAATTAAAATGGGAACTTTTAGAATAAATGATTTAATTGAATTGATATTTGAATATTAGAATTTAAAATAAAAAGTGAAATCTATATATATAAAAAAAGGTTTTTGTCTGCACATTGCTCAGAATTTAAAAATTTTTGCATATCTTCGCGTTTCATGACCTCTAGAATCCAAAAGTGACTTTAGAATTTTTCACGTCTGTCTGTCTGTCTGTCTGTCTGTCCGGAAAATTACTATTTTATAGACTCAGAATTGGCTGAACCGATTTCTTTGAAATTACATCACAATATTCTTATATACCTCTAGAGTAACATAGGCTATACATTTTATTAATATCTTATCAATAACCGCAGAAATTAATTTTTTAAAGTTTATATAATTCTCCGTGTTGTTCATTCAAGAGCAGCTCGCGGCTCACTGTCGGCCTAGCGGAATCATTTCAAACAATGAATTATCATAGCTATTCCCAATCAAAGAATTATTATAATATTTCCCTTTTTATTTTAAATTCTAATATACAAATATCAATTCAATTAAATAATTTATTCTAAAAGTTCTCAATTTAATTAAAATATTTATTAGATCATATTTTTATCTTAAATTATTTTTTATTTAATTGAATATTTCTTCTTTTCTATAATATATATATAATAATATATAAATTTTATCATTGAATAATAAAAAAAAATATTATTTAACCTGAATTAAAATGACTGAATTATATTATCTTTGTTTTTTATTTTAATTTAATTACTCTATTATTAATTACTAAATATATATATATATTATATAAAAATTAAAATATGATGATATAAAGTTGTTTTAAATTTTTGACATTTTTAAATTGGGTATATTTTTTAAATTTATTAAAATGTCTTTTTTATTTATTATGTTTAAAAGATTCATTTTTATTATGTGATATTAATAAAAAATAACGATGCTCTGTGCAAGTCGAATCATGTTGCACATAATTAAATAACAATTGCCAAACAAAGAATATAATATTTTTTTAAATTCTTATATTTAAATATCATTTCAATTAAATAATTTATTCTAAAAGGTCTCATTTTAATTAATTTAATAAAATATTTAAATCACCATTCAATTTTTTATTAATAGGCTTCTTTTTTTATTTTTAATTTTAATAAATTCTCTTTTTTTTTGATATGATATTAATAAAAAATAATATTAAATTGTATATAAATATAAAAATTAGAATATTTGAATTTTTTTAAATTTTAACACATGTAATCAATCATATGCATTAAGAATGGAAAATTTTTAAAATCAACTTGCTATTAAATTCAGAAAAAAAATACTGATATATAGAATATATAGACTATTCGAATATAATTTAAAACTCTTTCTCTCCTTCTATTTTAAATTAAAAAAACGGAGTTTTAAGAAATTTAGATGCCATATGCAACATGGGTGGGTAAATGAATTGAGCTGGAAAAGGAGGCAATTTATAATTTTCTTCTAATTCAGATTTAGGACAAATCGTACAACATTATATCAAATCTCGCTAAGAACATTCAATATTTTTGTACACAAATTATTCAGCGTATTGGCTAAGCGTATCACTCACAATCAGTTTATATTGAAATTTATATAAATTAACAAAGTAAAAATTTTTATTTGTTTAAATTTTATTATAATGAATCAAAAAAAATTAAATATATAGATCACATGATTAAGAGAATCAAAAAACTTGACAGAAAATAACTGTTGGATGGAGGTCGGACATGACAGAAACTGTAAGCGAAATCTTCATATTGCGACGAATAATTTTCAAATCCCCTAGCAAATGTAATGATCAAGAAATATTATACTCTATTTCACTATAATAACATAGAAAATACTTAAGAACCATAGGCGGTGGAAATATTAGGAGATATCATTGCGGGTTCAGGCCAAATCGACCAACATTAATTAAGATATTTTCATTATGACAGATATTAGGAAAAAAAACCGCGAATTCAATATTTCTGTTCACTAATTATTTGTAGACTTTAGTAAAACATACGCATGACTCAATAGATCCGGATAAACTTTTTCAAATTTTCAATCTTCAAATTTGTCTTGAAGGTAGTAAAGAAAGAATAAGATGCGGAAATAAATTGTAAAATATTAGGTTACCCAGACGACTTAAATATAATAGGAGATTCGGCAATTGCAATTACAGTTAGCGAGGAAAATTTAATGGAGGTTTGAAATTAATAGTGATAAGAAAAAATATTTAGTATCAAAGAGGAAGAGTATTAACATACAAAATCTTAAGATACAAAATGTAGAATTTGAATATGTAGAAAAATTGAATGTAATCACGAAGGATAATAATATTTGAGAAGAATTTAAATCGGGGTTGCAATCGGGAAACGCCTGTTATCTTGCAATAAAGAGGCTTATCTCTTGAAAATTATTATCAAAGGGAATATATAAAAAGATTATTTTGCCTGTTGCATTATATGGGTGGGAGGCATGGTCTATGACCCTTGGAGATGAGAGTAGATTCAGAGTATTTGAGAATAGGATTCTTCCCTGCATTTATTGGCCAAAGAAAGATGAGGTCACCGGGTATGGGGGAGACTGCATAACAAGAAATTGCATGGTCTCTCTGCATCTTCAGAAATAGTTAGGGTTATAAAAGGGAAAAAGCTGCGATAGGCAGGGCACGTGGCTAGAATGGGAGAGGAAAAAGATATTGGTGGGAAGACCGATTGGAAAACGTCCGCTTGGAAAACCAATGACGCGTAGGAAGGGACGTAAGAGAGATGGAACAAGGGCTCAGGATAGGGACACTTGGAGAAATGTGGTTGTTGCGGCTAAGAACTTTCGAGTATCTTTGAGCCACATAGGTAGATAGATATAACATATACAATAATAATATATATAATTAATATAGTGATTAAATTAAAATATATTTTTTAAATAAGAACACAAAAAGAAATGAATGTTTTATGTAATATACTGATTGAAACAAAATGGATGAAAACCTTTTACTACTTTCAACCACCAAATACTATGTACCACTCGGGGGTACAGGGGGCGGAGCCCCCGTCTAGGTGTGAAGAGCGCCGAAGGCGCTCTGAGCAGCTAGTATTATAATAATTCTTTGATTGGGAATCGCTATGATAATTCATTGTTTAAAATGATTCCGCTAGAGCCAGTGGGCCACGCCAGGCTCTTGAATGAACAACACGGAGAATTATATAAACTTTAAAAAATTAATTTCTGCGGTTATTGATAAGATATTAATAAAATTTATAGCCTATGTTACTCTAGAGGTATATAAGAATATTGTGATGTAATTTCATAGAAATCGGTTCAGCCAATTCTGAGTCTATAAAATAGTAATTTTCCGGACAGACAGACATGAAAAATTCTAAAGTCACTTTTGGATTCTAGACAGAGGCGGATTATCCGTAAGGCAAACTAGGCACGTGCCTAGGGGCGTGTAGTTACAAGGGCCGCTCGAGCTCAGAATTTTTAAATAATAAAAAAAATAACATATCAACGATTAAGAACTAAATGCTGATTATATTCTAAATCTATAATAGATTATATTACACAAGCATCTATATAATCGATGCAATATTGAGCGTTTGTTGCGTCGTCGCGTCGTTCTCGAGCGTAGGACAGGGTAGAGGCGCTGCCAAGCCCGCTTTTTCGACAATTAGTTAGTCGTAAAGCTCCCAGAGCTAAAAGCAATGTTTCAAAATTTAACATTGACTGTCAAACCACTGGTCGTCAGTCAGTTACGCGCGCTTCTATTGTTTACGTTCTCGCTGTGGTATTTGTGTGTATCCATTACCTTTTAGAGTATTTCTCAAAGAATGAGGAATTGAAAAAAAAACCTAGTGGTGCATCATATAAAAGAAAGGCTAAAGAAAAAGAAGAAAGACATCAAAATGTAATAAAGCACACGAAAAATATTGAGACATATTTTTCAAAACCAAAAAGTGATGATCCGGAATTGTCTAACGCAATTGTGCACAGTGTGTCTGTAACCGACCCTGTTCAAAGCGAAACTCCTACTAGACAGCCACAAGATTTGTTCGTGCCCACGCCGTCTACTTCGTCAGCAGTAGATGTTGTGCAGCAGTCACAAAATACAATAATTATCGTGGATTGAGACCCAGCCAAGTAGAAACACAAGAATATATTGCACTAAATGGTTTCAATCAAAATATAAACGTAGATTATTCATTGAGTAAAAGAATATATGAAGATGAAGTCTCACGTTTTTTGAAAAAAAACAATGTTTGAACTGAAATTGTTAAATAGAGAAAAACGTCCAAGAAAATGGCTTATTTACTCTCCAAGCACAGGGAAAGTTTTTTGTGGACCTTGTTTATTATTCGGTGGACGAACTAGCTTTGGAAAACAAGATGTAGGTTTCAATGATTGGAAGAACGCGTCGATTCGAATAGAAAGCCATGAAAACTCATGTGAACATAAAACATGTGTTTTGGCTTTGCAACGTAGATCTGATATTGTCGGTAGTGTCGATCATGAGCTCGTCGCTCAATTTCAAGAAGAGCTAACTTATTGGCGTGAAGTTTTGATACGAGTGGTTGCGACTGTGTGTAAAATCTTTAGCATTGCGTGAATTATCTTTTAGGGGACATGAAGAAAAACTTGGGTCTTTTCATAACGGAAATTATTTAATGATGTTGGAACTCATAGCGGAGTTTGATCCGTTTTTAAGTAAAATATTGCTCAATATGGCGGCAAGGGAAAGGGATGTACCAATTACTTGAGTTCTACAATATGTGACGAATTTATTGAGTTGATGGCAAACAAAATTTGATCCCTCTTGATTTCTTCACAGTTATAACGTCATATTTCATTCGCGAATTAGCGTAAGTACAGGGGTCCTGGTCTACTAAAGTCTAGGGTTTGATGATACAACGTCATCGTAATTGCAAAAACAACTAGTTAAAATTTATAGTATTATGATGGCCATTTATGGCCGATACAGGGGCGCCGATAAGTGATTGCCTAGGGCGCTCTGGACCTTTAATCCGCCTCTGATTCTAGAGGTCATGAAACGCGAAGATATGCAATAATTTTTAAATCCTGAGCAATGTGCAGACAAAAACCTTTTTTTATATATATAGATTATCTAAATCTATATAATAAGAATCTATTTCCCTGTATCGTTTAAAGTACTTGAATTGTTTTATCTTTAAAAGAAAGATAAAAGATTAAACTTCAATATAAATGTATATCTATTGATATAAATTTATAATTTTTATTAACATTGGATGTTATAAATAAATAACGAAAGATGAGTTTTTGATAATCGATTAATATAATTTGAATTTGGAAGAATCGATTTTAAAAAACGGCGCGCGAGTGAGGGAGAATTTGGTGTGGTGTTCCCTTTGGACAATGGCGCCTCTCTGCAAGGAAATGCAACCAATTCACCCCTTCGTTTTGTTCGTTTCGTTAGCCTTACCTTATAAAAGCAAGAGTGCTCCCAATACGAATTCATTCCTACTCGATACTTCATGAATTCATTTCCTCTTTTGAAATTTTCTAATTTCTATATACATATAGAAATAGTCATTTTTAAATTTAAAAAATCCTTCAATCTAATTCGATTTCCATTGTGATATGTACTATTAATAAGAAAAGGAAAGAGAATATACTTTTATATCGATATAGATTGAACAAGGTAAGATATACAATTCATTAATTGAATTTATGATATTTTTAGGACAACGATTTAATTAATCCTATTTTATTTTGTTTTCTTGAATAAATCCAATTCATTTTTTTAATAAATAGAAAAAGCTCAGCCTCCCCTTTAAAAAGGATCATGCGCTGCCGTCGTTATCAGCTGGTAACGTTGAGCGCTTGTTTTGTTTCTTGTCTAAATTCAAGGGGACATACCAAGTTATTTTTATTACCCTTTTCAATTTTTCTTAAAAATCAATCAAAAAAAAAAAAAAAATTAAAAAGTAATTTTATTTTTAGTTATTCATCTATTTTTTCGTATTTATTTTTTATTCCTATAAGTATAATTAATTAGATATAATTAAGTTTTTTATGGATTGCTTAAATAGTGTTAATAGTAAGTTAGATATTTTTTCTCTTCCAATTTATATGGAGTTTTTAATGGATCCCTAATATACATAATTTATCGATTCGTATTTTATTTAAAGAAATAATAAAAAAATATCCCTCTTCTAGAATCATTTCATTATTGACCTTAAAAAGATGGATTTTAAAAATAAAAAGATAGCCAACGACCGTTTTTTTAATTAAAAGAAAAACAATAAATGGATTGTTCATTCATCGATCGGATAAAAATAAGGTTGACGTTGACAGGGAAGAATAGGACTCTTCAAGTACTCCACTCCTTCCAAGATGGATAAGGAACTGCAAGTCTTTTCGATGTTAGGAACAAGTTCGGAAACAATAGGAAAATTCAATGAATTTAATTATTTGCCGATAAGAATGCAATGTTTCTTGAAATCAAGAAAATAAAAAAATCTATTAAAATTACGATTGTTAAGTTTGGAGAAGGTTCTCTTGCCCATCAGTCTGACACCAAGGAGCCATCATGGAGGAGGAGGACAATAACAAGTTCATTAGTCTCGATTCAAGGTGGATTAAGGGTTCCATGGTTGGATAAGTTGGACATCTTTACGAGAGGGGATATCGATATTTTCAAAAAATGATTTTGTTTATTTAGAACAATCCAATAAAGAAGACTAACAATCGATTAGCAAATGGATGGGTTTACTTTTAACAAATCTATGGGACTTATGACCCTCGAACAATCCTAATAATTATTTAGAATATTTATCTGTTGAAGAATTCATTTTAACACGAATAGAAAAATATTTATTTATTTAAATTTAAATAATAATAAAATCCTTCGAGTTTTCTAAGGAAAATGAAAATTCTTAAGTATCGCACAGAAATGTTAAAGAGCAGAGTGGGGAAATAATACATACATGATTGTTAAGTTTAAAATGTTTAAAAGTGTGATTCATTTTTTAATTTTAATTTTAAATATACTATTCATATTTTACAAAAATCTCTAAAATAAAAAATTTCCTCAATTATCCATCTTCTAATATAACAAAAAATAAATTTATTCTATTCTATTTATTATTATATATCAAATTCAGAATATTCCTTAAATAAAAACATAAAACTTTCAATAATTGTATTTCAACAATTTTTCAATATGTTTAATCTCCATATTTTGACTAACATTATTATTATATATATATATGTGTGTATTGTATTTTTAAAAGAGAACTAAACTAAATATTATGTTTATATTTAATGTATACGATAGATAAGCTCCAAAGATAACAATACTTATTTAGTAGGCATTTATTGAATTCAACCAAATCTTGGACCATTTCATGTTTTTGTTTGTGTTAATTTAAAAATATATTAATTCCAAACTAAAAATACTTTAATCCTATTCATTTTAAAAATAAATTATAGGTGTATTCTAATAACAATAATAATATGGTTTCACATGGGGAATGCATGCATTGCGAGTGTCCACGAGCAGGTTCCTGTAACTTATTTCCACAGCATATCACGTGTTCACGCGAGCGACGACGTCATTAGGAAACATTTTCTATTTATTTATATTTTATTGAAATTTATTGAAATTTTCCAAAAGATTCTAGCCATAAAATTTTATGAATATACTTTGATGTATGAAATATATTTAATTTTTAAAAAATTATTTCAAAATTATTCAATAAATTATTATATTTATATTAAATTTTCTTATTATATATATATATAAATAAAATATAAATAATAGGTATATATAAAATAACATAGATATGTATAATCTGTTGGTAAAATGTTTCAATTTCAGTTTCAATGCGATTGATCCTTAACAGTTAAATATTTAGATATATGCCTCAATCATACTCTCTCTCTCTCCTTTCTGTCTTCCTCCCCCTTTCCTTGAGGGCTACATCTTTTCTTTCCTCTATTAACTTCCAACTCAAACTTACTAGAAACCTTAATGAATTCAATTATTTTTTTTCTTTTCCTCTTGTGATTTCTGTCAAGTTCATAGTTAGCCATTTTTGCTATCTCGCCAGAGATAGTATTGCGATCACGAAAATTTTCGATGTTGAGATTTTGATGTTTTTATACGTTTTGAAGGACCTTGAGTCATTTTCACTAAGGTTGAGAAAAATGTCTTTGTGTATATGTGTGTGAGTATGTGCGTATGTAGACAAGATTACGCAAAAACGGTTTGAGCTAGAATCATGAAATTTGGTACACGAGCATTATTCAAAATTCGTAGTTTTCTATCAACTTTTGAGAAATGCAGCTCATCCGGAAGTGGGTCATTACTTATCACGTTTTATTTTTTTTCCTCTAAACTGACCGTAAAAATAAAGGATAGTTTTTCACATGATTAAAAATTGTATATATAGAATTTCAGCTTGATTGAATCACTGAAAGTACAGAAATTAATTTTTTAACATGTTGACTGGCAATCACGCGCCAGCACGAGACGTAGTGTCATCAACAAACAATATTATTTATTAATTTTATTTAATAAAGCAAATCTTTGTTTTACTTAAAAATCATTTTTTAAGATAAAACAATTCTTGGATTGACATTCAAACTACAAAAAATGTAATGTATTTAAATAAAACAAATAATTTGTTGTTTGTTTTATCAAATAAACTTAATTTTAAAAAATATTTCTTCATTGTTAAGATGTAAGATGAAGATTATTCCATAAAAATTTGTCACATTTAATCACACTCCCTTTCTAAATTATGACAACTTATTTTTTTTCTTGAAATATTCTAATATATTATAAAAATAGAAATAATCAAGAGTAAATAAAATTATATAAATTAAAAGAATCACTCAATTATTTCCATTTGACTTCAAAATTTTTTTTTTATAAATAATAGAAAAATATATTTAAAATTTAAACCATTTATTTACTATAGGATATCCACCAAAAATAAAGCATTAATAACAAACAAATCTATATTAATAAATTTTCCAATAAATTATCAAAAATCTTTTAATTAAATTTCAAAGCGTATATTATAAAAGTATTTATGATGTTGAACAAAATATAAGCAAATAAGTAATAATCCTTCTTATTTATGAAATTAGTAATAGATTAATTCATTAATAAGATAATAAGCACTTGAAAATGAAATTACTTCCAAAAAACAAATCCTTGATATTTATAATTAATATTATATAAAATAACTGAATATCATTAAAAAAATTAATAGATAATTTATTTTTTTTGTCATATAAAAAAAAGTAATTAGACTTACACGCTTAGTTTATTTATAATTTATTTTTAAAAGACACGAGTCATAAATGTCGGTATCAGTCAGTTTCAGTGATAGGTTTATATAAAAATTGATGACCTCGCGTTCAAGTGTCATCCATCACCTTCCTAACAGAAGGACTTTTATCCATTGTAAAAAAGTTTGATTTTGTTTATTTTTTATATTTTTTTATCGCATATTCATTATAATACCCCTTTAAGTATTAAAAAAACTTAACGATATACTATTATATTATTTTTATCTAACGGAAGAATCAATTAATATATTTATATTATATTATTATTCAATCCAATTATTTCTTAACTATCTTCTGATTATTTAAATTTATTTTGAATTTGTTTTTTTAGTGAAAATTTTGAGAAAATCTCACTTAATTGAAAATTATTTATTATAATTAGTTTTAGTCTATACTTTGGCATATAAATTAAGGATTTGTACCATGAGTACAAGGGAGATTTTTCAAATTTTTATTAAAAACAAATTTAAAATTAATTTACATTTAAGATTGTTTTTAAAGTATTTTTTAAATTATTTATTCTATTAAGAAAATCACCTTAAAAAATATATTTTTTATTCTATTCAAATTTTGAGATTTCCCTCTTCTACTCTCCCCTAAATAAGAATCATGATTTAATCATATTAATATTCCAATGAACTATAAGGATCAGAATCTCCAAATTAAATTTTTTTCTTTATTATATAATTGTATAAAATAATATGAATAATTTATTTTATTAGATATTCAATATTAAAAGAAATATTGATAAAAATCATTGTTTTTAATTTATAAAATAATATCTTAATATTTATTGATTAAATAAACATAAACATAATATTTACTATAAAATTATTCATTAAATTTGTCATAAAAAGAGCGATTATCTTGTAATATACTTTTCATATTACATAATGAATGTATTTCATGCCCATGAGTATGCTAATTAGATATTTATATTATATTGATAATTTCTCATAAACAATAAACCTTGAATTTTCATCTTGTTGACTCTTAAACCCTACCTACAATAGGAAACCAAGGTTCATTTAAAAAATTAGTTCAAAGTTTGATATCCTTTTATATTTCATTATATAAATTATTATTTTCAAAAGATTAAAATTTATCTCAAAATAAAATAATGTAAAAAAATTATTTTTGTTATAAGTCAAGTAAATACAGGTTCTAAGATAATAAGATTTCTTTTTCCTATCATTCTGGTTTCATTCAACTGATTATGTATTTAAGTAAATAAGAATTTAGAGATGAAAACGTATCTATACAATTAACTTAAAATCAAATGCTTTCTTTCTTTGTTTATGATATTTTATTAGAGACATTCCTTGTTTCCAGGAGCAATGAATCATTTAGTGTGCCTGCAAGTAAGCATTGATAGTCCAGGGCCAAGCCTTTCCGAGTGTGTCTCCAGCCAGAATGTCCCCATGCCAGAAGCCCCCTCCAAAGGAGCTTTGATCAAGGTAACTTTACGATTTCCTGCCATTTGTTATTGTTTAAATGTGGATGTTTTGTTTTTATTGAGTTTTACAAGGCAAAAATAGAATCCATTCTCTTTGTAGATTCATTCCTTATATAATAAGATGATAAATAAATACGCTGTTGTATTACATTTATTTATTATATATAATCTTGAAATTTCTAACTTAAACGATACCAAGCTTTATTGCTACACATTTCGCCTTCAAAAAATTAAGAAAATGAAAATAAAATTTCAAAATGTCAAACAAATCAAATCAAATTATTAAGGTAATATACAGAGGCGGATTATCCGTAAGGCAAACTAGGCACGTGCCTAGGGGCGTGTAGTTACAAGGGGCGCGCGAGCTCAGAATTTTTAAAATTTATAGTATTATGATGGGCATTTATGGCCGATACAGGGGCGCCGATAAAGTGATTGCCTAGGGCGCTCTGGACCTTTAATCCGCCACTGGTAATATAATTAAACGATAATTTAATAAAAATATAATTCAAAAAACTTTTTTAAATCTTGATAAAGTGTAGGCTAATAATGCTGTCAATCAATATTATCAGAGAAAAAAATTTGATTTCCTTTCAAAAAAACTAATTGTTCAAACAATTCGTCAGATAAAGAAGATCTAGAGGGATCATGTATATATGATGCAAAAGAAAATAACCTTTCTAATGGCGCAGATGAGCTTAAATGAGTATTAAATTTAACAAATAATTTTTTTATTGTCGGGTAATTTTCTATAGAGTTAATATTTTTATTTTTGTCTTTCATAAAAAGACACAAATTCAAAATCTGAATTTGTTTGAATTTTTTCTTCTTGTGGGTTAGAAAATATATAAAAATCATCTTCCGCTGAACTATCCTCAGAAGGCTCTTCTTTTTTTAATAATTTTTTATGATTTTGAATTATATTCAAACATAAATTGTTTATTCTTATTTTTTTTCATCTAATCTAATCATTCTAGAACCCATCTCATTTTGAAAAATGGATGATTTCATTTCGTGGAGGCCGCTTTCCATAACACCCCGAACACTTTCGAAGTTTGCCGGAAATTGCCGAAACGCGAAATTAAAAAAAAAAATAAGCTGGAGTGTCTCCACTTGACTATCTCGCAAATTTGAATTGGATTAAATAACATAATATATTATATTTAAATTAAATTTAATTAATTATAAATTATAAATAATAAATATTAAACCAGCACATGTTTGGCTTTTTATTGATGGCACCATGGCACGTGATGGCGCGTGAGATTTGCAGTGTTAAAAAATTAATTCTGGTACTTTCAGCGATTCAATCAAGCTGAAAAATCTATATATAGCAGTTTTAAACAATTATTAATCATGTGAAAAATTATCAAACATATATCTTTATTTTTACGGTCACTTTAGAGGAAAAAAAATCAAAACGTTGTAAGTAATGACCCTCTTCCGGTTGAGCTACATTTCTCAAAAGTTGATAGAAAACTATGAATTTTGAATAATGTCCATGTACCAAATTTGATCATTCTAGCTCAAACCGTTTTTGCGTAATCTTGACTACATACATACATACACACACACACACACACACACACAGACATTTTTCTCAACCTTAGTGAAAATGATTCAGAAACCTTCAAAACGTATAAAAACATCAAAATCTCAACATCGAAAATTTTCGTGATCGCAATACTATCTCTTACGAGATAGTAAAAATCGGTATGAACTTGTAACGTCCGGTAAAAGTTCCTCAAAAATGAGGAACTAGTTACAGTTCCCATTACAAAAAAGTAACGTGCTCAGGGAACGCCGTTACTTTTGACGGGTTGCTGGTCAGCCCTGTATATATATATATATAACATTTATACAGGAAACAATATTTTCTTATATTCTTATATTCTTTGCCAATCACTCATAGAAAAAATATTTACAGGAAAATAAGAATTTGAAATACTGTATTTATATTTATTGTACTTTTGCATTCTCCTTTCAGAGCATTTTTTTTAAATTATATATTGTTTATTTATATATTTACACCTTAAAATCTCATTTCCACGATGATCAATAAATGATTAGTTTTACTAATCATCAACTAAAAACAATTAATATTAATTTAAGCATTTTAATTATTATTTAGTATTATATCCTATTTTTCTAAAAAATAAAACTTATCATGTTAATTTTTTAAAAGTATTTTCTAATATTTTTTCATTAATAAAATATAAAAATAGGTGGTTTGTGCTGGAGCTTGCTATCGCACGCGACGTTCCTCTTCCGTGAGCAGTTCTTCGAGTTGTTCGGGTTTGGATAATCTTCCTTGTCAATCTCCTGCTCACAAAGGAGTCCGTGATGCATCCCTCTTTCCCGGTTATGAGGTAATAATAATATCTAAACTTATTATAATAGTACAAATTATATATATATATATATATGTCTCATTGAGCTTGACAATAGTTATTTATTTTATATGTTAGGGCACTTTTGAAAGGAAAAATCGATCCATAAAAGACTCATTTTTGGTTTTGATTTTTCATAATTAATATGATTATTTAACATAAAACTTTTCTAGTAGGATACATATAAACAGCTCGAAATGAAAAAGTATGTAAATAAAAATTCGATTTATTTTTCAATGAATCCAATTTTATAAATAAAAAAGGCAATTAACAACGAATGGGAAAAAGATAAATTAATTAATACAGATAAAAAATTTATTAGAATCAATAAAAAATTAAATTTAAAAACATATATTGAATAATGGTTGTTTGATACTATGAAAGAGCATTAATAAAAAAAAATGTATAAAATTATTTATGAGAATATAAAATATTTGATTGGATAAATCGGATTATTTGCCATAATATAAAATAACCTTTATGTGATTATTTATTTATTTTAATTTTTACTACAATGAATATAAATTTTATAAATTTTATATTATTGTCAGAATAGTAATGAGAATATATTATTAAAAGTACCATAAAAATTTAAATTATAAACAATTATTAAAATTTTATTTGATATTTTCTCATCATTTGTTAAGAATTTTTCCTGAGGAAAACATTCGATTGGATTGATGAGAAGAGTTCTCATTCGAAACTTTTGTATTGAATTTGAATTATTTTTCTTTTAAATATATTCTATTATTATATTTATTTTTATTCTAATTGTATATAATTTTAATTAATTTTTTTCATGCTTTATGTTTTTATGTTTTATTTTAAAAACTTAAGCTATTTACTTGAAAATATTTATTTATTAATTTAATTCTAATTGTTTAAGGTTTCTGGTGTTATTGAAGCTCTGGGAGAAGATGTTCTTCAGAATGAAAATTTCCGAATAGGCGATCGAGTAGTTATTTATCCTTATGAGGGAGTGCCAGCGGCATACTCTTCTTATACATCTGTTCCCAATCTGAATTACTTGGTTCGGCTCCCAGCTTCAGTGCCCTTAAATATTGCTGCGATGTTACCAAGTGGGGCTCTCCTCGCAATGAGCACCGTTCATACAGCACACAAACACGTTCAACGTATCCTAGACGAGCAGTCGAATGATGGTAACCCATCCAATTAATCACCATAGTTCAACAAGATGAAATTATGAAAAAAAAATTCAATGATATTACATCCATTTATGCTTTGCTTATTTTCAGCAGTCTGTAAAATTTTAATCATTGGAACTGGAGGATTGTCTCTTTGGGGGCTTCGAATCGCAAATTATCATTATAGTAAAATGCGCAATCGAGTTTCTATTACGGTTGCCTCGTTACGCGATGAAGGTTTTCAACTTGCTAAGGAATACGAAAGGTTTTTTTTTGTTATTTTTTTTTTTTTTTTTTTTTACTTTACAAATAAATTAATTAAATGTATTTAGTCAGGGACCTAACAATTTTGTACAAACAATTGAAAATATAATTCTTTATTTTCTTCATAATGCATGCAGGAAACTGAATAATTTATTTATTATTTTAATAATATTTAAATGGTATAAAGTTACATTAAGTATAAATATTTTAAGATTATTAGCTAATAAATTCTAGTCTATAATTCAACAAACATGGATCAAAAATTTATAAATATGTAGTTAAAAATCAAATGCTTTTAACGAAAAAATGAATTAGGTATTGAATTTTTTTCCAATTAAAATTTATAAAAATATTAAATTAATAACGGTTATTTTGTCAACTAGTCAAATTGTATTTCGATTTCCAGAGTGAATGTTGTTCAATGGGGTGATGATGTTTATGAAAGTTATTTAATTGAGCGAACAATCAATTCTTGTCAAGGACCAGTGGATGTGGTCATTGATTTTGGGTCATCTCGCAGAAGCTTAGACCGATCTCTTCAATGTCTTGCTGAGGTTGTTAAATTATTTTTGAAAAAATATACATTTCTTTATTTATAAACATATATATATTTTAGAATGGTGTAGTATTGATTAATTCGGAAAACGGAGAACAACTTAAAGAAGAATTTGATAAACGTGCTCAAGAAAAACATCAAAAAATAGAACTTGTAGCTTTCGGTTCTATAGATGATTTGAGACATTTAGTGGAGCTGGTTTCAAAAAAAGAGGTAAACAAATTTACATTTTTACTTTTAATAAATATTAAATAGATCAAGTTTATATAAATATTTTATAAATTTTTACTATATTTTAAAAATATCTTGAATCATAAACAATAATTCATAAAAAATAAACTAAATTTTCTGGTGTTACTGATGTTCTAATTGCTCTACTATTAGAATTAGAAAGATAGCTATGGAAAAAATATCCTCATTTTAAATGAACTTGCACAATATAATTAAATTCTTGAAAATCAAAATTACAAGATTCAATTACAAATCATTCATTGAATTTAATAAAATATATTCAATTATTTTAGACTTATTGTTAGTTTTAGTTTGGTGTCCTTTGTAATATCATTTAATTATTAATATATAGCATTACGAGAGATGAAAACATTCTTATAATAATATTTGTAGTTCATTATTCAATTAGAAATAATCAGAGCAAGATATAATTTAAAATTAGAAAACAAAACGATGAGTGATTAAAATAACTTTAATTCAATTCCTATTATTAGGTCACACTCTCCCTATGTATATATATTATGTTAATTTTTAATATAATTTGTATTTCAAAGATTGAACCTCCTCCATTACAAGAATTTCCAGTCAAACAAGCTTGTGAAGCCGTCTGTAAACTTGGTGCTTCCAAAATACAAGGACGAGCAGTTTTAAGATTTCATCCAAATCCATAGAATTTATTTTTCAATCTAATAGAGTATAATATTCAACTTGGCTTTCTATGACTCAAATCTATTATTAAAAAGTTAGGTATTATTTCCTTAACCTTACTCGTCTACATTTAAAGTTCTATACATTTTTTTTATTTATCAGTTATTAAGGAATATTAATAAATTTTTTTTTTATATATTATTAATGTGACAATTTTTATTAAGGTTCTTATAGAGAAACTTATAAAAATTATTGCTGTAAAAAAATTCTTATTTATTAAAAATTGAATATAGTTTAGATAACATATTTCCAATTTTCCAAAATGTGTATGAAAATAGTTTATGCTATTATTTTGACATTAATTATATTACTTTTCTAATAAATTGATTATAGAATTGTTTAGCTGACCTTAAAGGAATTTCATATCCAATATAAATAGTAAAAAAATATTGATTATACATATGTATAGTAAAGTATTAATAATTCATATATATATATTCTCTACTCATTTTAATAAACAGTTTAAATTATATTTTTATAAAATAAATATTAATTGTAAGTTGAATTATTTTGTAATCTTTTATTTTATTTAAATAATAAACATATGTAAAATAAAATTTATGAAATTAATATTTGAAAATATTTTAAAAATACAGTTCCTCAAACTAAAAAAATTCCGAATATAAAAGTCATAATATAACTAATTATATTTTAATTAATATATGTATCTAATAATTCACTTAAAAGAAAATACAATATTAAATATTTGTTCCTTTTTTTAATTGAAAACGAAATAAAAATTATTTTAAAATTGTGGAATTTTATTGAATAAGTTTAAATAAAAAGAATGTTCTCTAACGTTTGGATCTGAAATGTTAAAAAACTATTTTAAATTTTAAATATTTTTGAAGAATTTTTTAGATCCTCTTTTCTAAATATAGTCTTTTAATAAAATAATTTGTTAATGGATTTAATGTTTCAATTATATCAAATAAACCCACTAATATTTATACTTCTAAATTAAGTCATTATTAAATCAAATTAATATTTCAATTAAGTAATTTTAAGATCTAGTCTTCATTTTTGTAACATTTCATATTTAATTTTATAAAATTATTTGTATTTCTCTCATGTATAGTTTAAATAATATATAAGAATATATAATAATTATTAAATATATTTAAGGTATATATTAATGATTTAGGAAAATAATAAAACGAAAAAAATTATAAACCAGATGAACAAAAATTTATTGAATGAAAAAATTATCTTAAATTGGGCCGAAATAATTTTTTTCTTATTCACATGAAAAATTTAGAAATGAGATCAAACAATTTAGGAAAATATTAATATTATAGATTACATGTTCAAAGTGGCAATTAAAGTTCGTCAGGATTTTTACAGGCTCGAACTGTAATGATATCATCTATCCTAATCGATTTTCCTTCTTTGTCCTAAAAATAATAAAATAAAAGAATTAATATTCATTTAAAATAATTTTTTTCAATAAATATCCTTACTGAACGATATTCGAGCATCATTTCTTTGAAGGAGAGGAAATCGGTAATCGTTAGTAAAACTTCAAATACTTCACCTTTGAGGTCGGGTTCTAGCATCCTAGAGAGTTAAAAGAAAGGAAACAATGTTAACATAAATAATTATATATATATATATATATATATATATAAATTAAATTAAAAAAAAAATATGTAAGTAAATTTTTCTAGTTTCATTTTGAGATATTATATAATAACAATCGTTCCTGATAGATTGAAAAAAAAAAAAGATAATAATATACATACTTTAGTTGAGAAGTAAATTGAACCATGGAAAAGTCCTCTACTTTTTGTTTGAGCGTAGTTTCAAGAAAGTTCTCCAAAGTTTGGATCTGAAAAATTTAAAAAAAAAATGAACATAATGATTTTAAATATTAAAGTGAAATTAGAAATTTGTTTAAAATTTTTTTATTAAATAGAACCAAAGCATCGTTTAGCAAATTAAATTTTATTAGATTGTTTACAAATCATAATCTAAGTTAAATTAAAGGTTTATACAAATAAAAAAAAAATACTTACATATTGGTGAAAAATTTCATAGCATATTAGGCTATTCTCCTCATCTACATTGAATTGCTCCCAATGCTTTTCTTGGAATTCTTTCATGATTTTCTGGAAATCATCACCTGAAAGTATATTGAGTAAATTAAAAAATAAAAAGAAACATTTTTAATATAATAAATTAACATACCAATAATAATATCCTCAATGAAACCAATAATTCCATCAAATTGGGAAGAGGATTCAGAAACTATATCTATGTCCTCCGTTACGTTAATATTTTGCAAGTTGTTTTCAGAATCTATAAAATGAAATTAATTTTTTATAAGTTTTTAAAAACAAAAAGTCAATTAATAGGCTTGAAAATTAATATTATTTATAATAATGAATAGAAATTAGGTTAAGATCGAATATAAAATTATTATTTTCAAAATGTATAGAGGCAACTTATATCATTATTGATTATAAATTGTAAATTCAACTTTTTATTTTTAATAAGGATTCAACTATTCCACCTGACATAGTGTTAATGAATAATAATCCGTTATATTTTAAGAACTCTCTCTATTTAATAAAATTTCTTCTTCTAAAATGCCAAATAGTGAAATAATATAAATTTTTATAATAATTAAAATAATTAAATTGAAACATTGTAATGAAAATCATTTGATAAAATTTTAAAAATATAGAGAGCGCAATTGAAATGGTCCCAATTTTAAAAATAAAATATGTAAATCTGACAAAATAATGAAATAAAATAAATTTTCTTTTATTAGATATAATAAATATAAATACATAAATAATTTAATAATAAATAAAAGTACATATTCATTTTTAAATCTGCGAATCTTTTCAATTAAAAAAAAAATTTTAAAATAAGACCGAATTTGATGGGGTCTTGTCTTGATGGGGAGGTTATTTCTTCATCACTGGGCTTCTCTCTTTTTTATAAATATATTATTTTTATATAAAAACTGCTGTGAAAAATTATCACATCACTATTTATTTTATCAAATATTAAAAATTAAAAATCTAACTATTACAATGATCAAAATAATAATAAAATACTCAAATAACAAAAAAAACAAACATTTAATTAAATATAATGTTTTATTGAAATAAAATCCTTTAATCTAATTGGTTCTCTAAGTTTATTTTAAACAACATTTTAAAAACAATTCTTCTTCCAAAAATTTTGTTTTCATTACCAATAACTTTAAATTTTATAAAATAATCATATATTGATTTCTAAACTAAATTTAAATAAAAATGAATCGAAGTTATCATTTGTTGGAACATGATTATGTTAGGATCATAATATGATCTGAAGAAGGGTTGAGCCAACGTGAAATTGCAAGAGGGTCTAGAGATGAATTAATCAAGTGTATCCAGGGTTTTCCGATGGTTTGGAGGGACCGGAAATTATTCAAGAAGACCAGGACAAGGCCGTCCAAGAAGAACAAATCAGATTTATTCAAATTGCTGCTATACAAGCAATCAGTTGAGTGGTATTTTGGAAAATGCTAGGAACACCCACATTTCTAGTTCTATAGTAAGAAGAGATCTACATGGAGGTTGTATGGAATCAAGAAGACCAGCAACAGGTCCTCTTTTAACCAGAGCTCATCGAATTTTGAGACTGAGATTTGCTCAACAACTTACAAATTGGACATTGGATGATTAGTCAAGTTTTGTTTTCAGATATGTCCAGGTTAGCTCTACACTCATCTGATGGAAGGGAAAGAGTATGGAGAAGACAAGCAGAAAGATATGCAGAGTGCAATATATCACTAAGATTAAGTTTTGGGGGAGGTTCCGTTATGGTATGGGGAGCGATAAATTGGAATGCCAGTACTTCACAGAGTAACTGGAGCTTCTCTGAAGGATGACAGGTACATAAGAGAATTCTAAAGTAATATGTAATGCCTTTTGTTTCTTTAAATGAAGATTTCTTTTTTTACATAATAGTGCTCGTCCTCTTATTGCAATGAGATAATTTTGCAAAACAGTTTAGATATATATATATATATATACCCACCGGGAAAAAAGTAACACTTGAATTATAAATATTTTCATTCTAAAATATTTATTTTTGAGCATATTAAAAAGATGTATACAATTATTTATATTTTTATGAACATTTTAATTAAATTTATAATCAAATTATCTAAATTTTATTATAATTAAATAATATTTTTTTAATATTGCTAAATAATAATAATTTACTGAAATTTATTTTTTTTCTTTTATTAAATATTTATCAAATAATACAATTTTCCTGTGTCATTTCCAATTTTCATTTTATGTCAATGTATTTAGTATTGTATTATACGGAATAACGATGTATAAATATGTCTAAGCTTTGAATTATTGAAAATAAACATCTGGCTAATGCTAATGATGTACATGGATTTAGTAAGAATCTCTGATTTAAATACTATTGACAATAAGTATAGCATGCTAGGGAGAATGAAATTCGTTAAAATAAATGCAAAAAGTAAAAATACTCAGTTTTAAAAAAATAAAAATAAAACAAAAAAGTTATATTGTTTCTTTAATTTTAATAATTATCTTTAAAATCTAAAAATAATTAAAAAAAAAAATATTGAATAAAAGAAATAAAGAAAATCGAGAAAATTCTTCTTACCAATAGGTAAAGAAATTAGGTTAACATTGATAAAATTATTAATTCCAAAATATATAGAGGTAATCATATATCCTTATTTATTATAAATTGTAAATTAATTTTCTTATTTTTAATAAAATTTTAGTAAAGATATAACTATCATACCTGACATGATGTAAATGAAGAAAATCTGTTATATTTTAATAAGGGTTTAATAAAATTTCCACTTCTAAATCGCTCAAATAATGAAATAATATGGATTTTGCGATTTTTGTAATAAATTTTTATAATAATTAAAATAATTAAATTGAAACATTGTAATGAAAATCATTTGATAAAATTTTAAAAAATATAGAGAGCGCAATAGTAATGATACCAATTTTAAAAATAAAATATGTAAATTGGAGAAAATAATTAATTTAAAATAAATTTATTTTTATTCTATTTAATAACAATGCAATTTTCAAATTCTTTTATTTTTTATATTTTTTTAACATTAGCATCTGAAAGTACCCTTAAAATTAGGTAATATGGGCATTCAATTAATAATATTTAATATTGATGTCAATACTAAAAAAAAAAAAATTAGTGATTTGTCTCCTTAAGTATTCGAAGATCAAAATATTAAAATACCCATTTGTGTTCGATTCTATAAAAAGTAATTGTTCTGCCGTCTACTGACACGGTTATATATACTCAAAACTTTTATATTCTCACATCTTCAATATAGAAGGAACTACTTTTATATAGTACGGTTTTAGAAATGTTTAGACAGATATAAGTTTTATTATCCGATATTAAATATACAAAAGTGTAAACTACTGGTATATTTACCCTATAATTGTTTCAATGTCATACTTATATCAATTAAGTAAAATTATTAAGCAAAATAAGTTCGTAGATATATATTTCATATAAAGATATTTATCAAGTATTTAAAAATTATTTATTTGTAATATCTATATTATATATTATTATATCTATATTTTATTACCAATTTTATTCATTTCAACTCAATATTTCATCCATTCTAAACCTATAAGAAGTCAAAATAACATTTTTAATAATTTTAAATTAGAATTCTGATTATTATATAATAAAACTCAAAGCGGTAGAGCAGAGACCATAAGTATAGCATGCTAGGGAGTATGTAATCCGTTATAATAAAAACAAAAAGTAGAAATAATTGATTTTAAAATTGTAAAAATAAAACTAATAAGTTATATTATTTCTTTAAATTTATAAATCTTTTAATAAATATTAAAGAAAAATAATAAAGAAAATCGAGTAAATTCTTTTACCTACCTGTATAATGAATTGGTATTTTATTTGTTGATTTATTAGTAAATAAAGCACATACTTTTATAATATCTGATTTAATATTATTTACATATTCAAGAATAAATGTAAGAAAATAATAATCAACATAAATTTAAACAACCTAATATCTTATATAAATTTTTTTTAAATTCAATAATAATGATATATCAATAAAAAAATAAATTATTATTTAAATGTTTTTTATTAATTTCTATAAATACATTAAAATACTATTTTGTATAGAACTATATCATATCAAAAAAAAAAAATATTTAACTAAAACTATTGTAGTTCCTCTTTAGATTTTTCTTGATCATCTTTTTTTAAGATATAACTTGTATAATGAATTGGTATTTTATTTGTTGATTTATTAGTAAATAAAGCACATGCTTTTATAATATCTGATTTAATATTATTAACATATTCAAGAATAAATGTAAAATTTTCTTCAAGTTTATCATCATCCATATTTAGCTAAAATTAAAGAAAATTAAATATATTAATAATGGCATGAAATAGTAGATTTAAGTATTTAAGAATTAAATTATTAAATGACTATGAATAAATAAATAAAATAAATAATTTAGAGAAAATTGAAATCCTGAATTTTATAATATAAGATCATTTGATATTGATTAGTTAATACTTACAGTACCAAAAGATGTATCAATCCACCCATTTGATTTTTCAATTTCATCACGTTTAAGTTGCAGTTCTAAACCATTAATATATTTGTTAACCATAGACATGACATCTTCCCCAATATTTTCTGAAATTAAAATTGTATGTTTAGAATAATTTTTTTGGGAATATAATTTATTACTAACGATTTCTAATGTTTGGGAATTTTTTCTTCATTAATCCTTTAATAGTTAATAGTTCCGTTAATATATTTGGATTTGCTAAGATAAATTTGTAATCTTGTATTAGATGTTGACCATGCTAAAAATAATATAAAATATAAAAATAAAAAGTAATAATTAAAGTAAACCATTCATTTAGTTACTAAATTGTACAATATTTATATCTAAAGGAAATATTACTATGATCTAATTAACTATTAATTACCTGAATTTCTTTGATTAACTCAATTCCTCCTGCCAACTGTACACCATTTTCTAATGCTAAAGATATATCATCTTGCGATTTTGAAAAATATAGAACTTTATTATCTTGATTATCATAAAATTTGTGAGGAACTGGTATGTAATGTGTTCCAGCATCAAGAAATTTATTCTGAAAAAATTTCAAATAAAATGTAAAATAATAAGATTTTCGATTAATAAAATGTTTATTTGAAAGATAAAATATTAATAAATTATAAATATATATATTTATAATTTTCTTTATAACAATCTACAAAATAAATGTTAAAATTAAAGATTTAAAAACTAAAACAAAAATTTAAAATTCCAAAATTATAAAATTATATTTTAATATAAATATTAAAATATATTCTTTTTAAAAAGTGTACCTTTTTTGTAAGATTCATATTACATAAAATTTGAACATTTATTAATTCATTAGGTGCATTTAACATGGTTGGATGTAATATTTCTCTATTAATTTGGATTGCTTCTTTTAAAGAAAGAAGTTGAGTTTTAAAATTATTCATAAAATAAACGTCATCTATTGGATCAATTTTATTTTCTTCATTTAAAAACAATATTGGTGCCCGTGTGATTTTTCTAAAAAGATGAAATAATTAAAATTTCAGTTAAAATATAAAAATCAATAGGAAAAATTAAAATATTTTAGCTTATTAATTTTTAGACTAAAAATTAGCATTTCATAAATATCTATCATTAAGATAATCAAATTATTTGAAATGATGCTGGATGCTAGATAAATAAAAAATGTTATAATTAGACACTGTTGAAAGCAATTGTAATTGATATAGTCAATCTTTAAGGATCAAATTTTAAATCTCTGTTAAGTAAAAATCGTTTTAATTTTTTGATATAAAAATAAAAACTGTACATTTAAACATATCAATCTATAAAATAATTCAAATTATAAAATTGCATTTAATTTTTGGTTTTGACTTAATTATTTTAAAATAATAAAATAAATTATTTGTTGATTAAAATTTTATTCAATAATTTAAATATCGATGTGTTTAACTATTGAGAATTTGTAATTTTACTCTGTAGATGTCCCACTTTAATTTCTTTTATATATGATAATCATTTACTTAAAAATATGAATATAACTTTAAGTTGTAATACTTTTATATATATATATATATATATATATAAGAATTAAATAATATATTAGATGTACAGGAAAAATAATGAATATTATTTTGAAGATTTAAAAGCATTTGACAATGAATGAATGAAGTAAATGTCTTTTAATAGTCAATGCTTGTATACAATTATCTTTAAACCGCTGCTGATATAAATTGTTTATTTAATACTTATAAATATGATCTATATTTCATTCATTTATAATATTCATAATAAAATCATCTTACAAATGGGAGTCTCTTAAGTTCTTTGGAACATAAACTGTCTTCTTTACTTCAATATGAACTTTTTTTTTTCGTGCTTTTTCACGAGTTCCTTTTCTAGCTGCATAATGTCGACATTGAATTAATATTTTAGAATTTAAAATATTCTTGAACATATTTCAATTGAATCCTTTCTACAAAATAGTGAAAAGTTTACAAATCAAATAGATTAAATGTAGGCAATTAAATTAATATTAGTAATGTATATGTATTTGTATACTAATAATAATTATTTTAGAATTCACTTACACTAAGTAAATACAATAAATAAAATATAATTTATAGGATTTTTTTATATATTGTAGGTTTTAGAAAAATAATATTAAAATGTGTATAGGGTTAAAAAATTGAATCAAAATTACAGACCATAAAATTTCAATATAACAAGAGCAGCCAACATTGTTAATAAAATTATATATTTTTATAACTAATAATATTTATATATCTATAATAAATTATTTTTTTGACTTCAACTAAATATAATTATTTTATTACTTAATATTAAAAAAAATTTTATACTTGAACTATTTTAAAAAATACTTATTTATATATTTTTGAAATTGAAATGAATTTCTTTAACTTTCTATACTTTGAAATTTGATTTAGAAAGAGAGAGTAAGACTGAATTAACTTTTGTGATTATCCAGAAATGTAAGTAATAAAAATGTAAATTTTAACATTAACAATTAACTCTTATCTTTTTTTATTTAAATAAATTTATAATAATAATATTATATCTTACATTTTTAATTTTTCTGAAATAATTTTTAAATCTAAAATGTTAAAATTATCATTAATCCAAAATACTTCATTTAGTTTTCTCATACAAGTATTTTAAGATTCTTTTTAGTTTACATTTTTCTTTGATAATTGTTTTTTTTGGAAATTCACATATTAATAATACATTTTTTACCAAAATTTGTTCAAATTAATTTCAAATTGATATATATATATATAAAGCTTTAGAAAAAATTTTTTTTAGAAGTCTGACATGTCCCGTTCTTATAAAACAAAATTCGTTCATCCAAATCCTGAACGAAAAGTTATCCTCATGTGTACAGCCGATATAACTTCTGGAAAACGAAGCTCCTGGACAGAACTCGAATTGACCGGTGATTATTTTCACTTTCTTACTTTATTTTATTACTATTATAAGAATTTATTATAATTAATTTTATTTTATTACAGGGAATATACGTAATATTTCACCCGCAATTTGGCAAATGAATTTAACATCATTATACATGAATGACAATAGTTTAACTTATATTCCTCCAGAAATTTCTAAATTAAAAAATTTGATAACTCTAGATCTTTCTCGAAATAAATTACGAAGCCTGCCTTCAGAATTAGGCGATTTATATCATTTAAAGTAAGTTAATATTAAATATTAAGTGCACAATAACCACTGTTTTACAATAATATTGTATTATCAAAATATAACGTTTAATAATTTTAAAATTAAAACATTTATATAATTTTATTTTTTTATAAAAATAATAAGATTAACTAAAGTTAAATTTCATAATTTATTGAAAATTTATTATATTCTTTAGAGAAAAATTAATAAAATCAATTTATATTCATTGATTATTTGTTGGTCTAAAGAAAATTTATAAAATTTATAATGTTATAATATTTAAAGAAATTTATTATTATATTGTATATCATAATTTAATAAAGTTATTTTATTGGTAGAAAAATAGAGTTACTACGAATATTCATTCAAGTGGTATACTTTAAAACTAATTTATACAATTTTTCTTAAAGTTAACTAATTAATAATAATATGCTATTTTAGAGAACTTAGACTTGACCATAACTTGCTCCGAGTACTTCCTTATGAACTTGGTAAATTATTTAACCTTCAAATATTGGGGCTTCATGGGAATCCACTTGGTCCAGAGCTGATTAACATTTATAGTACTGAACCATTTGGTACTGCTAAACTTTTAAAATACCTATTGGATCAACTTCCCGGTAAGAGAGATTATTTTAAGTTATTAATAAAATATTTGTTTTATGATTTGTTAGTTGAATGTAAATTTTACTAACGAAATATAATTCGAATTATTTTAATTGATTATATATATAAATATATATTATTATTTTTTATTTCAATCTTGTTGGCTATAATAATATGAAGAGTCAGAGAGAAAGCGCGAGTGGGAGATTTGGTGGGGGAATTAGGAGAGTTGAGGAGGGG
Source organism: Labia minor (assembly GCA_963082975.1). Lineage (NCBI taxonomy): Eukaryota > Metazoa > Arthropoda > Insecta > Dermaptera > Spongiphoridae > Labia > Labia minor. The sequence goes on from OY720348.1 coordinate 72,549,098, forward strand.
AGGAGCTCCACGCTCACTGCTATAGTACCTGAGTTGAAATGTTCAGTTGAGTTTAAGCTCCTTAAGTGTCACTTGTATGACTAGTTATATTACCTGACTTCCCCGGCCGTTATGATGGGATAAGCCGGTGGAAGTTTTCATTAACAATTGTGGTTTGATCAACATAAAATGAGCCCTGTTTCTCAGGGCAATCTTGAAATTGAACGATATATTGGAAGTTATCTAATATCTTCAGTTCCTAGCAATTCAAATAAATCTTTACCGACCAAGAATATTACTCCCAGTGGTAAAGGAAAAAAATCAAATCCTAATGGAGAAAGTGGCGGAAATCGGTCCATTTCATATCGACCTGGGCTTCCATTTTCGCCCGGCTGGGCAGGAGTTCCACTTATATCGATGACATCTTCTTCAAGGCGTTCAATTAAACATCTTCCAGAGGGTCATCCCGATATTTCACAACTTGCATTACATACTCAAGGAGCACCAATCATTGTTGGGAGGAACTATGGAAAAAATAGTGGAGGAAATAACAATACAAATAATTTTACTTCCACTAGACGCACTCAGCCTCCTAATGATGGAAAACAGAGTAATTCAACTCGAAAGCATAATCCTAGACTTAATCAAAGACAAAATGTAACTTTCAATAATAGTGTAAGTAAACCACCCAGTGATTCACTCAGTGTTACCAGTGAAGAAAGTTCTTCAACTTCGGAAACCAATTTGCCTCGAATTATTAAACCTAGAAAAAGGCGTAAAAAAGAACGAAAACCTCAAGGTAACACTGTTGTTGAAAAACCTAATTCGGAACCTAAATCAACGATAACGACACCTTCCAAAGAAATACTTCAGGAAGAAATACCTCTTAGCGCATGTCAATGTCGTTATTGTGATCCCGCTGGATTAATATGGGATGTTGAAGAACATCGATTTTCTCCTTTTCTCACCAGGCCTTGTCTCCCTTTGATTTTACCACTTCCCCTATCACTTAAACCTATATCATCGCCATCGTCCAAAATCCCTTTAAGAGATTCAAAACCCGAAGTTACAAGAATTAATTTTTCTTCTGAGACTGTCGATGAAACACAAACTAAATCACAAAATCTTGAAGTTTCCACTGAAATTGTAACTTCTTTAAATGGCCATCGAGATATTGAAATCAAGTTCTATTCCACATCTTCCAACAAGAAGGATATCTCTCAATTGCAAGACATTAATAAACAAGGAACTTTGTATGTGTCAGATCTAGATAGTGTTTCAACCACGTTTAATTCATTGCTAAGTTCTGATAATGTTTGGGATTCGAGTTTATATGTAAATACAAGTCTGTGGACTGAACATGAAAAGTATAGTGAATCAATTTTTAAATGTTTCGAACCAGTGGAAGAATAACTAATTATTTCACAATTAATAAACATAATTTTCATAAATTTCGATAATTTAAGTGAAAGTGTCAAAAAGAAAAAAATTGTTTTATTTTAAAAATTTAGTCATATATTATTACTAAACTATCCATACAATTAAATAATTGTTTTCCTAGGTGTAATAATTTAAAAGCGTTCCTAAAAATATTCAGAGGAGGAACGTTGGGTTTCATGTTTTTAGACAACTAATTATTCCATTTGTCTATTCCTACAAAATATATAATAGAAGGAATTGACTTATATTAGGGCATTTTTTAAGGTTTGCGATTTTACTTTCTTGAAAGGGATATCTTTTTGAGATGGTTTAGGTAAAATAAGTAGGGGAAATTATTGGTATCGGGATTTCAAATGGTTTACAATATTTGAAATTGGTTGGACACATATCTCTTAAATGTTTTCTTTTATAATTCTTTTTTGACTTATTTAATTTCTATATTCTTCAATAATTTTATTACAAGCTTGTTACTTTTGAATCATATAGAGGAAAAGTTATTAAAACATGAATAATACTATTTGTTATGAAGAGATTCAATATTTTTAGTTATATTTAAACAGTTGTCAACAATCTACCAACGAAATACTTAATAAAATTTAAAACTAAATTTTTCTTCTATTAAGTCAATATTCCTGATCTCAAAAGCGTTACTTTCTACTTTTTTATTTATTTTTTAAAATTTTTTTTTATTTTATAAATAATATATACTACATAAATATATATATATAATATTAGAATGACTGAAAAACAAGACTACATGCTAACATTACAAATAAAATAATTTTTATTTTAAAATATAATGGCCATTCTTTTTATTCCGACAATGCAATATTTTAATAGGGGAAAAAGTTGCCTGTCACATAATAATTTCAGTAGATTACAAGCATTAAGACAGAAATTGGGAAAGGAGAAATTCATGTAAATTACAATATAAATATTTCTAAATGAACACTCATTAAACAATTTTCGTGGTATGTACTACTCGGATTTGTTCTTGTTTTATGCTTGTTTAGGTTGTTGGCCGTTATTTATAAATACTGAATATATATATATTTTCTTGTCATAATATATTTTATAAACCATTTTTTTTATAATTTCTATATCGATCTATAAAATCATTTACTGGAACATATTTCAATTCTATATCAAGAATATACATATTTATTAATAAAACTAAAAAATTATTATGAAAAAAATATTATGACCAAATAATATATTGTTACAGTAATTTTTCTCACACACAAAAATGTTATCAAGATAATATAGTATTTTCATTTATTTAATCTATATTTTTGTTTATAATATAATATAATTTCACTTTTAACTATTTATTAAAAAGTTTTCTTAAAAATCTTAAATAATTTTGAAAATATTATTTTTTATATAAAAATAATTTATTAAAATAAATTTTTTTCTAATTAGAATAGAACATAAAATAAAATAAATTCTATGTTGTGTACTTAATAGTTTATATAAAATCAAATAAATAAATAAATAAATAAAATATTTTATTGATATATATAGATATATATTTAATTTTTATAAAAATTAAATTTCCTCTCCTTTATGAATAAATCTCCTCCCCCTCTTTTTATGAAAAAAATCACTTTTTCTCTTTTGAGATTATCAAAATATTGATTTTTAAATCGATTTTTAAAAATTTTATTTAATTTCTATCTTCTTTTTAATTAACATTAAATATTGAATCTAAGTTATTGATGAAAATTAGATCTAAATCTTGTATAAAAATACTTATGATTTTTTTTATTCAATATTGGCGATATTAGTAAACATTTTTCAAAATCTCGATAATATGAATACATTTTCATGGAAATCTATCCTAAAAACTTATATCCGCCCACCGGAAAAAAAATCAATCCTAATATATATTTATAAATAAAATTTTTTACTATTAAATAAGCCTATCTCTTTAGTATTACTTTCTATTTTTGTTTTTTTTTCTTTCTCTATCCAAGTGATTGTATATGGATAGAATTATAATATACCCCAAGGTTTTATAAAAACCGTAAACTTGCCGACTAGAAAACCTTGAAATTCTTTCTTAGTTCTCACGCCCTTTCACTACCATTTTATTTCTATCCTAAGGACTATATCTAATGCATAAGAAGATCAATCTTTGTTTATTCCTTTGTTTTAATAATTTCGATTGGATTGCATCCATTAATATCTGAAAATAATATCACTTGAATCGATCTATTGAAAAAGAAAAGAGAACGAGAAAAAACAAATCCATCGGAGTGGGAGAAGATGATACTAACGAAAGAGAAGAACTAGTAAAGAGGAGGCCAACTGGCCTAGATCCCCTCTCGCCGACAACGGCGGACTCCTCACCTGGTTTCTAGCACACTCCGCCTTAACGGGACTACCACCTACTTTACTAGACTACATAAAGGCTTTCTCGTCTCTATCCTAACATTTCGATTACTCTTCATTAATTTTCACATCAACTAAAATAATACAAAGAACCTTAGATAGAAATTTTACAACTATTTTTTAATTTTTTTTCTATTTATTAATAATTCGGATTAATAAAATAATCCAACAAATATCTCCATTTATAACATTTCTATAACAATTTTATAAATATTTTTCGTTATTTTTTTCTTTTTCTGTGCTACTATACTCGTAACAACATCAAACCAACCACCTTCCCTTCTATTGAATTCTACTCCTTGGTCCACTGGTCCAATAGTCCAGTGGTTCTCCAACTTTTTCAAATTGGTATCATAGACACTTCCATCCAAAAATTCAGGTATCACGCTACTAAAAGCAACTGTACTGTAGGTTCTAAGGTACCACCGGTGATACATGAACCTCTGTACTAGTCATTTCCCTATTAGTAGTCCCTATAAACAATTTACCGCTAGCCTTTTCTATATAGAAATATACTTTTAAGGTAATTCTATCGAACAATAAATTGGAATTTATTTTTGGAGGTGGCAAAAAGGATTGTCAACTCTATTTTCATCCATTTGACCAAGTTAATCTAGTTAATTAATAATTCCAAATCTTCCAAACAATTTTTTTTTTCAATAATAACTTCAAGCAAAAATGATAATCTTTCGGATCATTTGTGCGAATTCATCATCCTAGAAGATCGGTAGTCGATGAAACAGTCAGACGTACAGTTCCCATCTACAATCGGTACAAGTCCGTTCAGACATCAATAACGGTGTGTTCGATGTCGTCCAAGCAAAACCTGTTGGCCAGACAGCTTGTGTCTTTCTTGCCATTATCAACTCCATTGCATCCCTTTCTCCCGGTAGTATCTTCGAATTGTCCTTGATGGGAATAATCGAAAGAAATCCAAAGAAATTCATGTTTTCAAACAATTTCGATTAAGATGAGACTGATCTAACTATTTTTCAATGATTTATATTTATTAATTATTGGTTTGGAAAATTCAATTCATTAGAACAATTTTATAAAGGCAGGTAGATTTAATAAAGAAATAAAAAAACACTTTTTCAAAATAATTCTGAAAAATTTTAAAATGTTTTTTATTTCTTTAAATATACCTTTACTATTACTACCACGGGAAATGTTAACTTTATCAAACAATATAATTAATATGCTAAACTAAACTAATAAATATTAATTTTAATATTTCATATAAAGACAATAACTTTTATAAATTATGGAGTATTTAAAATTGAAACACCCTTTTAATTAGTCAATTATTAAATATTTTTGCTTTTTTTATAATAAATTATAAAATAATTTAAAAATATCGGAATTTTTATTGATTATCATGAAAATCAACTTTAGAAATCAAGACACTTCTAGATAAAGTTATTTATTTAATTCTATGTATTAATTTATATCCATATAAATAATTCTATTTTAAACGTTTCATCATTCTCATATAACACCATTTCTAATAGCTTTACCTTATCAAGCACTGATAATGAAAAATTATTTGGTACAAAAAACAAAATGAAATAAATTAGAAATTTTTTTATCTTTTTAATATCTTGAATTGCAAATTACATGATATAATCTTCTGTTTATACTTATACAAAATTGTTTTTGTCTGTTCATTGGGTGAAATTCAAAAATATTTAGATATATATATTCGGTTTCATAATCTGATAATCTGGAGACTCTGCAATAAAATTTTCTAATTCTTTCGATTACAAATTGGCTCTTAAGAATATCAACGTGATCATTATTTTTATATTTCGTTGATGGAACATAGACTTGTATCTATTCTAGAAAAAGTCTTTGTTGTCGAATCCGTAAAAATTTCTGAAAAAGAATATATATATTTTGTACGCAGTTCGGCTTGATTTTTCCAATATACTTATAATCTTAATAGGCTATAATTTTTTATTTTATTTATCATTTTTTTTTTAATCAAGTTCAATAATTTTTTAAATATAATTTCAGAATTTATCACAGAAAAAAAGGATCTGGAGGAATCAAAATGCGTTTATGGAAATTTCCTAAATAATAGCCTTCCTTTCAAACAGAATGTTATTCAAACATCCACAGGTAGACATATTCAAAATATTTTGTTATTATTGTATTAAAGAAAAAGCCATTTTTTAATTTTTTTTCTATACCATTCGTTTAGTTCCGAAAAATCAAATTATAATAATCCATGATATATAAAAGGAATATTAAAGGTTGATAAATGCCATTATATTTTAAGTTTGCAATATTTATGATTAATTTATTAAATAATTAAAAAAATGAAGTAAAAATAATTATAAGAAAAAAATTGAGATTTTAATAGATTAATGGAAATTAAATAAATGAAAAAAACATACAGACATTGACCAAATATTATTATTACTACTTAGGTAACACTCAAATAGTATAGTATATATATATATATTGGCAAGAGTATATATATGTGCAATTTTATATTATTATAATAATTCTTGTGACTTTATGAAAAATAGTGAGAATAATAGCATCCAAGATAAGTTGTTACTGTCCCGCGATTATAATGCCTTAACTTAATACACCTACCGTTTCTAACCCACATGGAAGACCGTTAAAAGATAGAAATTTACTCATTAGAAAATTCTTTTTAATTAATCATTATCGCAATCTTTGTGTATAGTATAATTTCATTTACTAAACATCAAATAAGTCCTATAACAGTAATTATTAAAGATGAAATATTCTACCCAAATATATTAATAAATTGTTTCAGTTGTTAAAATGAGGTAGTATATTTTTTTATTAAATATAATTTATCATCGAATTGGCATTTTCATCAGTTATTTTAATCATTTGGAAATTGTTTTAAAATCAAATGTTGATTTAAAATATATATATATATTATATTTGTAAATTTTTAATCTGAATTTTTTTTTTAAATATTTTTCAATTTATAAATGGAACTGAAAATTTAATAATAAAATCCATTTGTTAAAGGTAAGTTATTAAAAACACTAGGTTTTAAGTTTCAAGATATATTTTTATTAAATTTTATGATCATTTCGAAAGTTTGTACTATACTGAATGACATTGGACAGTTAAGTTATATATATCGTAGGCAAATGGAAATTTTAGGAAAATAGCATTTGCCTAGACAAAAGCCATATGAGTAAATCTTTGTTGTCCAAATATCTTTAACTTTTACAGTAGCCATTTATAAAATTATTTAAATTTGCCCAACAAGGATTTAGCCAAATGGCTTTTGTTTAGGCAAATGCTAGTTTCTTAGTCAAATTAAAATGAAATAATCGTTGAAGCTATTGGGCCAGGCAAATGCTATTTTCCTAAAATTTCCATTTGCCTACGATATATATATATAATCAATATATATAATCAAATATACTTATAAATATATAACTTTAGAAGCTAAATTTCATTATATATATATATATGTTGGTTTAGGTTTCAGTGAATGTTATTGTTATTATTACTATCAGATTTATCAGGGATATAATCACGTATTTTTGTGAGATTGTTTTCTCGACGTTTCGGCACCCATTTTGGCGTCATTTCAAGAGATTATTTAGGTGGGAATATTTTTGGGATTCTGGGTCTTACGTGCCGAAAAGATCTCACAAAAATACCTGATTATATCCCTGATAAATCTGATAGTAATAATATATGTATATATATTATTACTATCATATATATATATATATATATATATATATATATAATCGATAGTTTATACTATACTGAATGATATTTGACAGTTAAGTTATATATCTTATATCAGTGGCGTACCTAGGGGGGGGGGGCGGTGGGTGCGGTCCGCACCGGGCGACACTTAACTTGGGGCGGCATTTTTTATATTTAGTTATAGTTGTAAAAAGCAACTTATTCATTTTTTTTCTTTCTTGAATAATAAATGATTATTATGATTATTATAAGTTTACTATTTGATTTATATAAATTATGATCAACTATATGTATGATTTCGAATATTATTCCTCGGTGTATATAAATGCATTTTAGTATAAATTTTGAATTCTAATTCCAAGAACAGGATAATAATTTTATTTTATTGTATTCATTAAAATTCGTTGAATTCGTAAACTCATCTTTAAGAATTTGTTCAGCAAAATTATCTTCGTTCTAGAATGAGTCAATTAAGACTACAAAATCTTGCAATATTATCAATAGAACAAGAAATTACAAATAATATAAATTTTGAGAGCATTATACACGATTTTTCTAGTATGAAAGCTAGAAGAGTAAATATTATATAAATATGTTCACGAGTGCATACACATATGTGTAAAAAATTTACTCTGTGTATTAATTAATATTGATTAAATAACTTAATAATTTATTTATGTGTATTAATTTATAAAAAACACTATTTGATTGACTTATAATAGAAAGGGCGGCAAACTGGAGATCGCCCTGGGCGGCAAAAGTTCTAGGTACGCCACTGTCTTATATATAAAATTCTCGTGTCACAAAACTTTGAAATCATACTCCTGCGAAACGGCTGGACCGATTCTTATGAAATTTTTTATGCATATTCAGTAGGTCTCAGGGCATGTCAGACTTCTTTTATTAAACCGCTAATTGCTAAGGTGTGTCCAGGGGGTGGTAATTAATTAAAAATAGTTTAGTTACCATACTAGATCATAGAGGCGCTGGTGGCGATAATTTGACATCTATATATATCCTAATAGGAGACTTGCAAACAAGAATGGTGCGTAGTCAAGTCAGCTAGGGCGTCATCTTATGACGTTGCACCCTCAGTTCGAAACTCGCAAAGGCACATTTTTTTTTAAGTATTATATATTTTTTTTACAAATTCATTAATTTTTATTATTTTAATATTTTATTAAATTATTTTATTTTATTAAATTTTAATATTAAATTTTATTTTATTAAATTAATAATTATGTCAATTTTTTCTACATATATAAACATATATAAAAAACTATATATATAATTTAAATTTTCATTCATTCATTCATTTAAAATGTTATTAAAATATTCCTTTAAAATATAATAAATAATTAAATTAATCCCTACTAGGACCTCGGTGGGGAGGTAACAGCTTTCTCTCCCTTCTTGGGTTCATGGCTAAACGAGCTAGCGCGTTATCTTATGACTTTACACCCTCAGTTGGAAACTCGCAAAGTCACGTTTTTTTTTAAGTATTTTTTTTACAAATTTATTAATTTTTATTATTAAATTTTATTTTATTAAATATTATTATTAAATTTTATTTTATTAAATTTTATTATTAAATTTTATTTTATTAAATTTTATTATTAAATTTTATTTTATTAAATTTTATTATTAAATTTTATTTTATTAAATTTTATTATTAAATTTTATTTTATTAAATTTTATTATTAAATTTTATTTTATTAAATTTTATTATTAAATTTTATTTTATTAAATTTTATTTTATTAAATTTTATTATTAAATTTTATTTTATTAAATTTTATTTTATTAAATTTTAATATTAAATTTTATTTTATTAAATTAATAATTATGTCAATTAATTTTTTGTGCATAAATAAAAATATATAAAAATTTTCTGCGGTTATTGATTAGATATTAATAAAATTTATAGTCTATGAACAGAAATGAAAAATTCTAAAGTCACTTTTGGATTCTAGAGGACATGAAACGCGAATATACGCAAAAAAATTTAAATTTTGAGCAATGTGTAGATAAAAATCTTTATATATATATTGATATTTACAATATCTCAATTGATCTTATTGGCCTTTTAAACTTTGAAAACATTCACATTACGGCTATAATTTAATACTATTAATTTTTAAGATTATGTGAGTAAATCATTTTAATTAAGAAAATTTGATCTCATAATTGGATTTTCACGTAAGATTTTAATATATATTTTTTAATATTATTTTTATAGTAGTTTAGTGTTATGCTAATTTTTTTATATTTTATTTTTATTTTGTTTACTTTGTTTGTTTTTTTAAATAAATTAATAACATTTAAAGTAGCATAAAAAAATTAACCGAGGCAGGAAAAGTGATGGGGTTTGAAATTAATTAATTTGATAAGACAAAATAATTAGTATCAGAGAGAATAATATTTGCAAAGAATTTAAATCGAGGTTGCAATCGGGAAATTATTATCAAAGGGGATCAAAATTAAAATATATAAAACAATTATTTTTTCTGTTGTATTATATGTGTGGGAGGCATGGTCTATAACCCTGGGAGATGAGAGTAGATTCAGAGTATTTGAGAATAGGATTCTTCCCAGCATTTATGGGCCAAAGAAAGATGAGGACACCGGGGAATGGCGGAGACTGCATAACAAGGAATTGCATGACCTCTATGCATCTCTAGATATAGGTCATAAAATAGAGAAGGCTGGGATCGGCAGGGCACATGGCTAGAATGGGAGAGGAAAAATATATTGGCGGGGAGTTCGATTGGAAAACGTCCGTTTGGAAGACCAATTGTGAACAGGGTGGACAATGTAGGAAGGAACGTGAGAGAGATGGGACAGGGTAGGAGTTAGATGGTTATAGCTCAGAATAGGGACACTCGGGGGTGGGGGGGGGGTTACAGGGGGCGGAGCCCCTGTCTAGGTGTGGAGAGCGCCGAAGGCGCTGGGAGTAGCTAGTATATATATATATATACATAATAAAAAAAAATTAATTTTTTTTTTATATATTTAAATTAGTGTTTTGTTTTATTTAAAAATATATATAAATACTTAATGAAATATCTAATTGCTAAGAACATTTAATAAAATCCTATATATTAGTACTCTCTATGATGGCGTATTGGGGAAGGATGTTGGAGAACAGAAAATTTTTAAATTAATATATTAAGGCTAGCAGATTCATTATAATTCATTATATTATATGATGCATAAATAATCTTACATTTTTATCAAAAAGAAATAATAACATTTATTTTATTAATTTTTTAAATTTTTAAAATTTTAACTAATAAAACTAGATCTAGGCTATATAAATAGATATTGAATATTCTATTAAATATTAAATATTTGTTCTTCACGACTTTTGGCCATAGAAATCGTGTGGAGGGGAATCAGGACTAAAGCATTCCGTTCTGGTAGGATTCAAGGGAGATGATAGGTTTATCTCAAATGGACCTTCCTAAAACTTGTATCCTATATTTTATTCAATTAAAATGGATCTATCTAACGATCTATTAAAACCTTAGTGGGAAGGCAGGTGAAGTAGTAGGCCTTGTGAATTTATGTGTCAAAGACAAAATATTTTGTCGCGGAAAGGAATCCATTAAATCAAGTGTATTTCGAGTTCGAATTTGTTAAGGTCACAAAGCTGTCAATGTAAATTCATATTTCAATTTTAACATCCAATTTAATTCATTTAATACATTAAAAAATGGATATGAAAAATTGGATTGGATTCACTAATTAATAGCACAATTCATTTGGATATATAAGAAAATTTTAAATTTTTTTTCTCTCTTATTTATTCGTTATTTTTATTAAAGTCAATAAAAAAGTGGTACATTTTAATTTATTTCTCATTATCAATTTTCTGTTGATAGAAAAGAAATGAAAATAATATAGTTAGAAAAATATTCAGCTATTTATTGTTTATCAATTTCACCACCGGTGGCTGACATAACATACCTAGCTTTGACTCAATTTTTTGGGCTGTCGGCCACGCGTTCCATATAAATTTCTATTCAGTGTGGCCGACGTGGCCCATAGTTACCTGCAGATTAGCCGACCCGGTGCCATCTATAATATTATATAATAAAGAAGCTAAATAAATCCCTTTATTGAGCTTCTTTATGTGGCTGTTGCAACCCGAATATAATAATATTATAGATGGCATTGGGTCGGCTAATCTGCAGGTAACTATGGGCCACATCGGCCACACTGAATAGCAATTTATATGGAACGCGTGGACGACAGCCCAAAAAATAGAGTCAAATTAGGTATTTTATGTCGGCCACCTGTGGCCGACACGGCGTTTAACGTGTTAAAGAAAAAAATGTGCCTTTGCGAGTTTCGAACTGAGGGTGCAAAGTCATAAGATGGCGCGCTAGCTGGTTTACCCACGAACCAGTATTGTTTGCAAGCCTCTTATAAAGGTAAATATAAGATGTTAAATTTTCGCCACCAGCGCCTCTATGATCTAGTATGGTAACTAAACTATTTTTAATTAATTACCACCCCCTGGACACACCTTAGCAATTAGCGGTTTAATAAAAGAAGTCTGACATGCCCTGAGACCTACTGAATATGCATAAAAAATTTCATAAGAATCGGTTTATATATAAGATTTAGAGCAGGGGTGTCTAAACTATGACCATTGGAGGGCCACATTGCAAAAAAAAAAAAAAATGCTGGGCCGCACATAAATATCATTTTTTTTTTTAAGAACCATATTGAAAAATTTAAAGTCGGAAATATTTAAAATTCTAATCCTAAAATGATTTTACCTTTTTTTTAGAACCATTTTGAAAAAATTAAATATTTTCATAATTTGCGTTTGGGCCGCAGTTTAGACACACCCCTGATTTAGAGATACACTACAAAGGTTTTTTATTTCATTAATATTTATTTTAATTATAAAAATTTCAAATATTGAAAAAACTTAACTATAATACTTTACATAGGATAAGGTTTAAAACCTGGGACACATCGAGTAACATTACATTTTTCGCAATATGTTCTCGGTCTAGTTTTACTATTTTTTCTTTGGCAGCGTCTTTGATTTTCTCTTTGCATTATAAAATGATTGAATCCATCTGTACGTAGGTCATAATTGGTTTCTTTTTTCCACTTGTACTTGGTCGTCCAATCCTTTGTGTGTTTCATGCCCATTTTTAAATAATATATTGTTATATATCTTCTAAATTCAATCCTATTCATTTAAAGCTGAGGCTTTTTCCTTTTTTTTATCCCACCTCCAAACATTTTCAAATGGATCGATGGTGTGAAAATTGGATTCTACCACGACACCTTGATTATCCATCCATTTGGTAATTAAAATTTCATTATTTGTATCAAACCTAAAATCAAAAGATCCTTGGTTTATTTTCTGTAAAGCTTTTGCAGATTCTATAGGACAATCTCCCAAACCTCTTCGAGTCCCAGTTGCTTTCTATTCCATAGAAGATAATTGTACATACTTGTGAAAAAAGTTGTCGAAATATTTTGTGTAGTTTTTGGACTCATCCATTATTTTATTAATTATTATTATCCAAGACTTCTTTCGTCCCTAGCGGGGTACTCCTGGTTCTCGAATTATATCTTTGCCCCACAATAAAAATCAAAATTAGAACCATCTTCACTAGGCCCGCAGCCCATCATTTGTATCCAAAGCGTATTGATTTTCCTTTTATCCACTTTTTCAGGCTATTATGACCAAATTATTTTAGTATCATTTCATTTTATTATTATATTTTCTTCAAATACTCCAAAGGCATTGAAAGAATTTTGAATTTTATTTAAAAGGGGCCAAATTTTAAAACCTTTATTAGTTTTATATTCTTTAACAAATTTGTTATCGTCAAAATGGAGATATTTTTACTATCTCGGAGATATTTTTACTATCTCGTAAGAGATAGTATTGCGATCACGAAAATTTTCGATGTTGAGATTTTGATGTTTTTATACGTTTTGAAGGTTCCTGAATCATTTTCACTAAGGTTTGAGAAAAATGTCTGTGTGTGTGTATGTATGTGTGTGTGTGTGTATGTATGTAACCAAGATTACGCAAAAACGGTTTGAGCTAGAATGATGAAATTTGGTATATGAGCATTATTCAAAATTCATAGTTTTCTATCAACTTTTGAGAAATGTAGCTCAACCGGAAGAGGGTCATTACTTACAACGTTTTGATTTTTTTTCCTCTAAAGTGACCGTAAAAATAAAGATATATGTTTGATAATTTTTCACATGATTAATAATTGTATAAAACTGCTATATATAGAATTTCAGCTTGATTGATTCGCTGAAATTACCAGAATTAATTTTTTAACACTGCAAATCTCACGCGTCAACACGTGACGTGATGCCATCAACAAAAAGCCAAACATGCGCTGGTTTAATATTTATTATTTATAATTTATAAATAATTAAATTTATTTTAAATATAATATATTATGTTATTTAATCCTATTCAAATTGCGAGATAGTCGAGTGGAGACACTCCAGCTAATTTTATTTTTTGATAGCGATTCCTAGACATAGCAATACGATCCATATCTTCTTCTAAATCGTCTTCTTCAGACAAATAATTTTTCTCTGATGGAAATATTTTGTACCCAGAAAATAAAAGCATCCCAAAGAAAATTTTTAATTTCTCAATGGTTAAATCAAAATTTATATCGTTTTTGAATTCTTTGGCATATCTCAAGGTTTCGACTACAATCGATTTGAAAATATACATTTCAAAAATTTCTAAAGGCGTTTTTCCATTTCGATTAATTAATTTTTCGTCTAATTTAGAAATTTAATCTTTCCACTTGCAATATCTAGGTTTTGATTTTCGCTAAGCCGCCTTATTGGGTTCGAATAAATGTTGTTTTTTATGTGGAATTTCTTGGATTTGTTTTTCATTCGATTGGAATTCTAGAGTAGCAGGAACACCCGCACTTCGACAAGACCCATTTCATTTTCATCTCCTTCATCTTTATCAGTTAGTTGGTCAGGTTCTGGAGGGAACACGATAACTTCTACATGCTCATTCTCTTCGTTCTAAATCATGTAAAAATTCTTCACTATTAACAAGATCAGTTGACTCTTCAAGTGTAAAAAATATTTTTACATTTTAGAACATTTCAACGAATATAAAGCGCCCGTAATAAGGAAGAAATAGCGAGAAAGGCTGTGTGTGAGTCTAAGTTGTACTAAGCAGAGAACAAAAATAGTTTTATATAGTCCCAGTGATCTCATTGGAGATCAATCAATTATTACTAATAATTGATAGTTAAAAATGAAACATTTTTAAAAATAAATACATGTAATTATTCTTTATTTTATTATTTTCTAAGATGTAAAAAAAAAAATTATAAAAATTATTTTTTTTATGAGATATACATGATTTTTTTATAAAAAAGGCAGTAAACGCGAAATTTAGAGATATTCAAAAATTTATTAAAAATAGTAAATAATAATAAAACCAAGCAAAAAAATTATTTTATATACTAGAGTTCTTCTAGATTCATAACATATAAATGAATTTTTGTAATTGTTTGAAACTTCGTCAAAAAAAATAACTATAGCTGGGGATATCATAGGAGATCACTGGGACTTAATGTTAATTAAAAAAGTATTAAACTTTATTATACTAGATAAAAGATATTATTCATTTAAACCATTTTCAATTGAATATTATTATTATTATAGATTTTATGATATGAGACATCGATAAATATAATAATAATGTGATTTTTTACTTTAAAAAAAAAATAAATAAAATTTATTTGAATTTCTTTTATCGAAAAATCATTTGGAAACTATGACATTATCAATTTTTAACACAAAAATCAAAAATTAAAAAAATATTTTTTTTCCCTAATATTTTATCATAATATTAATAATTATATAAGGTAATAAAAACAAATTTAATGTTTTTAATATTTTTTTATAAATATCTTCCAATTAATAAATATTTTAAACTTTTTTATTTTGTAAATGGATATCGATCTATGGAATAGATCTTTTTGTGTTAGACTTGATCCTACGCAAATTCAAAGGCAAAGGTGTACTACAGGACAAAGGACAACAGGTGTCTTGCACCTTGAGAATGCGGTTAGGCGGTTAACTAGGAATGGAGGAGTACTCAAGCAACAAGCAGCCGTTCTGCTCTCATAGTCTTGTTTCTAGCGGTCTGTTTGTAGCTCCATTCAGCTGCTTTCTAACCCATTTATTTACAAGAAATTTTCTTTCAATCCATCATTATTTAAAATATTCATTTTTATATTTCATTATCAATAAAATCCATTTGTTTTTACTATCTCGCCAGAGATAGTATTGCGATCACGAAAATTTTCCATGTCGAGATTTTGATGTTTTTATACGTTTTGTAGGTCCCTGAGTCATTTTCAATAAGGTTGAGGAAAAATGTCTGTCTCTGTGTGTGTGTGTGTGTAGACAAGATTACGGAGAAATGGTTCGAGCTAGAATAATGAAATTTGGAATTTTTTTCTTGTAAAACCTTTAATGTTTTCAAGATTGCATCAGGGATTAGATCTTGGTATTAATATCTAGCATGTCAAGTGATCAATATGGAAGAGAACACCGTTAGTTTGGATCTACTATTTTTATTAGAGAAAAATGAATGGTTAAGGACCTTTCACTAACATCGAATAAACATTACATAAGGCCCTTGAGAAAATCTTCTTTACGTATGTCCAAGATCAAACGATTTAATATGCGCTCCAAATTATTAAACAAAATTCATGCTCGATGTCTTACTTTTATTTAAGTCGATTTAGGAAAATAAATTAAGTTGATATGTTGGAGCATAATCCACAATATTAAAACCCCCTCTCTTTCTATCTATCTTTCCCCTTCCACTTGCCTGGTCGCGCTGGTGGGAAGAAAAAATATAGTATAATTATATAATTACAATGGAAGAGGACAACGTGTCTACCTCAGAAATACATACCACAAAGAAGTGAGTAAGAAGCTAATTCCCTATACAAAATCCTATTTAACATCATAACTAATTTCCTATAATCCTAAAACTGCTCCAACATGATGTTTTTCGATTTCCTTTCTTTCGAATTACCGTGCAAGGTATGGCATTTTAGTTAATTATTTCTCATATAGAACCTTGACATAAAATCATTCCAATTTTTCCGTTCACCTTATTTTCTAGTATATATATAAGGTGCTTGAATAAGTTCTCGCTGTTTTTTTTTGTGAAAATCAATGCTTTATTTACACAATATGGTGCACAACACGTCACTCAAAGTACAGCCCATCACAATACACTACTTTTTCCCATCCTCCAATTCTTCGTCTTTAAACTTTTTCGGTGCGCCAGAACGTTCTTTATCTTGAAGATCAAAATCGTCATTTTTGAACCGTCGAAACCAGTCTCTGCAAGTCGTTTCCGACAGAGCAGTTCCCCATACGTCTCAACAAGAATTCGGTGTGCTTCAGCTGCTGATTTCTTCTGTATAAAATAATGCAATAGAATTCCCCGCAAATACTCTTTTCGTGGCACAAAATTCGACATCTTTAAGCACTCAGAACAAAATGTGGTTGACACTATGGCAAACAGAAACACACTGGCGTTCAAGAATACGAACAGTATTTCCTGGAAATGCGTTCGTTTCACAAATATCATCCACTTATATTACTGGAAACGCCATCTGTTAGAAAACAGCGAGAACTTTAGCACCTTATATATATATATATATCCATCTATCTATCTGTGTGGCTCTACAGAACTCGAAAGTTCTTGGCCTCAGCAAGCCCACTTCTCCAAGTATCCCTTTTCTGAGCCTTAACCCTCCAATCCCTACCCTGTCCCATCTCTCTTGCGTTCCTTCCCACATTATTCACCCACCGCGTCCTTGGTCTTCCAAGCGGACGTTTCCCACTCGGTCTCCCCACCAATATATTTTTCCAATTCTAACCACGTGCCCTGCCCATCATAGCCTTCTCAATTTTCCTACTATATTTGAATAATTCTGCCGGGATCCCATCTATTCCCGCTACTTATATATATCCATATATTGACAATTTATAATAAATAAGAATTATAATATTTCAAAATTTATGCTTCCATAGTATAGTATCCACATATAAACTCTATTTTAATATTAATTAGTATTAATTTTGGTATAAGGTAGCGTTTTAGGTAGGTTTTTTTTCCCGAATGTTTCAATTTATCTCAAAAATCGCAACAAGTATTTTCAATAAAATAATCTAATTACATATAAAATATTAATAGTAATAAATTGTTTTTTAAATTTAAAATATTGGAAAATATTCTAATTGAATTAATTATATTATTAAAGTTAAAATTAATATAAATTTTTTTTGTCGTTCCTCTAATTTTGTTCACATATGTATCTTTTGTTTTATTTTTATACTATAATTTAATTTAATTATTTATTTATTAATTAAATGGAATGGGTACACTATTTTTTTTGACTGTAAATATGATTGTTTTTTTTTTAAATTTAAAAAATGCCCTAAATAATCATTTAAACCTAAAATTACTTCAAGTTAATTGAAATTTTAAATTGATAATTTAATCTAATATAAACTCTTTATCAACTTCAAATTTACATTGTATTTAATTTTTAATCATTGTTATTATAATAGTCTTTTCATCTAAAATATCAATTTAATTTGAAATTAAGACCATAAACAAATGCTTTCTTAATTTTTCAAAAACAACATAATATTTTATATTTACAAAAAACGTGATCTTTTAATTAAAGCGAAACTTCTTTTGATTATAGGATGCTTTCTTTATAAATTGACGTGAAATTAATATTTTTTATAGGTAAAAGATTTAAAATAAAATAAAAAATAAAAAATAAATAAATAAAATAAATATTAAATGAGAACGAATGATATTAGTTTTGATTTTATAGAAAAACGTGCCAATAAAATGAAATGCAATTGTGCCACCAACGATGATACTCCCTCCGGTGTTGTAAATCTTCGGGACTTTAATGACCGGAGTTTGAATGAATTGAATGCACAATTTTAATTAAAAAATGAAGCGACGATAAAGGCATCAATTAGAGAAAATAGATATGCAGAGCAGTGAGACTTTTTTAAACAATTTTTTCTATCTATTGATTATTTTCTTAAATAGAAATAATTATTATTTGTTATTTAAGGACGTTATTAGTTCTTATTGGTTTTTAAAGAAATTGGAATATTTATTATTAATATTCACACAGATAAGAGATAAGAATATAAAACTGATTAATAAAAGCGATGCTTCAAGAACAGGATTATTCTTGAAATGATAAAAATCATATTGAACATTTTCAGATTAGCAATACATAAATTTCTACCTGCATTTGTACAATTATATATATATAAGCCATAATGTATGTATGCATCACTCATTTTCACCTAACCACATAAGTAGCCCCCAAAGACACACTAGGTGGCGTCTCTGTTCTTTCAGTGGATCTTTCAAAGAACAAAATTATTCTATAAATGGTAATTTGATTTTTACGTGTTTTAAAGAAATGTTAATTGAATACTAGATTTATGCCTATATTTCATTCTTTTAATCCAATTTCTTCTTGGTGTTTGAATTTGTTGATAAATTAGTTAAATTAGATAAAGAGATCGTTATTTAAATTTTTAATATAGAATTAGATTTTGCAAGTTTTACACATTTCTCTCCAATAAGTCTTTACAAGGAGCTTATGCAATTTATGAAATGACATTAAACAAATACGAATCCATTCAATGAAATGAAAAACATTTGAAAAAAAGCGTATCAGCACTACTCATTCCTAATATAGAAAATATATAAAGTTTCAAGTATCCGTGTTGAATAAAATTTATTTATTAGACAAAACGTTTGATGGACTTGATTATCAATTTTTTTTTTTTTTTTGGAAAAAATATTTAAATTTAAATTGGAACAATTCAAAAGATTCATATATCGATTTATAAAATGGGTTCATCTTCCTACAAAGAAAAACAAAAATCTGGAGTGTCTCCACTCGACTATCTCTCAAGTTTACATATATTAATAATAATAAACATATATTATATTTAAATTAAATTTAATTAATTAAATTATAAATTATAAAATTAATAAATAATATTTATTAAACCAGCGCGTGTTTGGCTCTTTGTTGATGACACCACGTCACGTGCTTGCGCGTGATAAAAATTCAAAAAATTAATTCCAGTACTTTCAGCGATTCAATCAAGCTGAAATTCTATATATAGCATATTTATATAATTTTTACCGACCGACGATAGTAAGGGAGGTATGGTTTTCACACCAAATTTCACAATCTCCACGAATCATGCATTTTGTTAACAGAAAAAAGTATTTTTAGCATAATGGGTATATTTACTTAATGCATCAGTATGATGAATGGATCCACTTTTGGTGTATATCCGGAAACCGGAAGTGGCAGTATTACCGATCGACGATAGGAAGGGAAGGGTTATTTTCACACCAAATTTCACATGAGATTTTTTACATATTTCCACGGATGCACATTGTATTGTGTTTATCCTCGAGAAAAATCATCTTCATTAGTTTTTTCTTAATTTAAAATTATATGACGTCACAGCCAGCGCCTCCTTATATATTATAAATAAAATAAAATTAAAAATATTTATGTTATATCCATATCTGTTTTTTTATTGCATTAATAGAACCATTTAAATTATTTGAAATTGTTTCTGTAGCTGGATATTAATTTATTTCAAACCGTTGGTCGGTTCTGTGCCTGGCCACAGGTCAACTCATTAATCATGTAAAAAACTATTAAACATATATCTTTATTTTTACGGTCAGTTTAGGGGAAAAAAATGAAAACTTGGTAGGTAATGATATCCTCTCCAAGTCAGGCTTCTCTTATTACTCGTATATATATATATATATAAAATTAATCATTGATCATTTTCATTTCTCTTGACTAAAAAAATTAATTAAAATTGTATCTATTTCTTGCATCAAGGATTCAATTCAAGAAGGCCTCCAATTCGTTTACAATATGGCAAGATTTAACTTGGAACATGGAAATGATCTTAACTTCAAGTTTCTGTGCCAGTGACCCAGTGGCCATGAAACCCGAATGACGTCCGACGGCCTCGGACTTTTTCCGGCCTGTTCTTTGAAATAATTATATTAGTTTCAGGCCTCTAACTTTGGTATTAGTTTTTCTTTTCTTCCATCATGCAATATTACCAGTGATTCAACAACATGATTAGATCAACATGAAAATACTCTTCGAAATCTAATAGAAAATACAATCAATTAATATTTAATAAATGCTTGCCTGTATTTTGATCAGAGACATCTATTGGTTAAAATGCGAAGTATCAATACAAACAAATTAACCTAACTATCTATCGATGATATTAACATTTCTCTAAATAAAATAAAGGTTATTTAACGAAGATTTGATATAATGTCCTATTTGTCTTAAATCTGAATTATTAGAAAATTATAAATTGCCTCCTCTTCCGGCCCAATTTATTTACCCATCGATGTTGCATAAGGCATCTTAATTTCTTAACACTCCGTTTTTACTATCTCGCCAGAGATAGTATTGCGATCACGAAAATTTTCGATGTCGCTATTTTTATGTTTTTATACGTTTTGAAGGTTCCTGAATCATTTTCACTAACGTTGAGAAAAATGTCTGTGTGTGTGTGTGTGTATATGTGTATGTGTGTGTGTACAAGATTACGCAAAAACGGTTTGAGTTAGAATCATGAAATTAGGTATACGAGCATTATTCAAAATTCGTAGATTTCTATCAACTTTTGAGAAATGTAGCTCAACCGAATTATAAATATAATATATTTTATAATTTATTTATTTTATTTAATAAATATCTGATTCTTAGTAAATGATTATCAGTCAATATTCTTTTTTATATTATTTTTTTAATAAATATAATAAATTATTATTATAATATCCATAATATTATTTTGTTTTAAATAAAAAGTAGAGGGACCTCACCAGCACAATTCCAGTAATGATTTTTTTTCTAATCGTGCGATAAGCCACTCAGTCAAATTTCATGGAAAAACAGAATATAAATAAAAATAGGATTAAAATTTATTTATTTTAATAGTCTTTTAGTTTGCATTGCAAAGTGAATATGATCGGTTGGACTGTTTGTCCGTCCACCTGGCCAGGTAATTCATTCATTCAAGTATTTTATTCATTCTCTTTAATTAAAAATATTATTTATTTGTTTTCTATCCACACTTTCTATTAAAATAAATATTTTAATTAATTATTTATGTTTTTTTTTTTGGATTAAATTATTTGATTTTTACGACTAAACGTTATCTACTTTTTGATCATTGATTTCATTTTTCATTTTTTATGCTCTCATCATCCTCTTTGGAATATATTAATTACAAATATCCATCAGCAAAGAGCCAAACATGCGCTGGTTTAATAAATATTATTTATGAATTTTAATTTATAATTTATAATTAATTAAATTTAATTTAAATATAATATATTATGTTATTGAATCCAATTCAAATTGCGAGATTGTCGAATGGAGACACTCCATCTTATTTTAAATTTAAAATAGAGGGAGAGAAAAAGTTTCAAATCATATTCGAATAGTCTATATATTATTAATTAATATCATTATTTTTTTTCTGAATTTAATACCAAGTTGATTTTCAAAATTTTCTATTCTTTATGCACATATAGTATATAGTCCATATATTGTGACAGTACATTCATACGTACTTCTACTCAGCAATCCATTCTGCTTCAAAGTGCTACTAGCACGTTTATTCATTTATTATAGTAATTATACTTATTTTATAAAATACTAGCTGCTCATAGCGCCTTCGGCGCTCTTCACACCTAGACGGGGGCTCCGCCCCCTGTACCCCCGAGTGTTACATAGTATTTGGTGGTTGAAAGTAGTAAAAGGTTTTCATCCATTTTGTTTCAATCAGTATATTACATAAAACATTCATTTCTTTTTGTGTTCTTATTTAAAAAATATATTTTAATTTAATCACTATATTAATTATATATTATTATTGTATATGCTATATCTATCTACCTATGTGGCTCAAAGATACTCGAAAGTTCTTAGCGGCAACAACCACATTTCTCCAAGTGTCCCTATCCTGAGCCCTTGTTCCATCTCTCTTACGTCCCTTCCTACGCGTTTTTTTCCAAGCGGGCGTTTTCCAATCGGTCTTCCCACCAATATCTTTTTCCTCTCCCATTCTAGCCACGTGCCCTGCCTATCGCAGCTTTTTCCCTTTTATAACCCTAACTATTTCTGAAGATGCAGAGAGGCCATGCAATTTCTTGTTATGTAGTCTCCCCCATACCCGGTGACCTCATCTTTCTTTGGCCAATAAATGCAGGGAAGAATCCTATTCTCAAATACTCTGAATCTACTCTCATCTCCAAGGGTCATAGACCATGCCTGCCACCCATATAATGCAACAGGCAAAATAATCTTTTTATATATTCCCTTTGATAATAATTTTCAAGAGATAAGCCTCTTTATTGCAGATAACAGGCGTTTCCCGATTGCAACCCCGATTTAAATTCTTCTCAAATATTATTATCCTTCGTGTTTACATTCAATTTTTCTACATATTCAAATTCTACATTTTGTATCTTAAGATTTTGTATGTTAATACTCTTCCTCTTTGTTACTAAATATTTTTTCTTATCACTATTAATTTCAAACCTCCATTAAATTATCTGTAATTGCAATTGCCGAATCTCCTATTATATTTAAGTCGTCTGGGTAACCTAATATTTTACAATTGATTTCCGCATCTTATTCTTTCTTTACTACCTTCAAGACAAATTTGAAGATTGAAAATTTGAAAAAGTTTATCCGGATCTATTGAGTGGTTCTTAAGTATTGTATATGTTATAATAGTGAAATAGAGTATAATATTTCTTGATCATTACATTTTGGTATTTTATTTTCATTGCTAGATTATTATTGAATATTTTTAATTATAATGAAACTTGAGAAAATGCAAAAATAGAGACTTGAGACCAGGGCCGCGGCGTGCACGTGTGCAAGGTGGGCGCTGCCCACGGGCGCCTGGTGTAGGGGGCGCCAAACTGACCATTCTTTTTTATTTTATTTTAAGTGTTTTAAAAATGAATCAAAATAATTGTGTACGTGAATCCTACGACACGTTTAAATATATTTTCCAAATTTGTTTGTTTTACTGCGTATCTTTCTAACCTTGCCCGTAACTGTAGCTTCGGGTGAACGAAGCTTCTCTAAGTTAAAAATTATAAAAACGAATTTGCGTTCGACATTGTCGCAGGAGCGCTTAACAGATCTTTCTATGATAGCAATAGAAAATGAAATCATGGATAACTTAGAAATATATGATATTATTAAAGGTTTTGTAGCTTCAAAGGCTCGAAGAATCCGAATAGTATAGTTTTGTGATGGAATTTCATATTGTATTATGTTTTCATTTTTGAATTTTTTTTATGTTTATTGTTCTAGAAATTTAACCTTGTTTCTATTGTTAATGAGTTAATTATTTTGTTATTTCCTATTATTATGTAGATAAATTCCTCTGTATTCATAAACACAGTTTTCAAAATTAAATGTTTTATTTGATTTTATTGTTCTATTGATAGAGGGGGCGCTTTTTAAAAATTTGCACACGGGCGCTTTGCACCCACGTCGCGGCCCTGCTTGAGACAATTTATAAAAATTAACGGTATAAAACTATAGATAAATGACCAATATATACATTCATTAATAGTATTAATTTAAATTAATTGATTTATTTGTTTTTTTTATTATTAAGTTCATTTATTAATTTTTCTAGATTTTAGTTAATTTCCTCCCTTAAAAGAAACTTATCTAATTCTGTGGTGCTAGGGGATTTGAAAATTATTCGTCGTAATATGAAGATTTCGCTTACAGTTTCTGTCATGTCCGACCTCCATCCAACAGTTATTTTCTCTCAAGTTTTTTGCTTCTTTTAATCATGTGATCTATATATTTAATTTTTTTTGATTCATTATAATAAAATTTAAACAAATAAAAATTTTCACTTTGTTAATTAATATAAATTTCAATTTAAACTGATTGTGAGTGATACGCTTAGCCAATACTCTGAATAATTTGTGTACAAAAATATTGAATGTTCTTAGCGAGATTTGATATAATGTTGTACGATTTGTCCTAAATCTGAATTAGAAGAAAATTATAAATTGCCTCCTCTTCCAGCCCAATTCATTTACCCACCCATGTTGCATATGGCATCTAAATTTCTTAAAACTCCGTTTTTTTAATTTAAAATAGAAGGAGAGAAAGAGAGTTTTAAATTATATTCGAATAGTCTATATATTCTATATATCAGTATTTTTTTTCTGAATTTAATAGCAAGTTGATTTTAAAAATTTTCAATTCTTAATGCATATGATTGATTACATGTGTTAAAATTTAAAAAAATTCAAATATTCTAATTTTTATATTTATATACAATTTAATATTATTTTTTATTAATATCATATCAAAAAAAGAGAATTTATTAAAAATTAAAAATAAAAAAAGAAGCCTATTAATAAAAAATTGAATGGTGATTTAAATATTTTATTAAATTAATTAAAATGAGACCTTTTAGAATAAATTATTTAATTGAAATGATATTTAAATATAAGAATTTAAAAAAATATTATATTCTTTGTTTGGCAATTGTTATTTAATTATGTGCAACATGATTCGACTTGCACAGAGCATCGTTATTTTTTATTAATATCACATAATAAAAATGAATCTTAAACATAATAAATAAAAAAGACATTTTAATAAATTTAAAAAATATACCCAATTTAAAAATGTCAAAAATTTAAAACAACTTTATATCATCATATTTTAATTTTTATATAATATATATATATATATATTTAGTAATTAATAATAGAGTAATTAAATTAAAATAAAAAACAAAGATAATATAATTCAGTCATTTTAATTCAGGTTAAATAATATTTTTTTTTATTATTCAATGATAAAATTTATATATTATTATATATATATTATAGAAAAGAAGAAATATTCAATTAAATAAAAAATAATTTAAGATAAAAATATGATCTAATAAATATTTTAATTAAATTGAGAACTTTTAGAATAAATTATTTAATTGAATTGATATTTGTATATTAGAATTTAAAATAAAAAGGGAAATATTATAATAATTCTTTGATTGGGAATAGCTATGATAATTCATTGTTTGAAATGATTCCGCTAGGCCGGCAGTGAGCCGCGAGCTGCTCTTGAATGAACAACACGGAGAATTATATAAACTTTAAAAAATTAATTTCTGCGGTTATTGTTGACATATAAATAAAATTTATAGCCTATGTTACTCTAGGGGTATATAAGAATATTGTGATGTAATTTCAAAGAAATCGGTTCAGCCAATTCTGAGTCTATAAAATAGTAATTTTCCGGACAGACAGACCGACAGACAGACAGACCGACAGACAGACAGACCGACAGACAGACAGACCGACAGACAGACAGACCGACAGACAGACAGACAGACAGACAGACAGACGTGAAAAATTCTAAAGTCACTTTTGGATTCTAGAGGTCATGAAACGCGAAGATATGCAAAAATTTTTAAATTCTGAGCAATGTGCAGACAAAAACCTTTTTTTATATATATAGATAAAATAAATAAAAGTCGTTAAAAGTAATCTCTACTTTTTTCGACTAAAATTTTTTTATAAACGTTAAAGATCGGCCACGAACTTTAACTTATATATTTGTTTAAAGAAGATATAATTATTTGTTGTGAAATTATGAAACTCCGACATGGAATTTCTTATGTATTTCTTATCTTTCAAATCTCCTGCATTAATATTTGATTTTTATTAATTTTATCTTATATATCAGGACATAAAAGTAAATTAAAATAATAATAACGATTTTTTATTATATAAAAATTTTTTATAAAAAAATATATATAATAAAAAAAAATATAAAAAGTCAAAAAATTTACTAATATTAGGATTAACTTCAACCTTTTATTATTTATTATATATTATTTATATTATATATGTTGCAGTCAAAGTGTACATTCCAGTCAATGTATACATTTACTAGCCAATGCATACATTCACTTCCCATTTTAGTCAAAGTGTTCGCTCACTATTGGAATGAACACTTTGACTAGTGAATGCATGCATTACCTAGGTAATGTATGCATTTACTAACCAACTGCAGTCAAAGCGTTAATTGATGAATTTCAAAATAAAATTTAGTTGGAACAAGTTTTTTTGACAAGCGCAGGACCATGATCACCGTTCTAGATTTAGCCGCTCGAATGTGCAACATAAAAATTTAAATAAAACATAAATGTTGAATCGGGATGATTAATTTGAAATTAGAACACACAATAATTAAGTTTGAACAATGAAAATAGGTTATATTAAATAAAAGTGAATATAAATGGTTACAATTTTAGTTTGAAATTAGAACACATAATAATTATAAGTTTGAACAATGAAAATAGGTTATAATATTAAATAAAATATATGCGAATAATTAAATTAATTATTGACTCGATGATTATTGCACTAGAGCTAGTTATAACATAAAAATACAAAAGCATCTAACATAGAAACAAAATAATTTGAAACACAAACACATTTATAAATAAGAAAAACACGTTATTTGTTTGAACAATTTAAACTTCCATGGCATTTGGAATTGCACAATTTTTTTGCTTTAAGGCATGCACCTTCCCGGTAAATTTAACCCACTTCCCACTTTGACTAGAAGCAGTCCGTGAATGCATACATCCACTAGCAAATGTGTTCATTTCGGTTAAAATGAATACTTTAACTACGGATTTTGGCAAATGTATGCATTGGCTAGTAAATGTATACATTTACTAAATGAATGCTTTGACTGCAACATATATATATAATAATATAAGTATATAGTATATAAATATTGAATTCTATTTTTTTTTACTTACTGTTGGTTAAATGGGCTTACATAGAAGTTAAATGTATTTTATCTTACAAGTATTATAAATTTTTAAATTAAAATTCGTGTTTTTTTAAAAAGTTTTATTACAGATTAGACAATTAAAAATTAAGTGCAACCATTGCATTAACCTATAAAATTTTATATTTATTAATACATTTTTCATGCTTTTTATCTTTAATATTAAATTATTTTTTTTTAATGTGAAAAAGTATATAATAAAATTTAATTTTTTAAACTGAAAAAAACAACATTTTTTTATTGTTCTTTAATCTCTAAATGAACTTTTATTTTATGAATAGGCTTGTTTCTTTCTTTCTTTAGCTGTTGGGCATTTTTAAACTCATCATGCTTGACCTTGGATACTACTTCTAAAACGAGCTCTCATTTACTTTGGGCCCCTTAAGGATTTTGCATATGCTAATAGTTCATTCTGGTACCAATAGATACTATTCCTTATATACATATATACGAGCTCAGGGCAGGTCAATAAGTCCATGACTTTTTGAAAGAAACGCAGGTTTTTGGATAAAAATTTATTTTATTTTTCAACGTAGTCTCCTTTGAGCTCGATACACTTCGTCCAATGTTTCTCCAATTTTTTTATTTGTATGTGAGATGATTTCATCGTTGGAGTCTAATCTCTTTCCGCCGTGGCATTTCTTCAGGTTTGGAAACAAGAAATAGTCATTCAGGGCTAAATTCGGAGAATAGGGCGGATGAGGGAGCGATTCGTATCCTAATTCATCTTTTTTCATGGAAATTCACTTTTCCCCTTTTTCTTCTCCAATCACAAGGTAGCCTGCTATGAATGGATGTTAAACAAAAATGAAAAGATCCTGCTGGTTCCAATTCCGACAGGAGTCAGCTGACGGTTGCTTGCGGACAGGAGCATTATTGCCATTTCATTAAAGATAAGGAAATTCAAAAGTCACGGACTTATTGACCTGCCTAATCTATAATTCTAATAAATTCCATTAAGGATAAAAGAACATAAAAATATAAATTATTTGAAAGCATAGCAGCTGTAAGAAAAAGCACTCCAAGGAAAGGAATTTCATAATACTTGTCAATTGGTACATCTTTTTCCAAACTTTTCTAAATTTTTAATATATTGATATAATCATAATGAATTTCAAAATAAAATATAGATTTACTCCCAAGATTGAATTATACTCATAAAATTCAACAAACACTATTTTTATAGTACTATACTATTTTTGAATATATTAATTTTATAAAGATTCGTTTATTTAAATAAACTGTTGCTGTTTTGTAAAATCGCCACAGGTTGAGAGGTTAGCGAAGCTGCCTCACATTCTCGTGGTCCCGGGTTCAAGTCCCGGGCCTGGCAAGGGAATTTCTCTAGCTGGGGTCTATATGACGGAGTCAGCCCAGCCTCCGGGATCAAAATTGGGAAAGCTACTTGATAGCGCCCTCGATCAAGAAAATCAAGGTAAAAGTTGAGAGGACCCGTTCTACTGGTCGTAGGACACCTCATCATTTATATAACCGACTTGATAGGCGTTGTCCTTGCGTAGAATGTTCAAAGTCAGAGGGTTTTTTTTGCTGTTTTGTGGGGGAGGGGGATAATGGGGGCTACTCATCTGATCAACAACTGTTGACACCGTTTTCTCCCATTCCATTTACCTCCTGAAAATAATCTAAATCCTTGTAAGTTCCGTTCTTAAATTATAAGTATTCTCATCATGTTTAATTAACATCCTCTATTTGTTTTGTAGTGTTATACAATTTTTCAATTAATTCCATTTATTTATTTATTTATTTATTTATAAATAAAAAGCAATGAATTAAGATAATAACATACCTGATCTATAAATCTAGAAATAGATATTTACACAATCTATGAGCTTTTATTCCCCCATTGTTTAATCTTTCTCTCTCTCTCTCTTAGTACAATGTTATACTAACCATACTTAACGTTACCATGTGTAAAACCAACCACATATTGCCTAATTCTTCTTCTTCTTCTTCTTAGCCTTATTTCCCACGGGGTGTGGGGTCGGCTCTCGTTAATTGGCGCCAACTAAATCTGTTGTTGGCGTCGTCTGTAGAGAGACCAGATGCCATTAGATCTCCCGTTATACGGCAGGACCAGCTGGTTTTTAGGCCTCCCACGCGGTCTTTGGCCCACTCAACCTTCGATGACGGTGATGATGGTATTGACGACTTTTGATGTAGCTGTGGACGATTTGAGTGAGGTTGATGGCAATGATGCTGATGCTGACCGATGTGACGATGTTCGTGTCTGTGATGATGTCGATGTTGATATTGATGTGGATGTGGATGTTGGACTATCTTCTTTAGCCCACCTCGTCCATAGGTGGGTAACCCTAACCCATTTCTCGCATCGCCCGGGTGCTGACAATGCGCGTCGCTTGCAGGGGACGCCCTAGCCGTTAACCGTATAACATTTCTCCATTAATTGCACAGGCCAACAAAAATTTTTTTTTGAAAACTTTTTTCACGTTAATAGGTGATGTTTATAGATTTTTTTGAGCTGAATCCAAATCTGGCCTTGGTTTTTTTGTATCACGCACAGTTTTTGAGCAATCTGTTTTTTAATGATATAGTATAAAACCACTTTAGTATATAGGGAAATTAATGAAACGCTATGTTAAATCATAAGCATGGTTTGTATTTACAGTTTAAAACAGTGACCGAATGTGTGTGCCATTATAGGTTTTTATTGATATTACAGGTTTCACTTGTCAGCTGGAATTGGTTTATACTTCCGTTCTCTTTTTTCTTTGAAGCTTCTTATGTAACTTTTTCTTCGATGTGTTGTTCATGAGACCAGAAATGTCTGAGCAGTATACTAAATCACCTTCTTGTTTAAAATACTTGGAAAATTGCTGCTCTCTCTTTCTATACACATGAATGCTGGTTCCAATGGCTAACAAGTTCTTTTCTTTCAGTCTAGAGCCAAGCAATTCAGCCTTTTCTTTAGTCAAGCCCAGATCCCTAACCAAGTCATTAAGCTCGATTTGTGTAAACACTTTAGGCTCTACATTTTCAGTAGTACAATGGAATTCTTCATCATCTTGTTCATTTGACTCGGATTGCACATCAGAAAATACTTCAATAGAATTTAAATCATCTGGTGGTTCAGGGACCGGTAAATCTACACTGTGTCCTACTGGTCGGATGGCAGACGGAAGATTAGGATAGCTTATTACCTTCTTGTTTTTTGAGTTATGACCAGTAATATCAACACTGCAAAAATAGCAGTCATCAGAATGATTTTTCGGCTCCCTTCATATCATAGGAACAGCAAATTTAAAGGTTTTTCTCTCCTTTTTTGACCATTTTCTTAGATCTTCAACACAAACATAACATACCTTATGTGGTGCCCAAGATTTCTCCTGATCACCCCAAGTTTAGTTCCAAAATATGATAGATAAACCTTTTTCACAAAGTCTGTAATGTTTCTTTGGTGTTTTTTAATCACAAACTCACCACAAATATAACAAAAACTGTCAGCAGAGTTTTTACAACCGCGATTAGACATTTTACTGAGCACATGTACTAGAAACGTTAAAGTGAGGTTTGGTTGACAGTAAAGAAAACACCAGCTGTTTGACCAGCAAATGTTTTTTGGCAGTGCTACCAACATCATCTACATCCATTAGATCTACTTTTCCAATTTACTTATAAATATTATAATACTATAAATCTGTTTAAATTCTCTAAATATCGCTAAACGCAAAAATCTCGAAAAAAATGCATTTAACTATAAAATGTGAAGAAATGGTAGGTGATTCAGTTTTTTAAGCATCATATTTGGATTCAGCAACCTAAAAAACATAATAATAAGGTATATTCATTAAAAAAGTTTTTTCATCGTTGGCCTGTGTTGTTGATGCGACGCGAAGATGATCCAGCCGGCCTGTCGCTACAGCCTGACGCGTGGATTGGAAAGAAGGAAGAGGAAATAAAGGGGATTGGGTCTGGATGGATGATTTGGGTAGGGCATGCACTCCCTCGGTCGAGGAATGAGAGAAAATGCATGTGCTCGCGTAGGGCAGTGGGCGCCACTCTGAGGTAGATCTGTCTCTCACCGGGATCGTGAGAAGGTATCTACCCGCTACCCGCTGCAACCGATGTTAAATTGAATTAAATTTTTATTTTTATTAAATAAATATATAATCTTGAGTTCTATGCTGGGATTTGAACTCAGGCTTCCTGTGTAGAAATCTCGTACTCTACCCACTCAGCCATGCTGCCTAATTATGGAAATATATTGTTATATCCTAACATTCCCTTATTTACAAACATTATACTCCTATATTTTTCTTCTAATCTTATATCTTATTCCACTCTCTCGAGGTTTTTTCATCGTGATTCGTTCGAATCCTACATCGTGTTCTTTCAAATTGTACTTCAAGACATTTATTGGAATAAAAAACCACTCATCCATTAAATGCGAAAAGAGCCAACCCTTTCCTGATTTAATCATGAGAAACTTGGCTAGTTTTACAATCTAACATAATTATTTCTTGTTTTTTTTTCAAATTTAGTAAATATTACATAAGCATCTTATTGCAATATAATAAATATTCTTCTTTCTTAACTTGTGTGTATATACTCTTCAGAATTTTAAACCTATACAAAATTGGATTATGTTGATAAATAATTTTTAATAAAATATCATAATTTTTTCAATTGATTCAGTCACAAAAAATATTATGAATTTATTAACTCCTTTCTTCCCCTCTCTCCATTAAATACATTTTTTGTTGTACATTGTATTTTACTACCAATTTTATTTTGAAGAAGTTATTTGTTAAACATTTGGAAATAATATAAATCTTAAATTCCATCAAACTGACTAATAACATCCAGGAAGACATAAATTAGCACATAATAATCACCTATTTTGTGTGTGTGATTTCTTTAATATATATATAATTCCAAATTAGTATTTTTATTATAGTTAAAAATTTTCATTTCTATTTGATATTTTCTTTAAGAAAAACTAATTTAGATGGATCTTTTCATGTTCTCACAATATTTCCATGGAAAGTTGGAAGGGAAATGATTGCATTGAAACGGTCTATCAATCAATGCCAGGAGGAATCTTAAAAAACATTTAATAATATCTCGAACAAATTTTGAATATCCCATTTTATTTATTTATTCTTTTATAGCTTTATTTTCCTATTTCTAGAATAATACATACACTGCTGTATCAATTTTTTTCTTTATAAATCATTTTAATTAAATTAATATCTATCTAATAGATGTCATTTTCAAACAATGGATCCATCATTCCATTGGTAAAAGATAAAAGGAAATAATGGAATTTTTAAGTGGGTGTGAAATATCAATATCAGTAAAAAAAATACTAGACTTGTTTTTCTGTTTCATTATCATTCTCATTTTTTCAAAATGCGGTCAAAAACTCATTTTCTATGTATATTCCACTTTTTATTTCTATCAATGTGCTTATTAAAAAAAATGTTCGATTATATATATACGATGCTTCTGTGTAAAGTGCATGGATCAGCCTAGTCTACTTTTCCAAGAGAACGAATGATGGGGAGGGGAGGGGAAGTACTCAAAGACTGAAGACAGGTCGTTGGTGAAAGTTGCCGTCCAGACGACACCGCTCAGCTTTCACGACGGACCCATTCACTGTTTTCATGAGTTGCAACGATTTCCCTCAACCTAGAATGAAAGAAAAATAAAATCAATCAAAACAAATTAAATAAAAGATTTTTCTTTCATTTATTTCATAGATAATTTGGAATAAAATAGTTTATCATCAATAGAATTATTTTAATTTAATATAAAATCTAAAATATTTATATCCTTAATGACATATTATAATAATAATATTAAATAATAAATATTAATATCAAAAATGGTAAATGTTAATAAATTTTTTTTTTGATTTATATCAATTAAATGAGTTGTACTAAAAAAAATTTGAAGTTCAACTTTACACTTTTTATATTGGGATTGAATTATTCAATTTAATTTTTTAAACGGACAAAAATTGAAGGAGGGTGAAGATTTATATTAGCCGCCTAGAACTTAGTCAACTAATTTTACAGCTTTTATTTAATCTTGTATTTCGATTTTGTTACATTTTTCTGATAAACTTTATTCACTGATAAAAAGTAACAAAAATATTTATTTCTTGTATGACATCTCATAGTATTTTCTTTCATAAATATGTGTAATCACATTGGATTATTATTTTTAAACAAAAACCTTTCTATCTTTTATTTATTCAAAAATATATTTAACAAATAATACTTTATGGTAAGCATTATTTGTAAATTATCTTAATATTTTTTGCGGGTTTCGTGACTTATATAGGTTGCCAAGTGTTTTTTTTTTTTTTTTGTTTTTTAGACCCATTTATTGAAATAAATAAATAAATAGATTATAAATAAATACAATTTAAATCACTTTATTTCATTTTATAAAAGCACTATAAAAACCAATTTGTTTTTAGGTAATCTTATTATCTTATCTTATCTTATTATACTAGCAAAAATTATATATATATTTGTATATTTTTGAGATATTAAACCTCTCGATTTTTTTGAAATTCACACCATAGATAAGATTTATAAAGAAAAATCGATCTGTATTGGTTTCAGCTACGGAAAAAATCAACTTTATTATTATTTTCTTAATTTAAAATAGTAAATCCAAATGACGTCATCAATAAGGTCATCCATATTTGCCTCTTGGCATTCTTTTTTAATTGATATTGTATTAATATTTTTTTATGTTTAAAATATTTTAAAATTTTTCATTTAATTTCTAAATAAAATATTAAGGCAGGCACTCTCTAAGTTTTGCCTCCAAACCCCGAGAGTTCGAATCTCGAGCAAAACACTTTTTTTCTTTTTTTAATGTTATATATATATATTTTTTTTACAAATTTATTAATTTTTATTATTTTTTAAACTAATAATTATGTCAATTAATTTTTTGTGCATAAATAAACATACATATATATAACATGTATATAAATAACTATATATAAAATTTGAATTTTCTTTCCTTTCGGATAAGTATTGAGTTGGTTTTCATTTTGAAAAACTTCAAAATAATTTATAACATTAAAAGATGAATTTTTAATTACTATAATTAATATTTTTTAAAAACATTTACTTAATATAAATACATAAAATCAGTTTTAAAAAATTAATATTTTCTTTTTGTTTTATTCAATTTGCAAATTTTTTTATAACATCAACTTTTCTATTCCTTTTGTTATCTATATATATAAAAAAAGGTTTTTGTCTGCACATTGCTCAGAATTTAAAATTTTTTGCATATCTTCGCGTTTCATGACCTCTAGAATCCAAAAGTGACTTTAGAATTTTTCATCTCTGTCTGTCTGTCTGTCCAGAAAATTACTATTTTATAGACTCAGAATTGGCTGAAAAGAAAAAATATTTAGTAACAAAGAGGAAGAGTATTAAGCAATAAAGAGGTTTATCTCATCAAAATTATTATCAAAGGGAATATATAAAAAAAAATTTTTGCCTGTTGCATTATATGGGTGGGAGGCATGGTCTATGGCCCTTGGAGATGAGAGTAGATTCAGAGTATTTGAGAATAGGATTATTCCTAGCATTTATTGACCAAAGAAAGATGAGGTCACTGGGGAATGGCGGAGACTGCATAACAAGAAATCGCATGATCTCTCTGCATCTTCAGAAATAGTTAGGGTTATAAAAGGGAAAAAGCTGCGATAGGCAGGGCACGTGGCTAGAATGGGAGAGGGAAAAGATATTGGTGGGGAGACCGATTGGAAAAGATCCGCTTGGAAAACCAAGGACGCGTAGGAAGGGACGTAAGAGAGATGGAACAAGGGCTCAGGATAGGGACACTTGGAGAAATGGGCTTGTGCGGCCAAGAACTTTCGAGTATCTTTGAGCCACATAGATACATAGATATAACACATATACAATAATAATAATATATATAATTAATTTATTGATTAAATTAAAATATATTTTAAATATGAACACAAAAAGAAATGAATGTTTTATGTAATATACTGATCGAAACAAAATGGATGAAAACCTTTTACTACTTTCAACCACCAAATACTATCTACCACTCGAGGGTACAGGGGGCGGAGCCCCCGTCTAGGTGTGAAGAGCGCCGAAGGCGCTCTGAGCAGCTAGTATTAAATAAATTTATCAAATTAAAATTGCACTAAAAAGAATAAAATAATATAAATATAAAAAAGATTTTATAAAATAATTTTTCTATAAGCCTGACAAAGTTTATGGATGAATTTCTTCATATACAACGAAAAACGTTTGGCGCATTTCGTTTTCATTTGCTTTCTATTTTATTTCTATGCAATTAAATTCCTTTATAGAACTATAATTTATATAAATACTTACATACCACACTTAAACACTTCATTAACAAGTAACACTATTTCTTCTGATATAATCAACAGTTTTGACTTTGATCAATAATTTGTAAATTTAAGAAAATAATCATTCTTTTAAAATTTGTTACATACTTTGATATAAAAATATTACATTGAAAAATAATAAAATATTAATTTCTTAAATCTTAATCTATCAATTTTATTGCATAATAAAAAAAATTGTCAGTTTATGTGTTTAATAAAATTTTTATTATTACAAAAAATTTGACTTTATGTTTCATATAAATAAATAAAACTAAATGCGCCCAACGTTTTTCCTTGTATATGAAGAAATTCATCCATAAACTTTGTCAGGCTTATAGATAAATTATTTTATTCTTTTTAGTCCATGAGAAAAACGTTATTTTATAAAAATTTTTTATATTTATATTATATTTTTTATTAATAAAATTAGATTCTCCGAAGATCTGCAATCTTTAATTTTTTTAATTATATTTTAAGCCTTTATAATTTCTCCACCACCTTACTATTTTATATTATCAAAATTAAATAAATATTCTCATCTTCCTATTATTTCATGTATAAAGTCCTATATTCCTTCATTTAAAAAAACAATGGTCAATAGAAATTTCTCATCCTTCGTCACTTCCTAAATTTTATATTTCATTCTCAAGTATCCTAGTTTGAATTTCATGTTTCTTGATGAAAGATTCATTTTGATGTTCTACTTTTTAATAAAATATAATAATAACAATAATAAAAGAGAATCCTTTTCTTCCGTACTTGTTTTAAATACGCATTCGTTCTTTCTACTTTAATTCAATGGTAATTTATTAATATAATAAATAGAAGAATGATATTCTATTTCAATATATTATTGATGATGAACTATTCAATATAGAATCTCTAAAATAATAATTGTAAAACTTATTTTCTCTTATTTATAAATATGACTAGGAAAGTTATTTTATTTCATATAAAAAAGAGAGAGTTAATTATTTCCTTCTCAACTCTATATAAAAGTTTATATAAACAAAGATAAGATACATAAAAGATTCGATTAAGCTCAGCGCAATTAAATCGATGATGGGAATGGAGAATATTTTTGTCCTCCAGGAAGTGGTCCAGTTCCTTCCGGGATAGGGTTCAGTCACCGGGGCGGATTCATTCATTATACAAGACAAAAATTAAAAATGTAATTGTTTACAATTCTTTCGGGTAGAATGGATCTTTAGTTCGATTTTGTTTATTATAATAGGTGATTGTTATTTAAAATCAAATGAGAAATCTATTTTGCATAAAATACTATTTAACATTTAAATATTTAACTAATGATTGTATATTCTGTTAACAATTTTATATCCATTACAATATGTCGGTTACAGGTGAAATAGGTTATCAAAATTAAATCCCGATACCGTTGGTCAGTCACATTTACAGATCATTTGATCAAAATATTTTTTTAGACTGAAGGATTGAATTCTAAAAACTTCTAATTAGACATATATATATATATATGTATTATAATTAAATGAGAGTAATCATTGGAAACAAATTTAATATTAAATAAAATATATTTATATATCCTATAATATATTATTAAATTATCCTCCTTTGTACATGCATCTCATTGAATTTATTATACTTCCTAAATTATTTATTATATTAAAATTCAAAATTTCACTTAACCTATTCAAATTCATCAAAATTTCATGGCATTTGTTATAAATAATATATAATTTCACAGATAATTTATTATTATTATTATTTTTAAGATAAATATATAAAAAAAAAATACTTCTTAAAAACAAAACAATTTTAAATGGCTTCTAGTGGGAATGAGGTTTGTTATTATTTTATTTCCTTTTCTAAATTGCTAAAGATCTAATGATGGTTATCTACCAGGTGTAGAAGCATGAAACCGGAACTTCCCTATATATGATGCTCAATATCAGTTTAAAGACCGTAAGACTGCTTCTCCTGTAACAGCTGACGAAGATTGTCAAGACACAATAACCTAAGTTTCAAACACCGGTATATTTTTCTATAACCTCAAACATGTCAAGTTGTGTGCCTACAAACTATGATTTCCGGACAGCATTGGTTTTTTGCTATCATTTGAAGAAAACTGCTGCATACGGTGAACATGCTCTTTGCAAAACTCAATGCTTTGAGTGATTTAAAAAATTTAAGAGTGATGATTTTG
The DNA here is from genome assembly GCA_963082975.1 of Labia minor. Taxonomy (NCBI): domain Eukaryota; kingdom Metazoa; phylum Arthropoda; class Insecta; order Dermaptera; family Spongiphoridae; genus Labia; species Labia minor. The sequence continues at coordinate 72,587,248 of OY720348.1, forward strand.
ACGTGAGAAACGAAGAGTGTGGGAAACTATCGAAAAAGGGTATAATATATTATGAGCTACTAAAACCTGGCGAAACCGTTAACACTGATCTCTACCAATAACAAATGATAGATTTGAATCGAGCAATATGTGAAAAACGACCGGAATATGCAAAAAGGCAACATAAAGTCATTTTAATTCATGATTCACACACAGCAAAACGAGTCTCGGATACGATCGAGGCGTTCAATTAGGAAGCACTAGCGCATGCGGCTTATTCTCCAGATTTGGCTCCGTTTGATTACCATCTATTCGCAACATTGGGACATGCACTCGCCGAACAACTCTTCGAATCGTATGCAAATGTACGAAAATGGCTCGACAAATGGCTCGCTTCAAAGGAAGAATTATTTTGTTGGCGTGGCACTCATAACCTGCCGAAGATGTGGGAAAAATGTATAAATTCGAATGGAGACTATTTTGAATAAAATATTTTTTATAATTTTCAAATAATTTCAAATTTTACAAAAAAAATCCGGTTTTCATACTTCTACGCCTAGTAATAGACATTTGTTAATGTTATTAATGTTTTCTATTTGAAAGTGAAAGGTTAACAAAACAGAATATATTATTTTTAATGTTTTATGAATACAAAAATATTTTCAAAACGTCAATTAAAATAACTAAATTATATTGTTTTTGTTTTTGTTTCAATTATTAATTACAACGATATTTTAAGTGCAAAAATGATTTCTTGGTTAATTAAAATATGTTTTTTTAGACAAATGATATAAACGAGATGTTTTAAATTTATTTCTTTTTTATATTGAGTATTTTTTTTAAAATTAAAATTTGTTTTAAATCAAAATTATTGTATTCTATTATATTTTTTTATTAATAGGCTTCTTTTTTTATTTTTAATTTTTAATAAATTCTTTTTTTGATATGATATTAATAAAAAATAATATTAAATTGTATATAAATTTAAAAATTAGAATATTTTAATTTTTTTAAATTTTAACACATGTAATCAATCATATTCATAAAGAATGGAAAATTTTGAAAATCAACTTGGTATTAAATTCAGAAAAAAATACTGATATATAGAATATAATAGACTATTCGAATATAATTTAAAACTATATCCCTCCTTCTATTTTAAATTTAAAAAAAACGGAGTGTTAAGAAAATAACATGCCTTATGCAACATGGATAGGTAAATGGGCTAGGGTTATAAAAGGGAAAAAGCTGCGATAGGCAGGGCACGTGGCTAGAATGGGAGAGGAAAAAGATATTGGTGGGGAGAGACCGATTGGAAAACCAATGACGCGTAGGAAGGGACGTAAGAGAGATGGGACAAGGGCTCAGGATAGGGACACTTGGAGAAATGTGGTTGTTGCGGCCAATAACTTTCGAGTATCTAGATAGATAGATATAACATATACAATAGTAATAATATATATAATTAATTTATTGGTTAAATTAAAATCTATTTTAAATAAGAACACAAAATGAAATGAATGTTTTATGTAATATACGGATTGAAACAAAATGGATGAAAACCTTTTACTACTCTTAACCAAATACTATGTACCACTCGGGGGTACAGGGGGCGGAGCCCCCGTCTAGGTGTGGAGAGCGCCGAAGGCGCTCGGAGCAGCTAGTAAACGTATAAATATTTTCATAATTTTTTGGCATTGAATGCTTTTGTAAAATAATAACCCAGTTTAGTCAATGCTTACCCTTTTATATTTTTACAATTCCTATTTTAGAAATTTGAGAATCATTTATATACGGTATTTAATGTATTAAATCATTGGAAGAACGATTACTTTTACAATCACCTCTGTATTTCCAATTTCTTTTCAGTTGGTTTTAATAGCGTTTCATCTTTGATAGCCGCTACGGCTCTTTCCATTACTTATATTCATTGACCTTGGAAATTTTAATTATGATCACCCTATTTTCCAAATAAAATTTATATCTAAAATCTACTTTGAATAAATGAATTACTTCTTTTGTTTTGTTTTTTTTGCTCTGTTCTATATTTATTTATTTATTTTTTTAATTGCATATTCTGATAAATTGTTAATTAAAAATATTATTTTTATTAAAACTTGTTTAAATAGATGAATTAAATTGGGTGTATTATAATGCATTTATTATTTAAAATATTTTTATTCTAAATGACATGCCTATTTTTGTCTGGGAATAAAACACTTTCTAATTATTAAGGTTAGCTCCTTTGCATTATTAACAGAAAGAAAGAGAAAGAGAGAGAGAGAAACAAAGAGCTTTTTCTATTTAAAATATGTAACTTAGTTTTTAATTGTTTTATTTTAATGATTATCTAGTTTATTTGTTCCAGGAGTAGGCGATCTTTGGGAAATGTCATGTAAGTACTAGAACGAAAATTTTTAAATAAATAATATTTAAAATGTTTTAATTTTTTAATGTTTTTGATATTTCTAGTAAATATACCAGCACCTCCTAGAAGATCATGGATCCATTTGATTGAACAAAATATAGAAGATAAAGAAAGTATGTATATATTAAACTTTCTAGTATATCGAATCATTTTATTTTTTAATTTTTCTTATTTTTCTTATTTTATTCCATTATTTATTCCATTATTTGTTTTTTATTTTTTTAAATTATAAATTATATGAACTTGGAGAGATTGAATCCCTCCACATTTAAGATCGTCAGACCAGGACTATAAATATCTAATGAATTATTATTTTTTTAGGTGTTTTTAGTGTTTTTTGCTACAATATTTTAAGTCCACAATATGCTAAGAAATTAATGTACCGATATTGCCCTAATTGGGCCCTTGAGTGGGATCATAGAAAAGCCAATATCTTATCGGAAATCCAATATTATAAGGGTGATATAATTTGTCTACAGGTATCTATCATTTGTTGTTTTTTATTATTTTTCCTTAATGCATTATATCCTTGAAAACCTAATCTCTATTCTAACTGTGCAGTTTCGAAAGCTTTGGTTTCATTCAAGTAGCCCTAAAGCAGGGAGCGTGACAAACAATCCACGCTTCTATGAATATTATAATCATATAGTGGAAAACTCCAAAAACTTTCCCTTTAAAATTTTGTAATTGATATTAAAGGCAAATGTTATTTTTAAAACGAAACCAAGAAAAAATGAAAATATTCCCTACACAAGCTCTTGCTTGAATATCTCGAAATCATTTGATTCATGTATTCATTTAATTTAATGCATTCATTGAATTACAAATTCAATTTTTTCTGAAAATACAAAACAAAAACTATTTAAAAAGAGCTGTCATTTTTTCTCTTAATTCTTTTCTAGGAAATACCAATGGATCAGTTTAGCGATTTTTTCGAGCCAGGATTAAAAGCTCTCGGCTATATAGGAATTTATGCTCCGAAAAGTCGAGCATGGACTATGAATCTACATGAAAGAAAACGTGTCGATGGCTGTGCAATATTTTATAAATCGAACAAGTAAGATCAATAAAAAAGATGGAAACAATTTAAAATGACATTTTTATGAAATACAATTTTCTCTTTAGGTTTGAATTAATTAACCAACACATGATCGAATTAAATCAGGTTGCTCAACGTAATTCAGAAGGTTGTGAACATATGATTAACCGGGTAATGATTCGCGATAATATAGCTCTTGTTGCATTGTTAAAAACTAAACACCTTTTTTGGGATCCAGGTAAATAAAAAAAAATAAGTCACAATATATATTTATAGATTTGAATTTCTTTTTTTATCTTTTTTGTTTTCGTTTTTCAGGAGAAAATGGTCGAATGGTCAGTCATCCAAAAACACTTCTTATTTGTAACACGCATATTCATTGGGATCCTGAGTGGTGTGACGTAAAACTTATTCAAACAATGTTACTTCTCAATGAAATTCAAAATTTTTGTAATGATTATAAAAAATCTCGCCAAACTAAATCTGATATTCATATCGTACTTTGTGGTGATTTTAATTCTACTCCAAATTCTGGTACATGTTTATGTTAAATTGCTATTACATGAGATCATCATATAAATTTTAATTTGTTTTTATTATGATAGGAGTAACTAAATATATAACATCAGGAAAAGTACGAGGAGATCACGAAGATTTTAAAAAACTTGACTACCGACCAGCTCTAAATAAAATATCATCATCGGACAAACCAAATGAATTTGGTCATTATTTAAATTTATCTACAGCATATAGTAAAGATGATCTCTTATTCACTAATTTTACGTAAGTTATTAGTATTCTTAGATGAAATTATTATTATTATTCCCTTTTATCTCAGATTTTATCTGGTCTTTAGTAGAAGAATACGCGGACCGTGGTCAAGCGTATTTTCTTTATAGCTTTTGGGTTTATGAAGTGTTTAAAAATTTTCTATTGATTCAGCATGTATCGATAATAAGTCATTTTTGTAATTGTATTGGGATTTTTGGATATATGTAGTTTTAAATATATGTATGATATTACTCTTGTTGATACTGGTGAATTTCCATTTTTGTTTTGATAGCATTTATAAATATTTTTCCACTTTTTCTCTCGTTTTCTTTTGAATATTTGTTATGTTAAGTACAGATTCTGTGTGTTTGTCTCCTCGCGCGCGCGTATCTCCTTTATTGTGTCTGTTATTATATCGATAGTTTTTTTTGTTTTGTTTTATATTCTTTATATATATATTCTGTTTTCATGTTGTTTTAATGTATTTGATGTGAAATTTGGTGTTTTCATTGTGTATATTAATGTCTTAAAGATGTATTGACTATATAACTATTTCCCACAACTATTTAGATATAAGATTATAAAAAAATAATTATTTAAATTTGATTAAATCATGTTACTAATTTAAAAATGTTATAAATTACAGATTTGATTTCAAACAACAAATTGATTATGTATTTTTTTCAAAAAATAATCTCAGAATAGCTGGAATGTTAGGCCCAGTTTGTGAAGATTGGGTATATGATTATAAAATTCCTGGATTACCTCATATTCACTTTAGTTCTGGTATGTTATATATGTCATTTTATAAAAGTGTATTTTTTATATCCTGATTATATTATATATATATATATATATGAGAACCTCGATTATTCAAACTCATATTCAATAAATATGGATAATTGATTCGTTTGTTTTTTATTTTTAATCTTATATCTAAGTATACTTTCTATAAAACAATTCCAATTTTTTCTTGCTCTCATAACTCCGGTTGATTAAAATCCCAGATAATCGAGGTTCTACTATATATTTATATATATTAAATAAATGATGTAAAATATTCTGATATTGAAATAGAATAATCAATGTACAAGTATAAGATGTCATTCTATTTCAGAACATAATTTAATACATATAAATAAATATTTATGTTATTAACAACATAATAGGTTGTTCAATAAGTTCGCGGAACTTAACGCGCAAATTAACACTCAAAATATTGCTCACTGTGCCCAATGAAATGCCTAAAACCTCTGTTAAATTTCTTTCAGTCAATAGACGGTCTTCCAATACCATATCTTTTATTTTTCCGATGATTTCCGGTGTTGATGCAGTTTTTAGACATCCCTCTCGCTCCGCCAACTTATTGAACAACCTAGTATAATATCTAATATATTTTTGAATTTTTAAAAATATTTCATTTTCTAGACCACATTCCTCTTTTTGTTCAACTCCAATTTATACCACGAAGCCCTACTGCCAACAACTTAGATGATAAAAATAATACAAAGAATTCAAGATTATCTAAAAGATATTAATTCCATGATCTTCGCATATCTAAATAATTAAGGTAAGCTTATTATTAATCTCACTTTTATTTTAAATTTTTTAAGTGTTTGTTTTAATTTTTTCAATCAAAATTTAATAATTAATTTTAATATTAATTTTTATTAAAAATGATTTATTATTCCTATATAAATTTGAGATATTAAAATGAATAAAAGTAGTAGAATTATTTATTATAATATTATATTAATATTATATTATATTATCAATATTGACTTTTTAGTAAATAAGCAACTATTATTATCTGATGATCACATGTCCATAAACAATTGACTCAGATTAATCCTGCCTCATAAAAGTAAGTAAGATTATAATCTTAATGAATACGGCCTTCATGTAAAATTTATTATATTCTACAATGGATAAGAAAATATTGGATCGAGTAATTGAACTAAATAAGTATATGTAAATATATTTTTAAATAAAAACTACAAATTTTAGAAATATTATAGTCAACCTTTATAAGATTCTGTATAATTTAAATACAAATTATGGTAAAAAATCAAATTATGTGCAATTTTAACAATTTTTATATAGTTTTTTAAATTTATTTTAATAAATGACGAAATATATAAATATTTTTTTTATATGGATTTTTTATATATGTTTTTATTTATTTATATATTATACTTTAGAACTCGATCAGATATTGGCCGTTCACAATATTGTTTAAATATCATAAATTAATAATTAGCTTTAGTTGCTTGAATACATTCATATTGTATCTGTGATAAATAATTAAACTATTTTCTGCAATTGAATGATGCATTAAATAAATAAAATTGTACTATGGAAAATCTTATTCAAATTTAAATGTGAAATTATATGTTAAAAAATTTTATGATGACTGAATACGCTTTTTTAAATTGATATTGTTAATGTCTTAAGATTTATATTATTTTTTTAACTGTCTTCTTTAACTTTATAGTATTTTACATTTTACATCTATTCTAAAAGATTTAATTTATGTTGACATATAGTGTCAAAAATATCTATTAAAGTTTATATCTCAACATTTTAGAATAATTTACATTTTTGTTTATAATAACATATTTTTTATATATTATTGTGTTTATATTTATTGTCATTATATATAAATGAATCTCTAATAAAAATTTTTACCGACCGACGATAGTAAGGGAGGTATTGTTTTCACACCAAATTTCACATATGGAGATTTAAAATTCAAAAGAAAATGCATACATAAATATACAGTAATAAAAACATTAATACATTTTTGGCTTTCTAAAAAACATTTATTTTTATATAGGTTCATTTTTTCTTAACTATTTTTTTCTTTTTTCTTCGTTTACTAATTTCGTTCCATAGTACAGTATTTAATATTATTAAGATTTATTCATATTATTAACGTACCTATACCACTAGAATATATATATATATATATATATATATATATATGTATACATGTTTAAAAAACAATTAAAAATTAAAAAGAACACTTACTTAAAAAACTAATAAAATAAACAATTTAATATATTTAACTTTGATAAAATCTCAATTCCATTAAGGATATAATCTGTTGATTATTTAAATGATTGACTTAGTTATGATTGAAATACATCAAAAATATTTAAGTCCTCCTTTTTATAATATTTCAAATATATATATTATAACTAAGTGTGTTCTTTTTTTAGCAACTATAGACTTATTTTACTTTTTAAGTCCACTTATTATTCTCTATTTAGGTGCCATAAATCATTTATTATTTATCATGGATTTTACTTCAGATTATGATTACTTAAATTGTTTTATTAAAAATAACATTTAAATGCACACCAATTGCAATACATTTATATTTTTATATATATGTTTGAAAATTGTATATATTTTAATGTAAATATAAATGTTAAGGATAAAAACCCTTTTTCTAATAAAAACAAAACTTTGGCTGTTTATAAACTTTCACTATTAATAAGTTTGTATATTTCTAAACCACACACCATTTATGAATTTATACTGTTGGAAGATGATAATAAAATAAATTATTTTTAGCTAAGTCATTATCATATTATATTTAATAGATTGTACATGTATACAATTATCTATTGAAAATAGATAATTGATTTATAGATTTATTTATTTATTTAAAATATCGGTTCTTTTGATGAAATGTCATAATACAAAAGAAGGTGTTTCTCCTTAATTGAAATCCAAAATATATTACCAGATACTCGCATTTATTTTAAATAATTTATTTTCTGTGAATTATCTTAATTGTTAATTATTTAATCTATACTTTTTGTTTCCAGGTGTAAAAATTAACAAATGTACATCAAAAGTAATAAGTGGCATAATCCCCGAAATAAATTTCAAATATGTTCCTTCCCACTCTCAAAAAAATTCGAGATTAATATCTATATTTTAGTTTGGGGAAAATATTAAATTACAAAAATAACTTTTCTTTACAAAATTTAAAATTATATATTTATTATAGAAATCCAAATTTAATTTAATCCTAAATATTAATATATTATTATTATTATGTGTAAACACATCATTATTTAAGATTATTTCTTGTTAATGTAATTATGAATTAAAACTTTACTGTTTCACTAAAACATTCTTTTTCTTGATGAAATCCATTTTCAAAATAATAAAAATATATATTTTAACATAAGTAAAGAATAAATAATGATTAAATATTAAATATCAAGATGTAATAATAAGTATAAACTCTCTCCTATTAAAAATTGAAAAAGAAAATACTAGCTTTTGCCTAGTCTCCTTTATCTTATGTAAATTTTCACTTTAATAATATTTTCTAATAACATTTTAATCAAATTAACTATTAATTAAGCGTTTCGATAGAGATTTTTCCACCACTACGAATCTGATAGGAGGGACGGATATCCTTTTGCCCTCTCACCTTCATTTGAGTATTTTCAATAATGATTTTTTAAGTTATTAGTGATAATTTTTAGTTACCATACACTTCATTGATAAGGAATTTTATTCTCTTTATGATTTCATATTTATATATAATATTTAATTAATGACTTCTTCTTCTTCTTCATTGTGCCGTCCCCTTTCGAAGTTTGGACATTCACATAATCACTGCGACCTTGGAGACTGCCGCCCGGAAAAGACCAGAGGTCGAAGAAAAGCCAAACCATTCCCTCAGGTTTTTGAGCCAGGATGTTCGTCGTCTCCCGACGTGCCTTCTTCCTATGATCTTGCCCTCCATGATTAGGCACAGCATAGAGCATAGAGCATAGAGTATCTCTCATTGCCCGAGGTACTCCAATTTTCGCCTCTTTACATCTAATAAAAGCTCTTGTTCTTTTTTCATATGGAGCAAGACATTCTGATTTGTTATTCTATCAGTCCAGGAGATGCGGAGCATTCTTCTATATATCCACAGTTCAAAGGCTTCTATTTTATTACACAGATCCTTATTTGGGGTCCATGACTCCACACCATAAAAGAACGTCGAGAACACAAAGCACCGTACCATTCGCATTCTAAGTCGAGGTTAAGATTCTTGTTGGTAAGGAGCTTTCGCATTGAAAGGAAGACACTTCTAGCTTGCTCGGTTTTAATTTTAATTTCTTGAGAGCCTGTCCAGTTTTCGTTGACAGTACTGCCTAAATATTTGAACTTACTCACTCTCTCTATTTGCTGGTTTTCAATTACCAAAGGTGGAATTTGGCAGTAAATTTTTGACACAACAAGATATTTTGTCTTATTAATATTTATTTTAAGACCATATTTCTTGCTGTGATTATTAATCTTTTCAAGCAAGGAATGCATCTGTTCTCCTTCTGATGTTATTAATGCAGTGTCATCTGCGTAGCGAAAATTGTTTATTAACAATCCATTTATTATAATACCCTCAGTGCAGTCTTCCAGTGCCTCTTTAAAGATATATTTTACGTAGAGTTTGAAAAGCAAGGGTGATAGGACGCACCCCTGTCTTACCTCTCTTTTAATTCTATTTTTTCAGTGAATTCTCCTTCAACCCTAACGTTTGCCAATTAATATTAATTTATATTAATAAAGATAATAGATTATTCTATAATGGCTTGGCTAATTTAGTGATTTGTTTTTATCATTAAAATTAAAATACTTTCTAATGCTTCTACTAATTATTGTTTATTATTATATAAAAAATATACGAATTTTCAATATGATGATTTAAAATATTCTTCTTGAATAGAAAAAAATTTGTAAATATCTAAAATTAATATAAAGTGATATTTTTGATATTGAGAAATCATGAATTTAGTTTTAAACATTTTCGAAATTTTATCAAAGCACCTGGTATACCAATTACAAAATAAACGAAAGTAAAAACAGCCAAGGTAGCTATCTATAATTTTACGAAACTCTTGAAATTGAAATGAATCTACTGAATAATTTTATTAGATCATTAATTGATTGTTATTTTATCATTATAATATTGTTTAATTCTAAAAATATTATATTCAGAACTCTCTCTCTCTACACAACAATATTTTTTATTTTAAGTAATTTATAAAAGAAATCTTTGATCAAAAAATGGATATGTGTAGTAAATATAATTAAATAATATTTTTTTAAACAAAAATTATGTATCTCTCTACTGTTTATGTAAATCTATCAATTTATATAAAATTCAATCGCATTTCCTAGATCAGTATTTCTCAAGTTATATTTAAACTGAGATATTTGTATATTTTAAATATAGTGTATAGACAAATTAATAATATATATTATTAATTTTTGCTATTTACAATAATCATTTTTTAATTAGTATTCTTAAATAACTTCACTATCTTAATAATTGAATATTTTTTTTCTTTAAATCACAGCCTCAACATATCTTCAATATATATACATATATATATATATATATATATATATATATATCAAATAATTAAATTTTTAATTTAGGTAGAAAATTATATAAGAATGATATTCATTCAAAATGTTTTTGCATGTCTCAAATATTTATTATCTTAAAAAATATGAGTTTGTTACACTTAAGGCTGTGACTTTGTTAAAAATGACAAATTTGTTTCAATTCTTTTTATTTATATTAATTAATTTTACTTAAATAATGAATAAATTATCCCTACATCGTTTGAGATATGCAGAATATGCAGATATGAAGAAGATAATATTTTATATTCAATTAAAGAAAATGTTTATTCAATAAGCTATACATTATATGTTAAAATTTCTATTCTGTGATTTTCAAGTGTACCACTCTATTTAATAGCAGTACATACCTACATGATTAATATATATATATATATATATATATATATGATAATTGTCAATTTGATCTCGATAAAATATTATACACGTATTCATATCCTAACACTCATAAAAACGTAAAGTTATATAAAATCAATTTATTTTTTAACTTCTAATGCTCCTCTATGAAACATTTGAAATAAATTACAACAACTATTAAATATATATTTCGCGATTGAATAGTAAATTAAATAGTTTTATCTCTGTTGTTAAAAACTTCAGGATTTTGAAATGTCTGAGGAAAATGCATCAATAGATAAAATTAACAGACGTCGCACATATTTTCAATAAAATCTTTTTAATAATTAAATAAAAAAAATGTAAAAAATTTCGGGTACTAAAATTTGGCCTTTTAAAATTAAAAGAACGATTTAGAATTTAAAATATAATTGAAATTTATTAGACAAATGTTTTCTCATCAAAATTTATATTTTCATTTGCATTGGAATGAAAATACACATAAGCAAACCTCCATGGGTGTATATATGTATGTATGTAATGATTATAAATATATTTTGCTTTAAGTCGGATATTAAAACTGTCCCAGACAAAAAGTATGTTACAAAGTTTTAAGTAATAATAGCAATGATCGACCAAAGATGTTAGAAATGAGCTATTTTCATTAGAATACACGACGTTTTGACTCCATTTTCGTGATTTCTTATCCATTTAGGTTCTTTCCAAAGTTATCATAAAATGATTAACTATTTATATATATACAATTTAAATCGAATAGAACCGATAACTATCTGTATAGATTCTTAAGACAATGAAAAAATAAAGGTATTAAAAGAAAAGGCAATAATTATATTTAAAATTATATACATTTTTATATCTAGTTCATACAAATACACAATAACGTATTACTTACGCACAAATATACCAAATTTGTAATGAATTATAAACATTTTATAAATTAAAATTAAATAATAAACGATGGTTTAATGAATGGCCCGAAACATTCATCATTTTTCTTAATAATTAGAAAAGAAACATTTTAATCATTATTTATATTAAGGAATGAATTATCAATTCTATGAAAAAAATATCAATTGATTTTTGTGAATTTAAATCACTGATAATCTTCCACATTTTAGTACAAATTGAAAAGCTTTATAGAAACTGAAGGCTTCCCTAGTCGATTTAAATTTGGATTTTATTTAAATAGATAGACATATCAGGAGCGCAGGGTATCAAGCTTCTTTCTTCATGATTATTATTATCGGTTCTCGACCAAAGAGCAAAACGGCTTAAAATGAAAATAACTCATCAAAAACATACAATCAATCTAGTTGTAGTCAAGTTTTTCTTCGTGCAAATATCAAAGCCACCGAACTCTAATAAATAATTATTAGACCATTAATTAAGACTATTTACATAATAAATTATGATTTATTGTAGAAAAGATTTAAAATCACTTTTTTAATATATTTCTATTAATAAAATATTAATTTATGAAATGATTATTTATTTATTAATTAAGGTATACACGTAAGTATGAAAACTTCACCTCCTTTGTGACTCTAGAAGTATTTCTTTAAGTAATTGTAAGTGCATTAAAACTAAAAAGATACTTTAAAATACTTGTAGGATCAAAAAGGCTGTGAATATCTTACCAAATATTTCTCCCCAATCACTATATATATATATATATATATACTTGTATATATCCAAAATGAATTGGCCTAATGTCATTTGTTTTTTTGTTGCTAATTTAGTTTTAAAAATAATTAATATATATATATGTAAGATTTAATTTAATGTTTTAATTTTTAAATGTTGATCTGTAAGGTTTCATCACCATAATAATAATAGATCATCCACGAAGGTCGCATTTCAAAAATCGAAATTATGAAATGTATGTACTTAATAAATGGTATTTAATTAACTTTTTTGTTTTTGTATTAGATAAATAAATTTGGAAACAATTTTATTTTTCAAATCAAGATTTGTTTACAGTATTTATGTATTTATGTAATCTATCCATTTATTTTTATACGAAAAAAGGACAAGTCATTTCAATTTTTTAAATTATGATTGAATTTAAATTTAAGATTTCAAATTGTATTATAACATATTAGCACAATGGGAATTTTTGTGCATTGCTGAATTACTCATTCATATTTTCTTTTTGATACCTAATTAATTGAGTAATTAATGGATTGATTGAACAAAGTACAAAAACTCTTAAACTAAAATGTGATGTTTATAATTTTAGTTTTTCAAGTGTTCAATATTCCATTTCTTTAAATGTATACAATGTAATGTATGTTCAAATCATGGTTCACACACAAATGTAATTGAGCAACATTTTCTCTGGAAAGTTCAATTTATTAAACAATTCTTATTTTTATTATTGTGTAACGTGAGGATATATATATTCTTATAAATAAATAAATAAATATATATATATATTTATTTATATATAAACTATTGTCCAAAAATTGATCTATTTTTCCATTTACTCAATATTCAACATGAAATTAATATCACATTTCTAAAATAAATTTTTTACAAATTAAAAATAAACATTTCCAGCGAGTCATAAAAGATCCCAATGGGCACATTCAATAATTTCCTAAACTATGTATTTTAGTTATAAAATATTTTATTTAACTGTACTATTTTTATTGTTTTGTAATAAATTTCGAAAAATGAATTGACAATTTATATTTAATTATTACTTTCTATTTATTGTTTGTTTTTTTTAATATACTAAAATTTAGTTATACTCGCCATATATATTTTACAATTTTTTACATTATTATTATATTATACAAATAAGAAACATTTATTTTAAAACAATATAGAAAATAAAATATAAATAAAATTTAAGTTAAATCATTGAGCCTCGTCGTTTCAATTTAAACAAATTCTCCATTATTTTTAATTTTAACCTTTATTAAAAGACCAGTCCTTAAAAACCTATGATCAATCACAATGCACCTATTTAAACCTTTATTCCCATATTAACAAGAATTTCCTTCCTGGAATGGAATCCATAAAAGCATCTAAATGCTAAGGTAAGGTCATACAACTTGGATTGTTTGTCTTTAGCAGAACATACCCAATGTGTTTACATATTCCAAGCATCTCAGAATGCTAATATTTCTGCGAAGAAAAAGGAATTGTTCGTATATATATATATATATTGAGTTTAAAATTCCTATAAAGATTAAATACCGAGGAATGGCGGAGACCGCATAACGAGGAACTGCATGACCTCTATGCATCTCCAGATATAATTAGAATTATAAAATCGAGAAGGCTGCGGTGGGCAGGACATGCGGCTATAATAGAATGGCGAAAAATAGATAGATAGACAGATAGATAGATAATTTATATTTGCCACCTCTTTTTATTCCTAGTAATTATAATGGATGATAGAGTGCGCAAAACCATAATTAGAATTTTAAATAGATGAAGTTAAAGATTGTTACTGATGGTCTATGATTGATATTTTAAAAATTAATTCGTAATAAATAATGTTTAATTTATTTTATAATGAGGTTTTGTTATACAATTAACAAAATCACTATAAAACCCAAGAACAATTCCCTCTCATTGTAAGCCACATTAAATATATAATATATTTCCTAATTCTAATTATCATCATCTATTTTTATTTGTTGTGATGGATTTGTCAATTTTACTTAACATTGGAGACAGATTGTTGGGGTTTTACTTTGGTGGACTTGAAATATGAATTTCCCTTTCACATTATTCATGTGAATATTGTTTATATGATAAGTAGTCCATTTCAATTTAAATCCAAAATTATTCCTAAATGTGATTGATAAATTTTGATATTTTTCAAAATCAGCCTTTTCAATCTCCCATTGAATGATATGTCTTATCGGGTTTATTTTATTTGTATTAATACTATTATTTTTGTAAATAAATTATTTTTATTTATAAATTTAATTGGTAGATGTGAAAGCATTGGGGCACTGGCATAAGATCATTTTCTTACTTCAACTTTCCATTTCATGCTAGTAGGGTATCTGAGTATAAATTTATGAATATAAATGTTTTAAAAAATTGGATTAATCGCTAAAATTTTAAATTGTGAAAAATAGCAAAATTAATTAAAACTTTTCATAACATATTTTGTATCAGATTTATAAATTTATATTGTTTACTTAAAAAGTAGAAGACCGCATCCTAATGATAGTAATAGTTATACTTATAATTCTTTACCATTTGATGATATATACTATTAACAAAATCTATAATCTAAATGATTAAAAATGACTAAATTTAAGAATGAACAACCATATATCAAAGACATTCTATTCTTCAAATCTTCAAAAAAGTCTAATTAAAAAATATGAGAATATAATCCCTTATCTTATCTTATTATACTAGCAAAAATTGTATATATATTTGTATATTTTTGAATTAATTTATTAATTAATCGCTCGAAGGATTTTTTTTTGAAAATCACACCATACATAATATTTATAAAGACAAATCGATCTGTATTGCTTTCAGAATGGAGAAAAATCATCATTAGTTTTTTCTTAATTTAAATTTATATGACGTCCCAAATGACATCATCCATATTGAAATTTCCCTCTTGCCAATGTTTTTTTAATTGATATTGTATTAATATTTTTTTATATTTAAAATATTTTAAAATTTATTATTTAATTTCTAGATAAAATTAAAAATATTTATTTTATAATAAAATATATTTATTAATTTCTCAAAAAAACAACACAAATACGGCTTGGTAACAGTCTTGCAAACATTGTAATTGTTATTTTTTTTCTCTAAAATAGGGGTGGGCACACTTGGTGATACTTAGAGCCATATTGAAAAATCGAAAATGTTACCTTTTTTTGTTTCATGTCTTTAAATTAATATTATACTTAGTAATTTGAATGCAAGCACCAGGTTGCCGACCCCTGCTCTAAAATATTTGACATTTTTTAATCTGTTTTGTCGTTTAATTTTTTGTTATAATTCTTATAAATTTTTATTAGTTAATTTTTTGTTGTTTTATTTTTATCTATTTTCGTGTTTATTTTTTATTAAATTACTAATTTATATTTATTTATTCATTATTCTATTATTAATTAATTTTTAATATTTTTTCACTAAAATATTATTTAATATTTATTAATATTATTTATTATTTTTGAGTTTCATTCATTTTAATCAAATTGATGAAATGATGTAACATTTAATAATTGTAATAAATAATTATAGAATTGTATATCAATATTTTCGATAGCTCGGTGTTCCAGGAACTAATATATTCATAAAAATACAAATATTGGGATATAATTGATAACTAAAAGAAAAAATGTTTTCATTCGATTATTAAATATTTTATATCATATTCTACAAATCTTAAAATCTATCATTAGTTATTAAAAATTTTGAGTATTTCATTGACAGCGTCAGGAAATGAATTAGCCACTTTCCATGGAAGTGGATCAATTGTATTTTCATCTCCAGGCTTATATTTTCCTGTTTTTACCAGGATTCCTTTTAGCCCAAGAACTTGAGCACCTGCTATGTCGTCTCTTACATCCTAAAATTGAATTTAACAAAATTAATCTATTGAATTTTATTCACATTGTGAGTATATAAATCCACTTGCATCCCCAATCATTATGGCTTCTTCAGGTAGAACATTTTTTAATGCTGTCTTGAAAAAAGCCTCACTAGGCTTTCCAATAATATGACTTTGACAGGATGAAGCAAATTCTAAACCTTTAATAAAGGGTCCTGGTCCCAAAGCAAGCCCACCATCTTCTTCTCTTTTATAATATCTAGCTTGATGAATTGCTATTAAGGGTTTATCATTTTGTAAAATTCTAAAAAAAAAAATTTTAATGCATGAGAGGAGTGGTTTAGGGAATTTCAATATATATATAAATATACCTGAAAGCTTTTGTTAATGATTCATAATTAAATTTATCGGGAGCAAGACCCACTACCACACAGTCATTATCATTGGAGTTTTTTTCAATATCTGCAAAATCTTCTAATGCACCATCATCAACTAATAAATAAGGCCTCGTAAGATTTTGACTTTTTAAGTAATCACAAGTGGCAGTTAATGACGTCCATATATCATCATATTTTATATTAAAGCCTAGTTTTGTTAATCTTTCAAACAGACATTTCCTTGATTCTTTCGTTGTATTTGTGATAAAGTGTATGTTGACATTTGTCTTTCTTAACCTGAAACATATTAGCAAATAAGAGAATTATAAATTTCCTTTGAAAATGATTTTGTCAGATATTTTTAAGAAAAAATAGGCCATTACTTATCAAGAGCTTCAATAGATCCCGGTATTATTGTATTTCCTATATGGAGTGTACCACTTAAATCGATTAATACCGATTTAATTGTCGTTAGGGCCATTTTTTAGCATTGCTGTGTTCAGCTGTGTTTTTTCAATTCAAATCTTTTGACAGTTTGCCTAGGTGGAGGTGCAGACGTGTTTGGTTTAGGAGGGGAAGGAATTATTTGTAAAAGAACTAATTTTGAAAAAAAATTAATTAGTAATCAATATACTGTTTATTTTTATATATTAATGTAAAAAAGAAATAAGTACAAGGAAAATAAAAAACAAAAATTATATACTTTTTCATGTTTAATATATAAATAAATAAATAAATATATATATATACATATATATATGTATATATAAAGTAATTCTACAAAAAAATTTTTAACATTCATAAATATAAGTACTTATATATATATATTAAATATTACAGTTATATATTAATTTGTATTTAATTCATGTAATAATAATAATTTATTGTTCAACTTAAAATGTAATAAGCTTTGTTGCAAAATTCCAATTCTAATATCCATTTCAGCCACTTCTTGTTTCATTTTAGTAATTGCTTTTTTAATATTAACCAATGGACCTAAAAAAATTAAGATGACTTATTAATTTTTTTCAATTTAAAAAAGAGAGAATATTAAAAATGGTGAAATATTTAATAAATATTAATAGACTGTTAATATATATCTAAGCTATTAATAATATATTATAATTATATATATATATATATATTATAATTCTTGAAAAACTCATAATTTATCTATATTTCCTAATTTTAATTTAAATAATTTAGCCAAATTATTACTTCCATCTGTCATGCTAGAACCTCTTTCATCAATCTCTTGTTTTATATTTTCCATTTCTTCTGAAATTTTAGATAATGTCTTTGATCTTTCAGTTACTCCTCCATTAACTTCTTGATAATCTTTTTGTATTTTTATCAATTCTCCCTAAAAACAATAATAATTACATATATAGATATAAAAAAATGTTTATAACTTTATAGTAATTTTAATTGAACATACAAATGAAATCTTATACTGTTGTATATAGTTATCAAAATTGGTGTTTAAATATTTCTCTCTACTTAAAGCTTTTTCCATTGTCTTTGATATATCTTTGTACATTTTATCTAATAATTTTCCAGAAGAATCAATGGATTCTTCAATTTTTGATCGATATTGTGTAATTTGATAAAGATGTGAACGCCAGTCTTTATAATCTGAAAATTAAAAAGTATAAATATTTGATTAATAAATAAATAAGAAAAATAAGTGAAAAGTGGATTCCGAAGATTAAGACTCACTAACTATAGCTATTTATGTACATATTATTTAATTAAAATGTATTAGTTATTTTTAATTAAGAGCTATCAAAAGTCAGTCGAATTTTATTTTAAAAATTTATTTTTTATTGATTAACTAAATAAAAATGACACTATTTGGGTGTGGGTTGACTATATGAAAAAAAGACATACTGATACTAAAATGCTTTAATCGGGGATATATATTAATGAAATTCAGAAGAGTTTATGTATAAAAATTAAGTACCGTGTCGCAGCACTATTTTAAGTTTAGGTAAAACTCTTTCTCTTTCTAATTCCCAGCTTTCGATATCCATGTAACTCGTTAGATCTTCAGTATTTTTGTCTTTAGAATCCTAAATACATAATGATTTTAGATATTTTTTTCTATAAAATATTTAAAAGTTGGTTATAAATAAAATAATACTACTATCACTTTACTTTAAATGGAATTGGATTAAATTCTGTTTTTAATCTTCCAACTTCATCTTCATCATCGTCATCAAAATCATCATCATTATCGCCATCATAGTCATATATATTTTCAGTGATATCACCAACCATTTCATCTTCTGCGTTTAATTCATCATCTGATTTTTCTACATGTTTCTCTTCAGAAGAGCTATCAAATTGTGGATTTGGTCTGAAAAAAATATATTTAAATTGTCTAGTTAATTAATGTTAAAGTGAGAAAGAATTAAATAATGATAAAAAGTTAAAAATATATGCAAAGTTAGGTTTATTCATAATATCTAGCTTTGTTTCAAAAATGAAATAATTTTTTTCTAAGTGATAAACAGAACCAAACTAAATGGAAGGAAGAGATTGCATGCAAAGAAAACTAAACTCTTATAATAAAACTAGAAAAAACAACAATGCCTAGTTATCAGCAAAATCATTTTTTATTTCAGGTTAATATTACTTAAGAAAAGAAATGTTATTCTTCTTTAAAGCCAAATTAGTTAATTCCAATAATATATATATGATTTGTTCTCCATATCCAGATTTTAATTTATTTGCTGGATAATCAACTGAAACCCCCTGCAAAAAAGTTTATTAAAAATAGTTGAATATTCGTGTTAAAATAAAATCAATAATTAAAATAAATAAGACTTGCCAATTTTTTTAATGAATCTATAATAATGGTTATTGTGGCATTAGGATGATCAAATTCTTGAGGTAACTCGCAATTTTCCCCGGTTTTAGCAATCAACCATGCTGCCAAGGTGGTAAATATATAAAATTGTTCCCCAGAATTTGTTTGTATAGCAAAATAATGTCTAAAATTTGAAATTATAGAAAATTATAAATAATTATTTTTTAAATTAAAAAAGAAACAAAAATGAAATATATACCTATCTAGTGATATGATATTTTTCTTTTGAATAAATTCATTTTCATAATTAAGTAATTTTAAAAGGAGCATTAATTTTTCGGATTCGATAAATATAGAATAATGTTTAATTTTGATATCTTCTTCATATGAAAAATTACTCGGTTCTATTGATCGAGTCATTTTAGAAAATAAAATAAATGAGATTTAATATTATCTTATTATTAATATAAAGAATCTAGTTACAATGGTAGATTCTTAACATTTATATCATATGCCAAAGCCAGCCAAAGCAAATGTCATTGGAATGTGTTGGAATCAGTTGGAATGTTATTGAAACAATTCTGGTTGCTAAGCAACAGTAACGATATATCGATTTGAATATTATGAATCGATACATCAAAAAGACTTAAAAATATATCGATACGTTTAATGGCTTAAAAATAAAATTATTTTGTTAATTAATAAAAAGATATAATAACTATTATATAAATGGTTACCAAAATTTTTATACTTGAAATATATTAATTGAATATTAAATATTAAATATAATATATTAATTGAATATTAAATATTAAATATAATATATTAATTGAATATTAAATATTAAATATTCAATTAATATATTACAAAGGAACAAAAAATATATTTAAAGTGACAGTGGCGCAACCAGGATTTGATCCTGGGGGGGGGGGGTTTGACTAGCCGCTCCACCTTCCTATGGCGGGGTCCCCCCCCCCCCGGGCTTTCTCAAAGACAAATTTTCATTAAGATTTTTTTTTATATTAAATATTTAAAAAAGTTTTGTAAATGAAACACTGATTTTACAAAATCTGACAAAAAATTTAATTTTGTATTTTATTTACTCGTATTCACAGTTTTAGAAAGAAAATATTTTTTTCCAGCTATAAGTAAATCATTTTAGCTTTCCTCATAGAATGAGGATAGCTTATACGATGGTCGGAAAATTTTGAAAATTTGTGCTCCGAGATTTTTCGAGATTTCCACTTTTCAGACGGTACTGAATCCAAAACTGCAAAAAAAAATTTTTGAACCGGCCGGCCGTTCGTTCCTGAAATTACGTCTAAACAAAATGAGATATTGTCTTGAAATTTGATATTTAGATGTTTTATTTTTGGGAATGATGGGCGGGGATTGGATTGTTTTTGGACAAGATCGGACCATAAGTAAGGGTAGTTTAAAGAGGTGTCATAGCACATTTTATTGATTTTCTCAATAAATACCGATTTTTATGAGAATTATCATACTATCGTATTAAATTTATAGGGAATCGAATTTACTAAAAGTTTCATTCTATTCATTTTTACCTAAACTTAATAATAAAGGAGTTATTTATCAAAAACTACTTTAAGATTTCGAAAGCTTTTCGTCCACCCGTAGTGGCAGGATATTTTGAAAGAGAAATCATGTAAAAATCCCTAAGAAAAAATCCCTAAAAGAATAAATCCCTAAATAAAACACATTTCCCTAATTTTTTTTTACTTATTTAATAATGAATAGCCGAAGAGACTTGAATGAGGGAGTTATACATCATGCTTGGTGTCATCATATCTGTTCCATCTGGTTTTTTAGCGTCCCATTTTTCATGGTTTTCCTTCATTATGGTCAGAAGCTCATCATGCGAGTCGCTGAATCGTTTCCTTGGTGAATCAGGCTTCTTACCACGAACATCACGACAGATTTCCAAAGAGATAAGGTTATGCTCAATATGGATTTGCTTAATCAGGTCCCATACTGATGTCTTGTAACCTCCTAAGCGTGAACGAAGAGCATTGTTGTAACCTTCCAATGCATTGTTTGTTCGAGGCAAACCCATCAAAGTGGCACCGTAGATGTTTCAATGTTCCAATGTCGAATTCGGGGTCATAAAAGCCAGCCAAATATTGTTCACCTAGCCAAGTGTGCTCGAATTAATAAAAAAGATCATGAAGTTTTGCCCTGTTGGTCGTCCAGCTAATGCTTGGTAGGCTACAATGACTTTTGATGGTGGTACCAAAACCAAAGCTGCAAGAGTTCGTAAATGAGTGGAGTTGTCAGGATTATCTATATCATTATAGAGCTTCAAAACTTCTGGCATTGATTTGATGTTTCTATAAATGCATTGAGCAAAATGAAAAAGTCAACCTCTGATGATAGTAAATTTCATAAATTGCGTTGTATATTCCCTGGTGAAATATACGGTGCAAATGGTATATTTTGTATTTGGAATCATTAAGTTATTAAAACGTATCCTAATAATCGAAATTTGAGTAAATTCCCTTTATTTTAGATACGAATTTGACACCCCTATTTTTTTAGAAAAATCACGTGTGTGGGCCCTATGTATGTATATTTTGACCTATTTTTCTCTACTTTCGGTCCAGGCCCGATTATCTCCTTGGGAGGTCCTGTCTCAGGCAACTGGGTGTCATGCTCACCTTGTGATTTAATTTCTTAATCACAATTAAAATTAATAAAAATGAAAAATTTTGTTTTTAGTGATTTTTTCTTTTTACCCGTTTCCATTTTGAAAAAATTAGTCTTCGCTTCATAATTTTTATGAAATACATTAATACATTAATTGCTATAATAGCTATTTGAAATATAGTACATAATATTCAGCAATTTTAATTTTTTTCCTCTCCTGGGGGGGGGGAGTTAAAACCCCCAAACCCCCCTCCCCTGGTTGCGCCACTGTAAAGTGAATAAATATTAGACTTGAGTTCAATCTCAAATAAATAGACCATTTTACCCAGAATATATTTAATATTTTTATTTATAAAATAAATAGTTTTTGATATCATTTTTTTTTCCAAATTCTATTATAAAGAAAAAAAGTTGAATAATTTTTTCAATTTCATCGATATATTTAGCAAAAGTTTTAAAATCTCTAAACCAATTTACCCTCCTACAGTCTTTTCTCATGTAATCATTGTATTTTACCAGAATATTCTATACAATATTTATATAACCTACATATTTAATTTTGTTATCTTTGAAAATAGGTCTCTTCGCAGCATTTATGGGCCAAAGAAAGAAAGTTGAGGTCACCGGAGAATGGTAGAGACAGCATAACGAAGAATTGCATGATCTCTATGCATCTCCAGACATAGTTATTGTCATAAAATCGAGAATATTTCGTTGGACAGGACTCGTGGATAGTATAGGAGAAGAAAAAGATATTTGTGGGGAGACTGATTGGGAAACGTCCTGTTAGAAGACCAAGGACGCGGTGGGTAGATAATGTAGGAAGGGTGTAAGATCTCATCCTTCGATGGAAGATAGTAGGATTTGGATGGGTGTAGCTCAGGATAAGAACGTTAGGAGACATATGGTTGCTGCAGCCAAGAACTTTCGAGTTCCATAGAGCCACAATGATAGATAGATAATTTTGTTGTCACTTTCAAATTTGGAAAGCTGTTGAGACCTAACTCAGGATGTAGTCTTCTATCTATCTATCTCTATAAAATCTTTATATATATATATATTGATTGATTTGATAACACTATCTCTATGTATGCCTAAATTATGACCGTTAAAGATCCACATTGCAAAAAAAAATATTTACTGAACTACACATATAATATAATATTTTTTCAGCAAATTGAAATAAAAATTAACTCTATTTCGTTATATTATTAATTTATTTAATTTGAATTAAATATGTATAGGTATAGGGACAGATAAAAGAGAACACTAATCTAACTAGCGCAGCGCTAGTCTCAACATCATTAATATGTGAATCAACATTAAAGAAATTAATTTTTAAAAACATAAAATTGACAATCATTTAAAATTAAATTGGTATTAAAAATTAATTTCTTTAATTTTGATTCACATATTAATTTGCTGTTAGCTAGCTAGTAAGACTGGTGTTCTCTTTTTCCACCACTCTGTTTGATTGAATGGCCTCGAATAATGGATGGTTGAGAAACGTTAGTTTTGAAAAATAATAAGTATTCGATTTATGAAATTGTTTTTTTTTTTGTACACTAGTGTATAAAAAATATTTATTTTTATAATTAAAATTGTGTAAATTTAAATATTTTCATAATTTATGTTTGGGCCAGACTTTAGACCAGGGGTCGGCAACCAGGTGACATTTTAAGTGCCCACGAAGCCATTTTCAAGTGCCCGTATTCAAATTACTAAGTGTTAAATTACTAAAAAAAATAAGCGGGAGTGTCCTCCCCTAGACTTTCCCGCATATAAATAGGTATAAAGAGTTGTGAATGAATATTTAGAATTTGTAAACTTGGTATTGATAAAGAGCCAGTTCGTATTAGTTTATTGGTGTCAAATTTGATATTTGGTAACATTTATATATATATATATACATATATATATATATAGAATAAAGTGCTACTTCCGGTTAACTGATATTTTAAATGTAAAAAAAACAGATATGGATATAATATAAATATTTTTAATTTTATTTTATTTATAATATATAAGGGCTGGCTGTGACGTCATGAAGTGCTGGGTGACGTCATATAATTTTAAATTAAGAAAAAACTAATGAAGATGATTTTTCTCGAGGATAAAACCAATACAAAGTGCATAACACGTGGAGATATGTCCTCACGTGAAATTTGATATGAAAATAACCCTTCACTTCCTCTCTTCGATCGGCAATTCTAGCACTTCCGGTTTCCGGATTTGCACTAAAAGTTGATCAATTCATCCTACTGATATATTAAGTAAATATACCAAATTTCATCAAAATCCGTTGAGCCGTTCAGGCTGTACACATCTATACGGACGGACGGACAGACATCATGCTAAAAATACTTTTTTCTGTTAAGAAAATGCATGATTCGTGGAGATATGTACCTAAAAATATCCATAGGTGAAATTTGGTGTGAAAACAATACCTCCCTTACTATCGTCGGTCGGCAAAAGAGAAACGCTACTTGTATAGGTAAAATGTCACTTCCGGTAGTCAGATCATGATGAAATTTGGTATGTCAATTTTTTTCATATTTTTAAATCTATATACAAAATATGAAGCAAATATCTCGAAGCAAACTGGTACTTTACTTGAAAGGTAAACGCAACCAGTGTAAGTAAAGTACCACTTCCGGTTAACCGATTTTGACGAAATTTTGATAGAAATCTACAAACTGTGAATAATATCGGTGTACCAAATTTCGAAGTCCTAGCTTGATTACTTTTTGAGTAAATTTGCTTACAGACATTACATACATACATACATACATACATACACACACACAGACATAATTCGAAAAATGGTATTTTCCAACTCAGGGAGGTCTAAAACGTCAAGATCTATCGAAATCTCGAAGTCGAAATTTTTGACGATTCCAATACTTCCCTTATACGAAGTATGCGGGAAAGTAAAAAGATAAAATGATTTTGAGATCAGGTTCTTTAACATTTTCTATTTTTCAATATGGCTCTAAGTATCACCAAGTGTCCCCACCCATGTTATATTACATATTTCAGAAATGTGCCCGACCATTGAAATACGTTGCCGACCCCTACTTTAGTCAATCTATTAAAACATTTTGAAAATGATTTTATATTAAAGTTATTTCAAGCTCAAATGTTAAAAAATAAAATAATTAAAAGTTTAGAAAAAGTTTATATAGAAGATTGAAGATTGCAAATATCCTTTTCTTTAAATTAATATTTTAAAACAATTAAAATTTGATTGTGCAACAATATATAAAAATAGGTAAAATTCCTTAAATTTTATAATGTAATAAAGTTGGAATTATATTTTAGAATTTTATTGTCAATTTTATCAAACCATCAAGGGAAACATTTGGAATGTTTATCATCTACAGCAGAGGTTCTTAATCTTATGTACTCTGCGGACCCCCACTTGAAAAAATTTTTTTTGACGGACCCCATTCCAACTTTAGGTACTTTACGTCATTTTATTAGTTAATTTCTGGCTTACGATCTCATAAGAACAAGGATATATGATGAATATTTCTAACAGTGATTGGTGAATAACGATTTTTTTGCATATTGTAGAACACATTTTATTAGAAATTATAATATTGAAGAAAGAAAATTCTGCTAAATATGAAGATGGAAACGGTAGCAATAGTTTTCTTGCACATTTCGTTGAATTTGGGTATTTGATCTCTGTTTCCTCACAAAGCCATGCCATCGCTTCTTTTATATTAAATAAAGTTTTAACCGACTCATCATTTTCTCGTGCACCTGTACGATGGCTTTGCGGACCCCCAGGGGTCCGCGGACCACAGTTTAAGAACCTCTGATCTACAGCTAGCTAAAGACAAAATGTCTCCAAAAATAAATAAAAATTATAAAAAATAAAAATTAAATAATACTTATAATAATAATGATTCTAAACAAAATAATAAAAAAATATAATTTTATCTCTGAGAGAATGATGATGGTCTCCCTTAAAATAAAGAACAATTATACTTCTTTAGTGTTTACGCCCCCGAAGACTGTAAGCCTAAAGCAGAAAAAGATCTCTTCTACAGGGCTCTTCAAGAACAAATGGACCAAATACACGCCAATAAACCTGTAATTATTCTTGGAGATCTGAACGCAAGAATTGATAGTGAGATCGTTAACGGAATGCAACTCATATCAATGAAAATGGAACCATGTTTACTCAGTTCTACACAGATAATGAACTAAGAATTAACAACCCATTCTTCCAAAACAAGATGCAATATAAGATTACGAGATCTGTCCGGAAAGTATCGGGCCTACCTTTCTATCTCCACGCCATCGTGTTCGAGCGACCTTTGCGGGGCATGAAAGTCAACAGTAAAGCCTCACGAACGCTTTAGTCTAAAGAGGTCCTAGACCTAATAAGAAGTAGAAGAAGAAGAAGAACAAAAGAATTGTAAAATAAATTCATATAAATATTACTTTAAAATATTAATTGATTATACCTAATTCTATCTCTCTGTCACTGTTGCTTTAAGGGGCTCGAAAGTTTTTGGGCACAGCAAGCCCATTTTCTCTCATAAAAAATACTACCTATTAATCATGATTATTTATTGTTTTTTCATAAATTAAAATGTTAATTACAACCATTGATCTTATGAATACAAATAAATCTATTTAAATACATAGAAATAGATATGCTGATTAAATATTGGAACTACCAATCTAGTTCCAATGAAGAATAAATAAATGCTTTGGTTTTCCTCTAATTTTATTAATTTTTTACTATCTCGTAAAAATATAATAAATAGGTTTGATAGTTTTTCACATGATTAAAAATTGTATAAAACTGCTAAATATATCACTTCAGCTTGATTGAATCGCTGAAAGTACCGTAATTAATTTTTAAAATTTTTAACACGTTGACTGACAATCACGCGCCAGCAGGTGACGTGGTGTCATCAACAAAGAGCCAAACAATTTTTAAATAGAATTTTATTTATTAATTTTATAATTTATAATTTAATTTTAATTAATTTAATTTAAATATAATACATAGATGTTAATTAATCCAATTCAAAATATGCGAGATAGTCGAGTGGAGACATTTCAGATTTTTCTTTAAAAAAGGGTCGTTTTTTATTCTTTTAAATATTTAATTTGATTTGATTAAAAATATGTTTTCCAAAACCACATTTTTCACCATGAGAACAATTTTATTTGATTATTTCAAATTGAAAATATCAGAAATAAAAGTTTTTTTAATATATAATGCAAATCTAATAAAGTTTGGTGTTCTCTAGGTTATTTTTCAACTCGTTTATTAAAGAATAAAAATAAAATTTAAAATATCCATTCTATTTATTGATGTATGCCTCCCCGGCTACAATCTTAACCGGACAAGGGTCACTTTTGGTGGGTAGCTTTTGATCCGTCTCTATTTCTGTCCGCCGATATCCATGCTCTATCGATTTGCTGGTTCCGTGGTGGGATCTCTCGGCTAACAATAGTCATTTTAATGGATCCGATTAGGATACTTAAATGATTAAATGGACAAACGTAGTCCTCGAATTGCAAAATATCTCGCGCAAATCGATTGACGTTTGTTATTCTGAATTAGCATTAATTTATTTTAGTGTGGAGACTCCCGGCTGGAGCCTAAATTTAACTCCCAGGTCAGGTCGTCGTCAACGAAATATTGCCATTTTTAGAATTTGCATAATTTAATGGAAAAAGATTGACATGCTTCTTGTTAGAGAACTATATTTAATTAAGGAACTCAGAAAGCAAGATAATTAAGCTAATCACAATGGAAGAGGTATTTTTAAAAATAATTAACTCTTTAGAAATTGGAAGAAGATATTTAGAATTAATTCTCATGCAATGAATTTGGAATATTTTTGTAAAATCGATTATTCTTATTATAGATTTTAAAAAAAGGAGACTTGTATCGAAGAAAGAGTCTTTTCTTATCTACAATAAAAAAATGCTCCAAAATATATTTGACGAACAACTTTTGTATTATTTAAAGATTCGATTGGATAGAGGGTTCTCAGTAATTTCTCCCTGTACATTTTGGACCTCTCCATTTTTCTTTCAATCCGATTCATCGAAGCACAAGTGTGACAGGAGATTGAAACGCCTTGCAGACAATTATTTCACAGGCAGCCACCTAAAGCCATCCCATAAAAACATAAAATATTTCAAGAAGAAATTTTAATTTTAATCAAATAATCTAGTAAATGATATTATCTAAATTATTTATTAATATATGATTAAAATTGGAAGAAAATTTTTATTAAATTCATATTAAAATAAAATATTGAATCTCATAAATCTTATCTTATCTTATCTTATTATGCTAGCTAAAATTATTTGTTTGTATGCTTGTTTGTTTATTTAGCCATGGGTTCTCAAAAACCGCTCTAACGATTTTTTTCAAATTCACACTAGATATAGTATTTATAAAGAAAAATTGAGTTTTATTGATAACATCTCAGGAAAAATTCATCTTCATTAGTTTTTTCTTAATTTAAATTTATATGTAGATGACAGCTAGGGAGAGGACATTTGGAATAAAAGTTGTCGCTTATCTGATTTCTCTACCTCCCGGAGAAATTCCCACTAAAAATGTTTATAATATTTTAATTTAATAAATCAAACTAAATATTATTTCAATATTTTAAATGTTAATACAATAATTTTTATTTTATAATCTATAAAATAATTTAATTATTTTAAAAAACAGCGGTCTTCAAATACAATTTTATTTACTCTCTACTGACTGTGAATCCCTCTGATCCCTCCTCATTGCTTCTCATCTTGATAATAGTGTCGAATAGAAATAGATGATATTACTTGGATTAATTTTTAAGATAATTAAAAATTTAATTTTATCAAATAAATATCTAATTATTTTCAGATAATTTTATATATATTTTAATATTATTGTTATAGTTTTAATTTTTTTTAAGTAATTTCTTTTTATTTTAATTTTTATTTTTAAGCTAAATATCATTTAATATTTTTTAAATTTATTAATTTAATTAAATACATTTGTTTAAAATTGTTTTTCATAATATCAATTAATTCGAATTTCTATTTAAAACGTTTTATTTATTTAATTTAATTTTATTTATTTTTTGATCATTTTATTTGCATTTTTATATTAATAATTGTTTTTTTTAGATAATTTAAAACATTTCAATTGCCTTTTTTACTTGATTAATTTTGAATTTTGATTTAATTATTTTTTTATTTTTTCATATTTATTTAATTTATTTATTTACTTAAAAATTTAATTTTATTAAATAAATATCTAATTATTTTCAGGTAAGTTTATATATTTTTTAATATCTATCTAATCTTATTATGCTAGCTAAAATTGTTTGTTTGTATTATTGAGGACCCCAGTTCCATTCATTTTAATCAGATTGATGCAATGATGCAACATTTAATAATTGTAATAAATAATTAAAGAATTGTATATCAATATTTTTTAAAGGGTAGAGCGAGAGCTCGGTGTCTCAGGTATTAATATTACCAGACAAACCCAATAATAATGAATCATTTTTTTTAACTTAAGTACCGAGCCGAGGCTCGGGGTCCCGGTATATTATATTATATTATATAAAATAAAATTTAAAAATATAAACTGTAATAAGAATTATTTTATTTTGAGAAGAAGAAAGCTTCTAATGATGGGAAATATTAATCGAGATAAATGAAACCTCATCTTTCTATGACCTAATCTCAAATGCTCTAAATCTACTCTCGTTTCCCAGGGCCATAGAACATGCCTCACACGCCTATAATACAACAGGCAAAATAATTGTTTTATATATTTCAATTTTCATCCTGTTGAGATAAGACTGTTTACTGCATGATAACAGGTTGGAAGACTAAGGACGCGATGGGTGGACAATGTAGGAAGGGACGTGGGAAAGATGGAACAGTTGAGACACTTGGAGAAATGTGGTTGCTGCGGCTAAGAACTTTCGAGTATCGTAGAGCCACAGAGATAGATAGATATAACTTCAAGATAACCAGTTTTTTCAACGCGGGATTCGTACGCTGCCCTAAAGATGGGAGAAAGTAGTGGCCAGCGATGGACAATACTTTGAATTATAAATTTATAACCAGTTTTTTACAATAAAACCTCGAATTTCATAAACTTATTATTAGTATAATATCAATGTTGTTTTCATATAAAAAATGTTTAAGTTCGATCTCATGTCTTAAAAGTCCGTTGCCGTTCCATAACACTAATTTAAGGATGGGGGCCATTAAGTATACGGGTTAGTATCGTGGTAATGATGTTTAGTAAGGTATCTATTCTTTGCATTAGTTTAACCATTATAGATTCTAGATTTGTGACTTGGGGTAGATGTTGTCTTTGTAATAGATGAGTTCTTAGACAATTGTTTACTCGTAATTTGGGAATAAAGTGGAAGTCTGCTGTTTGGATATTTGGGAGTATTTGTGGGTTTAGGATTGGGATTTGTATTTTCTATTATTGTATCATTTTTTTTGGGTATTGTCTTTGGTCTCTGGCTAGGGAATTTATTTTTAAGAAGGGCTCTGTAGTGTGAACAACCCTTGTAATTGGCAGTATGCTTATCGTTATATAAGACGCTCTGAGGAGAAGTTTCGGGATTTTTTTTACCTGTATGATGTTCTCCAGGGCATTTGACGCATCTAGTTTGCAATAGGTTTTCGTGTGTCCATAGTTTTGACACCTAGTGGAGTGTGGGTTAGTCCTTTGAACGTGAAGGGCTTCAATGGTCACTAGACAATTACAAATATATTCCAGCTTGTAAATGTCTTTGTTGTTTGGAGATTATTATATAGGAGAAATTATAGAGGAAATTAAAAATTTGCGAGGATACCCCATGGGAATAAAAATATTACATGCGTTTGCAATGTAGATGACAATTCTCTCTGAAAATTCTCTGCAACGCCTCTTATACAAATTCAGTCGTACTGCACACAAATTTGGTCTTACCCTATCAACAAAGAAGACTAAAACACTAACGATCTCTAAAATCCCACTTCGATGTAAACTCCAATTATATGATGAAATTATCCAAAAGGTCATGTCCTTCACATACCTTGGTACTCAAGTGACCTCTCATTAAGACCTAGAAGCAGAGGTAAAACATCAAGCAATAAAGGCTTCAAAAATATCAGGATACCTTAATAATACAATGTGGTCAAATCAATATCTAAGAATGGACCCGCATTGATATCCTCCTAATATTTCCTCCGCCTATGGTTCGTAAGTATTGTATATGTTATAATAGAGTATAATATTTCTTAATCAGTTCATTTTGATATTTTATTTTTATTGAATTTTGTTAATTATAATGAAATTAAGAAAATCCAGTTAGAGATTTAGGCAATTTATAAAAATAAAATTAACATATTTAACATTATTACCGGGAGCTTAGCCGCGAGGTTATAGTGACCGGTCTGCCGACTCGAGTTCAAGGGTTCAAACCTCGCCGAGAGCATCGATATATAAATATAAATATAAATATAAATATAAATAAAAATAATAAACAAATCTGAGTAAGCTGGCTTAATGGAGATATATTCCGAAAAAAAGCAAAAAAAAAAAAAAACATTATAAAACTATTGATGAACTAACAATATATACATTCATTAATAGTATTAATTTAAATTTAAATTAATTGATTTATTTGATTTTTACCGATTGACGATAGTAAGGGAGGTATTGTTTATTATTAACTTCATTTATTATTTTTTTAGACCATAGTTAATTTCCTCCCTTAGAAGAAACTTATCTAACTTAGTGGCGCTAGGATTTGAAAATTCTTAGCCGCAGCAGGAAGATTTCGCTAACAGTTTACTAGTATGTTCTGACCAACCTCCATCCAACACCTATTCTCTCCCAAGTTTCTTGCTTGGTTTTCACACTCTTTTAATCACTTGATCTATATATTTCATTTTATTTGAGTCATTATAATAAAATTTAAACAAATCCAAATTTTACATTTTGTTCATTTATTAAATTGAGTCATACGCTTTGACAAGACTGAATAATTTGTGCACAAAAATATTGAATGTTCTTAGCGAGATCAGATTTGATCTAATGTTGTCCAATTTGACCTTAGTATGAATTAGGAAAAAATTATAAATCGCCTCCTCTTTCAGCCTAATTCATTTGCCCATCCATGTTGCATAAGGCATCTTAATTTCTTAACACTCCGATTTTACTATGTATCACAAGTCGAGGGTAAAAATTACAGACATGAAAAACTATAAAATCACTTTTGGATTGTAGAGGTCATGAAACGCGAAGATATGCAAAAAATTTTAAATTCTGAGCAATGTGTAGACAAAACCCTTTTTTATATATATAGATGATCTTTCATACAAAAGGAATGAAATCTTCACAGATTAATATGAACAATTGATGTATTATTTCCGTTATTGTAAAAAAAGATAATAGAAAAGAAAATGCCCTAAAAAATCGAGCTAAATTACTATGAAAATTCGCTCTATTTTCAGACCTATTCTTTAAACCATTTTAATGTTGTTTTATATTTTGTTTAGCTCCCCCATGACCACGTTTGGAGGGGGTACAATGTCTACATCTATCACTATCCTTTCACCTTCCTCTCCCCTTCCTTTTATTTTTCACATAAAAAAAAAGAAAAAAATTGAATAACCCTGTCTTTGCCTCCTGTGTAATAGAATTTTGCACCATTTTAGTACGAAATGATAAAGAGAGAGCTTTATGTTTTTATAGATAGCATACAATAGATGTATAAAAAACTATAATTGTTTTTATATATTATATGTTATATAATTAATAATAAATTAAATTTGAATTGGGCAATGTTTAATTAATTTATTTTTATTTAACTCCCTTAAGCTCTCCCATCGGTTTAGGATGCTCCTTAACATCGCCCTTTGAGTCGTCTCTAGTTTATTTGTAATTGTTTCAGTAATCGACCATGTTTGCGCTCCATATATCAAAGTAGGTATTACACATTTTTTAAAAATTTTTATTTTGGCAATTAGGTCAATATTTGTATTTTTTAAAATGAATTGAAGTGACCAACATTTTTTCCAACCCAAGTTTATTCTTCTTGTAATTCCAGTTTCAGTCCTATTTACAAAACTAATTATTTGGCCCAAATAAATTATTTCCGACTTGTATTCTCTAATTGATGTGTTATCCTCCAATATAATGTTATTTGAAATAAAAGCTGATTTTTTATAATTACTTTCTATCCCAATAGCTTTACTTTTAATATTAACCTGTATCATCATTTCTCTTAGTTGTTATTTTGAAGATGCTAATAGAACAAGATCATCCGCGACTCAAAGATTATTTAAATATTTTCCATCTATTTTGTTTCCTTTATTAGCCCAATTTAAATTTCTGAACATGTTTTCGAGGACACAGTTGAATAGTGCTGGTGATAAGGGATCGCCCTGCTTAACATCTCGATTCATTGGGAAGTAAGGTCCATTCTGACTAAGGATTATACTTGCTTCGGAATTTGTGTAAATATTTTGAATTATTGAGATGTAGTTTGGATCCATTCCTTGAAAGAGCATGGACATGGATAGATAACTTTGCTCTATTCTGTCAAATGCATTTTTATAGTCTAGAAATGCGAAAAATATATCTATTTTGTATTCAATACCTTTCTCAATTGATTGATTGATAACTTGCAGTGGTCGTTTGTAGAGAATCTAGATTTAAAGCTGGCCTGTTCTATTGGTTGGTTAAATTTCATTATGTTCCTTAATCGCTTTTCAATAATTTTCATGAATATTTTTCCCAAGCTAGAAGATAGTGTAATTGGTCTATTATTGCTCATGTCATTTCGGTCGCCTTTTTTAAACATAATTATAATATTTGATTGTTTCCATTCCAATCCATATTCCAAAAAAATGGAGACATTTATCGTAGCGATGAACGAGCTTCGAAATTCCTTCCTCATAGAAATCCGCCGCCTGAGTGTGGCACCCACCTGACGGTGAAAAAAAATGAACTGGTGGTAAAGATCATTGAAAAAATTAGAGAAATTGTCGTTTCACCATAACCGAACTTCCTTCAGTTTTACGCAAATTTCACGCACTTTATTGTACGAAATTGTTTCTCAAAAGTTAGGCTACCATAAGTTTTGTGCCAGGTGGGTACAACAATCAGGCGGCGGATTTCTATGAGGAAGGAATTTCGAAGCTCGTTCATCGCTACGATAAATATCTTAACTTTTAAGGCGATTATGTAGAAAAACAGTTTTAGTTGCTCTTTCCAATGTGTGTATATAATAAAAAACATTTTCCTGTATTTATTTTGTTTTAATTCCAAAACGTAATGTACTTTGTGAATTGCCCTCGTATTTAAAAAGTTGAATAATATATTAATCAAAAATATTGGATGTAACAGTAAATTTTTTTTTAATATTTCACTACTTCCATTTTGCATAAAACAATATTAATGAATGGATTGATTAAGTAAATATATGAAAATTTTTCTCCTAGAAAAGAATGTATTGAAATTGGATAATCTTGAAAGGGTTTTTCTTATTTAAAAAAATGAAATAAAATAAATCAAACAGCATATTCTAATAGATAAATGAAAATTCAACTAATTTCAACGGATGACTTGTATAATTTTTCTCGTTTGAAGTTATTGGACCTTTTTTATGTTTCTGGCATCGAAGCGTGACAGAAAGGAATTTCGCAATCGCATCGAATTGATCCAACCCAAAAAGCAGACAACTGGGCCCTTTTTGGGTTGCAATTTCTCTATCAGAGTGCAAATGGGTGTTAATTCGCCGGCTGTAAAGCTGCCGAATTTAATACTGGGCAGGTGGTCCCGAGGGTTTTTTACTACCACCCAACGCGCGTGTCAAAGGGGAGGCGTTAGATTCGCCTAACCCATTATAACTGATTGCGATCGTTGTGTTGAATGTTCAAGGTTTGCCCTTGGGTAGCGTGGACCCCAAAAAACTCTCTCACCCTTCTTTTCAACCCCCTGCCTTGGAACCCTCCGCCAGCTGGCCGCGACCCGTAAGACTCCGCCATCTGCACCCCCTTCGTTTATGGGGCTCGCTACTCCGATCAAACCGGATAAACTTGAGTGATATTCAAGCTCAGGTAATTCAACTGGCTTCGGTCCAATTGTCACTGCGAAATTATTATCCAATCAAGGGGAATGTTAAGATGGAAGAGTCACCACCTGTGCAAGCCACTCGCAATCCTTCGCCACCGAATTCAATCCTTGGAATCAACCCACGCTTTACAATCATTGCCACTCTCGATGCTTTTTTTCGGTTTCCCTATTTCAAATTCACCCTTTTTTTTATTTATTTTTTTTTTAAAGGAAACGTTTTATTTTTTATTTAAGCTGATTTAGGGTATCAAATACAAAAAACTTGAAAACTTTATCAATAAAAAATCATCATCAACTCTTTTTATAAATAATGTTATCATTTGGAAAAGTATATAAAAATAAAAAAAAAGATCAATATAATCCAAGTTCAATAAATATCATACTAGATTTGGAAAAGGGACTTCAAATAAATTTATTATTAGTAAAATCAAATGAAGACTTAATTGATAACAATTTTAGCAGTGAATGTCCCATGGACCATATGACAAAGAATAAGAAATTTTAACAAATTTTAAAATAACAATAGAATAAAAACAGAATAATTTTGTATTGTATATAGTAAGAAGATTTTTATTTTAGTTTACATTTGAAATATTAGAAACAACACTAATTAAAGGAATTTTTTAAATGATTCCACTTAATTATATTGGATTGCATTTTTATTAAAAAACACAAAAAATACAACATTTCGATTGCTCTTGCTGCAATCGTTATCAAGTAACTGCACTGACCGAACGATCAGAGCCGACATTTTTTCTGTTTTTAATAAAAGTGCAATAAAATATAAACCTGTAGCATAATTTACAAAACTCTTTTAATGATAAAGATAACCACTAAAGTTTGAATAATTTAAAAAACATAAATGATGATTTCCAGTACTTTGGACAAATACTGCTTAAAGCGTTCTTTATGATTTGTTGAAGCGATTGTAGTGAAAAACGAAGCAAATAAAAAAAACTCCTGATTTTCTTTAGACACCTAAAATTGAAGAATTTGACAAGTCGATGACAAAAAAAAAATAAATAAAATAAAAAACAATATATATATATATTCTACCAATTGAATAATATAAAAGCCGAGTGAAACACAATGATATGCTAAGTTTGAATTCAGGTGCTACATATTTGATAAATTACATGAATAATGAAAAAGTTGAGTTCGAGATTTTCTCCCTGTGACGGCACCGCGTTCGATAATTAAACTTCTAATGGATTCGGAGGGAAGGGGATATGTCACTGCATTTTTTTTAAAAATGTCAGTAAAATCCAAAAAAAGACTAAGTGCTGGCTGGCAAGGAACAAAAAACCAGGAAAGAACGGAAATATTCCAAACCAAGCAGCAAAGATCAATGCTTGTCAGAAAGAAAAGCGAATGGTTGCCCACGATGATGAAATCAATTCAGCCACTCGTGGTTTGAACACACTTTTGAAAAAAAAATATCCAAATTCATCCACAAATGGTGGCTGTTTCTCCCCACAAATGATCACCATTGCACAGCCTTCCTTTAAAAATATTTTCATTTATTTTAAAATCGACAATCATTCATAAATAGGATTGGAATTATTAGTTTCACGAATATTTAGAATTTTATAAAAGCCGTTCTTGAATAAATTCATTTGAATTCTTGGTAATTCCATTGTTACTATCACACCAGAGTTAGTATTTCGATCACGAAAATTTTCAATGTCGATATTTTGATATTTTGATATTTTTATACGTTTTGAAGGTCCTTGAGTCATTTTCACTAAGGTTGAGAAAAATGTTTGTATATATATATATATATATATGCGTGTGTGTGAGTATGTAGACAAGAATAATGAAATTTGGTAAACGGGCATTATTCAAAATTCTTAGTTTTCTATCAACTTTTGAGAAATGTAGCTCAACCGGAAGAGGGTCATTACCGACAACGTTTTGATTTTTTTTCCTCTAAAGTGACTGTAAGAATAAAGAAATAGGTTTTATAGTTTTTTACATGATTAAAAATTGTATAAAACTGCTAAATATATCATTTCAGCTTGATTGAATCGCTGAAAGTACCGGAATTAATTTTTAAAATTTTTAACACATTGACTGACAATCACGCGCCATCAACAAAGAGCCATAAATATTATTTATTTATTTTATAATTTCTAATTCAATTTTAATTAAATTTAATTTAAATATAATATATATATATATGTTAATTAATCCAATTCAAAATATGCGAGATAGTCGAGTGGCGCCACTCCAGATTTTTTTATAATAAATTTTAAGATCATAAAAAAAAGTATTTTATTGTGGTGAGAAATATATAAAAATATTATTATTTGTAGAATGTGTGCATAATATTACAAATATCAAATGATTTGCAGAGTGAGACTTAAGAGTGGCTAAATCCATTCTTAACTTTGGAGTAACTTATCCCAATAATTTCATAGTTAAGTGAAAAGAAAATATCACTTTATACATTGGATTGGATACACTTATTAAAGTGATTTTAGCAAACATATCCACATATTAAAGATATTATTAATTTATATGTCGATTTATATAATCTTTTCACTGTCTATTTCTTTAAATTCTATTCTTGATAAATATAGAACCATAATATCTTATTTCTTCTGAAATATGAATATCTAATTATTTTAACAATCAATATAATACCACAAATTTTTAGAATAAATAAATTTTTAAATGAATTGTAATGAAAATTATATATTTGAATGGGATTTGATAAAATTCATATTTTTGTATTCATTGTCAGAGAGGCTCTTTGAACTGATAAGCAGTGTTGAAGTCTACATTCAATTTTATAAGAAAAATTAATTTTCACAGTTTTTTTATTATACATTCATATATTTAATTTATTGTATTGTGGAGAATATATTCTGAGTCTCAAAAAAAAAAAAAAAAAAAAAAAAAAAACTAGAGATAAGTATAAATTTCAGTCTACTGAGCAGCTGCTCAGTATACCAGGTTCTATAGTTTTAAAACAATAACAACTTCTTTACACAACAAATAATTAATAATTTATTATTTTTAAAAAGAGTAAAAAAACAATTAATTAAAAGTGTATTATTTTC
The DNA here is from genome assembly GCA_963082975.1 of Labia minor. Taxonomy (NCBI): domain Eukaryota; kingdom Metazoa; phylum Arthropoda; class Insecta; order Dermaptera; family Spongiphoridae; genus Labia; species Labia minor. Next base: position 72,625,864 of record OY720348.1, read on the forward strand.
TTTTGCTATTTTATTGTTTCTAAATAGAAATGAATTTAAAAAGAAAATTAAAACCTTAAGTAAATGGAAAATGAGAAAAATTACAATAATTTCAATTAGAAAATGTAACAAAAAAATAAAAAAATAAATATATAAAAATAAACCATTCCCATTTGTTCATCCTGGTTGGTCTTTTAACTTGGTGTTTTCCAAATGGTTTCTCTCTAAAAACAAATTTAACGCATTGTACAGTAAAAGTAACCTTCTTGATTTTCTTTTCTTTTTTTGGTCTATCTATTGTTACTAGGTCGAATAGTTTTACAAAAATTCAATATATTTAATCAAAATTTTTCAATAAAATTGATTCTTATTTTTTTCAATGATACATTAACGTGAATCCTATTATTATATAATTTATATTAACACAATGCTCTCCGATCATGTATTCGAAAATAAATCTATTGATTTTTTATTGGGCGAAAAGAGTGAATAAATTACAGTCCCATCCGTGAGTTTTCCATTTTTAGATTGTTCACCTCCGCCCAGCCAAAACTCTCCATTAATTAATAATGTCACTCATTTCTGCCCATGTTTAAATATTTTTAGCCACTGCATTTGTTTTATTTCTATTCTTTAAATATATTACATTTTATTTTCATTCTATTGATTTGATATCATCCATTTATAATGTTTTTCAAAAATATCAAAAGGGCTTTTAAAAAAATCATCACCATCAAAATATTCACAAAATTTATATTTTAGAAATTAAAATTGTAATTTTAAACAAAAAAAAGAGATTCATTTTTAATTTTTTTCGATATTTTCCAATATAATATATAATATATAATATATTTTCAGGGAAGTTGTCAGTGATATTTCTAAAAAAATGCGATTACCTGATTGGTGTAACTCACCCGCCCCAGGAGATATAATAACTCCTCATCTCCTTGTCTAGGGAACACTCCTATTTTTATTTTTTTTATCCCCTCAACTACTCTTACTAACTATACTACTCTCCAAGCAGAGGCGGATTAAACACCGGGCGGACCGGGCGGCCGCCCGGGGCCCACCAGCCCGAGGGGGGGGGGCCCACCGAAACCTAAATAAAAATATTACCTTAAAAAGAATTAAAAAAAAACTGTTGAGTTTATGGATAATCGGAGTTTAAATAAAACAAGTTATTCTTGATACAGATCTTTCTTGAACAACAGATCTTTATTCGGTCGTGTTTGAACCCCGACTAACTTGAGAAAAAATAATCAATTTTAGGTCGCTGTGACCACAGTAAAATTTATGTATTCTTTACATAAGTACTATATATATAAGCATAAAACAGCCTAAATTATAATATAAACAAAATTTGTCTTTCAATTATAATTGTAAATAACAGAGGGCCCATTTCAATTTTACCGCCCGGGGCCCCCAATCAACTTAATCCGCCACTGTCTCTAAGTCTTGTAATTATACATTTTAAAATTATATAAAATGTTTAAAATTTGCTTAAAAACTTTTCGTTTCAAAATTTAATTTTCTTCAGATACTCTTCACATAAAATTGAAAATAGGAACAGATCAGCCTGATTTTGAAATACTTGTAGAACCAGATAGTATATTAGTTTTAAAACTACCATCGAATCTATTCAATATGTACACATTTCTAACTAACTCGTATATATTAAGCGTCATAAAAGGCAGCAGATTGAAAAGGTCAAAATAAAGGCTTCGAATAGGTGGGAAAAAGCTAGTGAAAGTTTATTTATAGGAAAGGCAATTGGAAAACAATATAAACGCAGATATGATGAAATTAGGAGAAGGTAGAAATTGGATGGAGTTGTTTCAGGATTAATACGTTTGGAGGAATGTGGATACTGCGGACAAAACACTATCCAATTCAGTAGCACCACAGGAATAAATAGGCTGTTTTTGTGGGGTCATTATTAATTCATCCAAAAAATTTTTGTTTATCATTTCTCTAAATACTCCAATTAATGAACATATCATTAAAACAGTGTGATGCTACACACAAGGAAATTAAAAATATTATTGAAAATCAATGCAGGCAATCTAAATTGGCCTATCCATTAGGGAGTTCGAAAAATACTTTGGAAGAGTCAATAATTGGATTATTCTATTTTTGAGTGTTCGCTTGAATTACATTGAATTCAATTACATTAAGGTTCAATGCGAAATTTTCCTAGAATAAATCTTTAAAGGACAGTTCATTTTGGAGATATATTTATGAATGAATTATTCCTTTTTTGGTAGGTTAAATTTTACAAAAACATCGCTCTCTTATAATTACACTATTCAAGCTGAAATGGATTGAAAAATATTGGAATATTTGGCCTCTAAAACTTGGATACAAAATACCATTAAGATTGAAAACGACGGAATTATTTTGTCCATCATTCCCATAAAGATTAATTTTCCCAATTCCCCCTCCCCCCCCTGCCCCCTCCTCCTCCACCATGTAACTTCACAACGTTGGGTTAAGATAAAGGAACTCACTCCATTCTTCTTTAATGTAGGGAATATATGAATTATAATTGACTTAGAAATTATTTAAAAAAACAACTTACAATTTTAGACATTTTTATGGATTTTGTTTTAGTTTAACTAATTCTATCGTGTTCTAATTAAATATCTTAACGTGCCTCAATCTAAATTATAAAAATAAGTCTTATCATTTACTTTATATTTTGAAAATAAACTTAAAATAACCCTAGTTAAATAAAAATATTATTTATAAATTATGTATTATAAAGGAATATAATTTTTAACAACACTTCATAATTATAATTTATTATATACAGAAACATGAATTCTAACAAATTCCAGAGATATTGTTTTCTTAACACAGAGGTATTGTTTTCTTAACACAAAAAAGTATTTTTACCATGGTGTTTGTCCGTCTGTACGTCCCTCCGTCTGTGTGTCCGTATAGATGTGTACAGCTTGAACGGTTCAAAGGATTTTGATAAAATTTGGTTTATTTACTTAATGCATCAGTAGCATCAACTCAACTTAATCAACTTTTGGTGTGTATCCGGAAACTGAAAATGGTAGTTTCCAAAGTAATTAATTAATTTTATATTCATTGTCGGAAAATATTTCACTTAAAATATAGTAGTAATTAATAATTGACTAATTAAACTAAAAATATGAAAAAAAATAATATAATTTATACATTTTAATTCAAGTTTTAAAAATATTTTTTTATAGTTTATATATATATATATATATATTGTTGTATTGAAATTAATTTAATTCAAATCGTCGGTCGGTTCTGTGCCTGGTCACAGCTCATATTTTATTTTAATTTCGAATTGTTAATCAAGTACCATATAAATTAATTAACTTCTAATTATTTAATTATTTTCTACTTTATTCACACAAATTGTTAAATATATATTTCAGTAGAAACAAGATATTTATTGTTTATCTATCATTTTAAAAGAATATAATTTTCAAGAAATGAAAATGTGTTATTATTGTAAAATATCATACAAATAAAGTAATAATTTTCTTATTATAGGTATTTACATTATATATATATGTATATATATATTAAAGTTTTAATTTTCATATTCATTCGGGTTAATTAATTTAATTAAAACAAATAAAAACTAAAGCCCTCGTAAAATATAAATGTTTTTCTAATTTTATAAAAAATAATATGAAATGTGACCAGGCACAGAACCGACCGACGATTTGAAATAAATTAATTTCCAAACAACAATCTATATATATATAAATAATCTATCTATCTATCTGTGTGGCTCTACGGAACTCGAAGGTTCTTGGCCGCAGCAAGCCCACTTCTCCAAGTATTCCTATTCTGAGCCACAACCCTCCAATCTCTATCCTCTCCCATTCCTACATTATCCACCCACCGCGTCCTTGGTCTTCCAAGCGGGCGTTTCCCACTCGGTCTCCCCCCCCCAATATATTTTTCGCCATTCTATTATAGCCGCATGTCCTGCCCACCGCAGCCTTCTCGATTTTATAATTCTAATTATATCTGGAGATGCATAGAGGTCATGCAGTTCCTCGTTATGCAGTCTCCACCATTCCCCGGTGACCTCATCTTTCTTTGCAGAATCCTATTCTCAAATATTCTAAATCCACTCTCGTCACCTAAGGTCATAGACCATGCCTCACACGCCTATAATACAACTGGTAAAATAATTGTTTTATATATTTTAATTTTTATCCCCCTTGATAATAATTTGGACGAGATAAGCCCCTTTACGGCATGATAACAGGCGCTTCCCGATTGTAACCTAGCTTTAAACTCTTCTCGAATATTATTATCTTTCGTTATTACAGAACCTAAGTATTTCAATTTTTCTACATTTTCCAATTCTATATTTTGTATGTTAAGACTTTGTGTGTTAATACTATTCCTCTCTGTTACTAAATACTTTGTCTTAGCAATATTTATTTCCAGCCCCACCTCTTTTCCTGCTTCGATACATTTTTCTACGCTGTCTTTAATTACACTTGCCGAATCTCCTAATCTATTTAAGTCGTCTGCGTAACCTAATACTTGAATTTTTTTGTTTAATTCTATTCCGTTTGATTTGTCCCCAATTTGTCTAATTACATATTCCAGAACTAAATTAAATAGAATTGGTGATAATGCGTCTCCTTGTTTTAACCCATTCCGAAATTCGAAAGTTTCTGATAGTTGATTCCCGCATCTTACTCTTTTGTAAAATCTACAAAAATTTGGTGAACAGAGATATTGAATTCGCGTTGTTTTCCTAATATCTGCCTTAATGAGAATACTTGGTCTACAGTTGATCGGTTTGGCCTGAACCCCCACTGATATTCTCCTAATATTTCCTCTGCATATGGTCGTAATTTCAATGCGATAATATTCGAGAGAATCTTATACGATGTAGTCAAAAGAGAAATTCCCCTGTAGTTTTTGCAGTTGGTTCTATTACCCTAAATAGCGGAATAATAACTGCCTCCTGCCATTCTAAAGGAATCTTTTCCTTATGCCAGATCGAAAGAACTAATTTATGCATACACTCTACTAAAGGTTTTCCTCCATATTTTAATAATTCGGCTGAAATCCCATCTATTCCCGCTGCTTTATTATTTTTTAAATTCCCCATTATCATTTCTACCTCCTGTAACGTAGGTTCTTCGAGATTAATTTCTGCTGAGTCTACCGTTAAGGTTTCTGTTCTATTACCTAGATTCGAATTTAATAATTTTTCAACATAGTTCCTCCATATATTTTTAATATCTGTTTTTAAATTATTATTAGCATCTCTAATTAAGTCTAAACGTGCCTGATAACCCTTTTTAATATTTTTAATTCCCATGTATAGATCTTTACTATTCTTGTTTCTGCTACTTTCCTCTATTTCTAATATCCTATTTTTTTAAATTTCCCTTTTTTTTGTTTTTAATGACTTTCGTCACTATTTTCCTGCTATTAATATATTCTAATCTATCTACTTCGCATTTGCTATTAACCCATTGTATTTTGGCTTTTTTCCTAATTTCTATTACTTCTAAACATTCCTCATCGAACCATGGTTTATATTTTTTGTTATTTTTAAAACCTATATATATTTATATACTATTTGAAGCTGCCGTTTTAATATTTGATTGTATTTTGTTTCCTATTTCTTCCGGCTCATTCGTCTCGTCATTCCCTTCATGGGTCAAACTATTAAATCTATTTTTTATTTCGATTTGATATTTTAATTTATATTCCTCGTTTTTAAAATTATGTAAATTGTATCGTTTTTGACTAATTTCTCCTAATTTCGTGTTGCGCGTCGAGAGCCGTTCTCTCATTTTTATTACAAGCAAATAATGATCTTAATTACAATCTGCCCCTCTATACACTCTAACATCCAGAATATTAGACTGGCGTATTCTATCTACCAGTACATGATCAATTGGATTACATGTTTTTCCGTCTGGCGAGTTCCATGTACCCTTATCAATATTTCTATATCTAAAAAATGTGCTTTTTATTATTAAATCTTTTGCGGTCGCGCAACTTATTACCCTAACCCCGTTGTCGTTGCTTGTTTCATGGAGGCTCTCTTTTCCTATGTATGGTCGAAATATTTCCTATTTCCCAATTTTGGCGTTAAAATCACCTAATATTATTTTATTGTTATAATTTGGGACCTGATCTATTAAGGCTTCTAATTTCTCATAAAATTTATCTTTAATTTCCCCCTCTTTATCCTCTGTAGGTGCATGCACATTTAGCCACGTCATATTATAAATTTTACCCTTGAGTACTAAAATGGATATCCTATCATTTATGAATTCTATATTTTTAATTGCGGTGGCTACTGGTTTTCTAATAATAAAGCCCGTTCCCAGTTGATGCATTTCAGATCCGCCGTATAAGAAAATATACTGTTCAGCATCAATCCTTCCTTCTCCCACCCACCTCATTCCTGTAAGGCGATTATATCTAAATCCTATTTTTTAATATCCATTACTAAGTTTTGGAATGCGTCTGATTTATAGAAGTTACGTACATTCCATGTTCCTAATTTTAATTCCCTCATTTTACTGATCTCTCTGTAATGTGGTTGATGTTTCATAATTATATTTTTGTGGAGAAGAGAAATCACCTCTTCGTCCAACCTTCCATTGGAGGAACAGCTGTAATGGAGAAAATTTAAGATTTAGATCTTATTATAATAAAAGAGAATATATCATGCTAAAAATACTTTTTTCTGTTAAGAAAATGTATGATTTGTGGAGATATGTAAAAATCTCCAGATTTGAAATTTGGTGTGAAAACAATACCTCCCTTACTATCGTCGGTGGGTAAAAATTAATCGAGGCACGTAAAGAGATGGGAGTTGAAATTAATCGTGATAAGACAAAATAGTTAGTAACAAAGAGGAACTGTATTAACTTATAAAATCTTAACATACAAAATATAGAATTTGAAAATGTAGAAAAATTTCAATACTTAGGTTCTCTAATTACAAAGGAGAATAATATTCGAGAAGAATTTAAATTGAGGTTGCATTCGGGTAAAGAGGCTTATCTCATCCAAACTTTTATCAAAGTGGATGAAAATTGAAATATTGAAAACAATTATTTTGGCTGTTGTATTCTATGGGTGGGAGGCATGGTCGATAATTCTGGGAGACGAGAGTAGATTTAGAGTATTTGAGATTAGGATTGTTGTTGTTGTTTTTGGACCAAAGAAAGATGAGGTCATCGGGGAATGACGAGGACTGCATAACGAGGAATTGCATGACGGTGTAGCTAGTTTATTTAATAAAATTATATCGGAAAAGTGATAATATTACTCTACTATTTAAATAATGGATTTATTCCTTGAAAATATTCCACGATTTATATTGGTTGAGTATTTTCATGCAAAAATTTACTTCATGATGTTTGTTTGGGAAATCGCACATTTTTCATTGAATGCATTCCAATCTATTCGTTGTTGGTAATGTTATGTATTAACAGCAAGATGAATCCAAGTACCAGTTTCTAGTATAATATGTTCAGCAAATGTTTAGAGTTGTTATATTTTTCGAAAACCAGCAATAAATTTAATAAAATATCAATACTCCCGGAATCTATTCGTAGATAATAGTTATTAATAGATACCTGGATGCAGTCTATGAGGCAGGACACATGCACAACACATACTAATATCTTTTGGTTTATCAAATTATTGCAACAAATATATATATATATATATATATATATATAAAATACTAATTATGAATAAAACATTCAATTATAATAATTAAATGAAAAAACTTAAAAAATAATTTAAATATATATATATATATATATATATATATATATATATATATATTATAATGCATTTTATTTTACTCCTATTCTAAATGAGAATGAATCCTTGGTTTAATCTTTTTTAATCGTTATTTAAAATTAATATTCAATTTTCATTAAAACATTTTTAAGAATATATTTAAGATATATATCTAATATATAATATATATGTAAGTAGTTTTATTATGTGTGTGTGTGTGTGTACAAGATTACGCAAAAACGGTTTGAGTTAGAATATAAAATTAGGTATACGAGCATTATTCAAAATTCGTAGATTTCTATCAACTTTTGAGAAATGTAGCTCAACCGAATTATAAATATAATATATTTTATAATTTATTTATTTTATTTAATAAATATCTGATTCTTAGTAAATGATTATCAGTCAATATTCTTTTTTAAATTATTTTTTTAATAAATATAATAAATTATTATTATAATATCGAGATAATATTATTTTGTTTTAAATAAAAAGTAAAAGGGAATGATTTTTTTTTCTCTAATCGTGCGATAAGACACTCGGCTAAATTTCATGGAAAAACAGAATATAAATAAAAATAGAATTAGAATTTATTTATTTTAATATTTATTTTAATAAAATCTTTTAGTTTCCATTGCAAAGTGAATGTGATCGGTTGGGCTGAATGTCCGTCCACCTTGCCAGGTAATTCATTAATAAATATTTTATTAATTAATAATAATTAGAAATATTATTTATTTGTTTTCTATCCACACTTTCTATTCAAATGAATATTTTAATTAATTATTTATGTTTTTTTTTGGATTAAATTATTTGATTTTTACGACTAAACGTTATCTACTTTTTGATCATTGATTTCATTTTTCATTTTTTAATGCTCTCATCATCATCTTTGGAATATATTAATTAATTCATTACAAATATCCATCAACAAAGAGCCAAACATGCGCTGGTTTAATAAATATTATTTATTAATTTATAATATTTAATTAATTAAATTTAATTTAAATTTAATATATTATGTTATTTAATCGAATTCAAATTGCGAGATAGTCGCGTGGAGACACTCCAGCTTATTTCTTGTAAGTTAAGTATTGAAAAAGAAAAGAAAAACTTGTTTTTCTTTGAATTTTCGAGAAGACGGTTGCATAATTCACAGGAGTTTCTAAACAGGAGTGCCTTTGAAACTACTATCCAACTATTATCTTCATAATTTAAATTTGTAATATATATTTAATAATATTATTATTAATAATAATTTAAAAAATTAGTATATTTTTACGCAATAATTGTTTTCTAATTTTTTTTTAAACTAATCTTTACTAGTTCTTTACTTACGTTAATCCAAAGAGTAGAAATTTTATTTTTTAGAAATCATATGAAATCAATTATAAAATTATATATATATAAATGAGGAAACATTTTAAAAATGACTCATTCATAACATTCACGAAAATAATGCGTTTTAATTTTATATTAATAATTCTTTTTTTTTTTTTTGGTCCTTTATAATTCTTTTTGATTATATATATATTTAATTCCATCCATGATTGATTCTTGTTTAAATGTAATTGTATTAATATCATCTATATTTATCTCTATCTCGTTGGGATGCAAAAGGGTGCTCCAGAAAGGGTTGACTAGAGAGAGAGAGAGAGAGAGAGAGAGATGAATGCTAAATTACTGGGCTCCTATCTATTTCTATCCTAGCATTGCAATCCATTTGCAGGAGGAGCCTGGAAGATTCAGCTTACCTGGATGCAATGCTCTCTTGAAGCCGAGGACGAAACTACGCTTCGCGCATTCGATTCCAATTCGATCCCATTTCTTGATGATCGACTAAAATCACAGTAATTCTTATTCAATCCAAAACTTCTCATTTATTCTTATGCAATTGGAATAAAATAAGAACAGGATCGATTCTATATCATAATATCATCATCTTCTAAAATTGTAGGATTTTCGTTGCATCTAGCATTCGAAATCATCAATCGATGAATTTCTGCTTCATCTTATCCATCCTTCATCTTATTACAATCGTTAAAATAATAAATCGATTAAAGGCAGGTGTTGTATTCTTCTGTTTTATTTCAATTTCTATCCATACGAAATGCACTCCATCTTGGATATAGGAAGATTGGGAATCTTCATTCGAATTGGATCTCGATCTCGATCATCTTTCAGTGCGCTTCGTTCTAGCGAAGAAGCAAACCATTTCGAAAGGATAGAAGTTGGAATAAAAAAAGTCAGAAGTTTTTTCTTTTTCTTTTTTTAATACATTCTAGTGAAGCAAGAGGGGAAGAGGAGGGAGTGGGGAGAGTAGGGGATCCCAAAAACTACAAGGGAGTCAGGCAGGTAATAACGGAATGAATTGAAAATTTTCCTGTTTGAATAAAATTCGAGTCCCGGATAGAACCGAGAGAGGTGGTAGGGGAATGGACCCTGAATCGGTAGCACCCCTTTCGCCACCCTTTTGCCGTTGTTTCCCGTAGCCAAACCGTTTGGTGCCTTTTCGAGAAAGAAGCGTTTCTCGAAGGCGGACTGCATCTCTCGATGGATTCGTGGTCCATCGCTATTTCTGTGCGGGGGAGGGTAATTTGTCACCATGGGAGGGCCTTGGCTAATTTGCAGGTTCATGATTCGCTACTCGACCGGAGCACGCGCCCTTCCAGCCGCGTCGCTCGCTACTTAACAGGAGTCGCACGGCTGCTGGAGCCAGTCGGTGTGCAGCCGCCGCAGCAGCAGCCTCCACTCCAGTCGAGACTCAAGCCCAGCCGACACAGCAGCCCTCCGTAAGCCCTTCATCTGGCCCGTGCCTGCTGCACGATGCACCACCTCCAACGTTATGAAACATGCCTTCATTCCATGACGTTGCCATTCCATTGCATGCTTCCCAACTGCTTGCTAAGTGCCAACTCCATGCCCTCTGCATTTCCATTCCCTTTACACGCTTTATTGATGATTAGAAAACAAAACACAGTCATTGATAAGTGTCCATCCAATAGAATCCTAGAATCGATAGCACATCGAATTATTAAGAAACAAATCCAATTGCATTGTTATTCATGAAAATGTTACCAATTTTACATGAATAGCGATGCTGACTTCTTTTATTCACTTCATTCTATATCCTTCATGAGAATAGCTTCGAAATCATGTTTTTCCATCTTATACAAGGATCAACAAGCAAAAACAGAATCCTTTCTTATTAGAATGAATAACAAAAAACAAAAACAAAACGATTTACAATTCCAAAATTCATATTGGATTGGATTTTCTTCAATGCAACCCTTCTTGTTTTAGAAACATTTACCCCCTCCCCAATCCATGGTTTGGTTTTCGATTTACCTCCACTCTTTCTGTTTTCGTTCCCTGTTTAAACAAAACAAGCATGAACCTTCAGCATGAAGATCCGATCGAATAGCATTTGGTTTTTCAATTTTTCCCTCGTAATACTCCAAAGAAACGATTCATAAATATTCATTCATTCATTCGCCAACGAGGACGCGCCTGATTGTGAATTATAAGAATCGGACAGAAATCCTACAAAAATATTTATTTATTATTATTGTTATTATTCTTTCGTAAAATTGGATCCAATCGGAGAAGATAACCAACAAATACAATTTATTGTTTGGAGTAACTCCAAAAAATCCAATTCTTTCTAGACAACTACTATTTTCAACAAATAGAAAATAATAATAATATTGTTTTTTATCATTGTAAAATGAATCATTCCATTTTTTATTTGAAGTCATTGTCGCTTATCAGTAACGAAATCAAACCACACAGTGAACTAAATTGAATGTTTGGTTTCTAAACAAATTCATCTTAACAAAAACCAATCAATCATTTCTAACTACATTCCATTCATTTTCTTTTCAACCCTCTTAGATTTAATTTTTAATATTATTATTTCGAATTTTGCTTTAGAGTAATTATAAACACACTTATCCTCTCTCTCTCTCTCTCCATATATATATATATATATATATATATATATATATATCTAGATAGATAGAAATATCTATAATGTACCGCGTGGCTACTAGGTTGACCAAGTATGTTGAAACTTTATTTAATTTTATAAATATAGTATAGTATATTAAGAAAATATATATATATATATATAATCTAAAGAATGAAATATAAAAATTCGCGTTGTAAATAGAATGAATGGATTTTTGAAAATAGAATACCTTTTATTAAAACTAATCTAATTTGTTTGATAAAATAGAAAGCGAAATTACATGATATTCTAATATGTATAACAAACTTTCAATATCATGAATCGATTGCTAATGAAGCCCCAGCATGAATCTAATAAATATAGATATTGAAATTAAATATGATAAATCGATTGCAAGAAGAGAAAGAGTGATTATATTTAAAGTTCTAATTTAATGTCGAACATGGATTTGAAATCGATTTTATCGCAAATGGTAGTACATCTACGAGGATACTACTATAAAATATCTATCAGGCACAGAGAGGCTTACTTATCACTTCGATTTCTTCAAAAATAATCATTCATTCCTAAAAAATACTTTAACATACAAACTAGAATTTCTTTATATTTATTTTTTAAAAATTGATAATATTTAGGATTAATGATTTTGATTTAATTTTAATTCATAAATTTTGTACAATTCGATAGGAGAAATTTAATGTTTTTTCTTAACGGTAACTGATTCCGATTTGGATCCCAGAAGACTAATAAATCAATCGCCAAAGATGGAAAATCCATTCATGATACTAACTTTGAAAATCTCCTTTAAGATGTAAGAAAATGTAATTTTTGTAATTCATTTTTGATAACCAATTTCTATTCTATCCTATTCATTTGTATATTGATGCTTTTCTTGGTACTTGTAATTAATTAAAAAAACAAATATTAAAATAAGTTTTATCACTTCTTGGAGAGAAATGAACAGTTGGGTTTTTCAAAACATAAACCTACTTAATACGTGCCTTTTCAAAACATGGCTGAAAAATGGATGAAGAAATTTAGGAAAACATAAATTTGGAGGGGGATGGGGGTGGTGGGAGATTAATTAATAGATGAGAAAGGTCCAAATTTAGAATTAAAAATAAACAGCTCTCCAACCACTCGTAGCATTTTATTAGAATAGAAAAAGAAATCCTATGCAAGTTTTATTGACTTGATTTAATATAATAATTTGGCTAGCAAAATCAGATCTGGACCATTTGGACCATTTCCATTCGAATTATTTATTGGTTTAAAAATAAATTTAAAAATAGATAGGAAAAATATAAAAATTGATAAATTCAATAAAAAGAAATACTTATGAAAAAAATGAATGGATCGTTCTTAATTTTAAAGTTATAACCATTTCCTTTTCAATTGTAAATTGGTTTTTAAAAGTTAACCGAGCATTTGATCTTCAAAATGCTTTATTAAAAAAGTTTTTGAAGCAATAACTTGAATTGTTAATTTCTTGTTTTTTTTTCTCCCGCTTCTTTTTCTATGGACTCTGGTCTATTGAAGAGGAAAGAATTTCATGCAAAGTCGTGAATTCTATTCATTTGGATTCGAATGAACAATTCATATAAAAAGAGAGCCTGAATTGCGTGTATTTAGCGTTGCCAGGACATTTTTTTTTTTTTTTTGATTTTTAACATTTTAATTAAAACTTAATCCAGAGAGATGGAGAAGTAAATAAAATTGTTCGGTTGACAAAAGACTTTCATATTTCAAGGTGGATTGGATACAATTAATTCGTTTATTATTGAGATGAAAAATCGAATAAAATAAATAAATATATAATAATAAATCATGGATTTAATCAATAAAACTTGTATATTATTATTTTTTATATTAAATAAAATGATGCGAGGGGGGTTGGTGAGCTGTTTATTTTTAATTCTAAATTCTGAGCTTTTTCATTTATTATTTTACCTCCCACCACTTCCACTCACCAATTTCCAATTTTATGTTTTTTCAATCTCAAAAATAGCTTCTTTCTTTATTTGAAAATTCATTGACATTATATATTATTTTATATTATATTATATATATATATATATTGAAAAATCAAACTGTCCACATCAAAATTATTTAAATATTTTTTTTTTAATTATATAATATAATTAAATTATTCAACAAGTGAAAATACATTTATTTACTAATTAATATGAAATAAGTGGTATTTAAATTTAAGTTGTGTCATATCTATGTTAGCTTTGATAATCCTTGAAGTGAGATTAAATTTCTATTCTGGAACATACATTAAAGATAGATCTTTGGATTTAATATTATATAAAAGAGTGAGGTGGAGAGGATACCAATTTTTTTCAAATTATGAAAATAATAGAGTTAAACGTAGACACTTGACAAAAATAAAAGAAACTAAAATTTTGAATTAATAAACTAAATTTGTTTTATGCGCATTTCGATTATTGCGTGATCATCAGAAATTGAGATGAAAAGAAGAAAGCTTCTGATGATGTTGGGTGATTTCTAGAAGTTCTCTTTTTACCTGCCAGAGGTCGTCAACCGCAATGCTATTCGGGAGAGGACTTTCTTTTGGATTAATACTACTACAATCATTTATAATTGGAATCCCACATAATAGGCTATTCATGTGTAGAAATATCCACTCTACGATCCAAGCAAAAAATGATTTGGTTGCATCGATTTATAGCTTGTTTAGATAACAAGCCATTTTCTCCGTGTACCAGGATTAATTCTTGATTTGTATAAATCTGGATGCTATTTTATAAGGAAACCAAGGATTGATTTTTCAATTTTCTGTTTCAATCAACCATGGTTTTAGAACAAAGTTTCCATTGGGGTGAAAAACATTGGTCATTGACAGAGATCATCCAATTCATATTTACGGATTTATTCCTATTTACGGATTTATTACAATTTTAATTAACATTCCTTAAATAATTTAATTGAAATAATAGGAAATGATTTTTAAATACGCTTTTTTTTAAAAAAATAATAAAATCGGTCCTTTTTGATGATAGTTGGATATTTTATCCGTTGCATGAGGATGGCAACCAAGAGAAATTTTCAGGTTTCAGGCAAGCAATACCGATTCATCCTTGGAAGTGAATGAATCGAGGATATTTGCATACAGCAATCTGTATCCGCTACGATCAATACTTCCGTGTCGCAGCAAAAACCCTTTCCATTTCATCCCCGGAAAATAGATCGGATAGTTAACGAATATTTTCCAAATCGTATACAACAAATTTTCATAGCTCTAGGATTTTGGACGAGTAAAAAAAAGACGAAAAAGTTCTTTGGGGCACCGAAGCGGATAATATCTCTCCCGGTGTGACCCTCTCCATCCATGCTTGCTAGAATCCATTTCTATAAATTCTTTGTAATCAGCGTTTCTATTTACGATCTTAGGAAATAATACACCTCTTTAGATAGGAATCCATTTTCAAATCC
Organism: Labia minor; assembly: GCA_963082975.1. NCBI lineage: Eukaryota > Metazoa > Arthropoda > Insecta > Dermaptera > Spongiphoridae > Labia > Labia minor. Next base: position 72,641,066 of record OY720348.1, read on the forward strand.
AATTATAGCATGAATTGATATAATTTGTATAATTCATTTCATTAATCTATTAATTATTCCAATTTAATTTATATAATTCATTAATACTAGTAAGATGAAGAGAAACTCAGGATAGGGACGTTTGGAGGAGTGTGGTTGCTACGGCCAGGAATTTTCGAATCTCCTAACATCATAGTAGACTAATTTCTTCTGAAGGAGGAGAACAATCAATGATCTAGAAAAATTTGTAAAAGTGAAAAGCCCTTAGAACAAACTAATAAGCCAAATTAAATAAATCTTATTATTGAATATTTATATTTGAAGTTTCTCTATAGCTTTATCAACATTACAATAGATAATTTTAGTTTTATAAAATGTCTCAAGTATCTAATTTTAATTTTCCTTAAATTTGATTGAAAGAAAAATTATTTTATTAGAAAATTATTAGAGCCATACATAGATAGATCATTATATATATATATATATATATATGTAATAAATATTTTATTTTGTATATATAATTATAATTTTAGTAATATCATTCAATTTCTTTAATTTTAGCCATTCTTTTATATAATAACAAAATGGATATATTCAAAATCATATATATTATATCTATATATATAAAAAAAGATTTTTGTCTGCACATTGCTCAGAATTTAAAATTTTTTGAATATCTTCGCGTTTCATGACCTCTACAATCCAAAAGTGATTTTATAATTCTTTATGTCTGTCTGTCTGTCTGTCCGGAAAATAACTATATAATAGACTCAAAATGGCTTAACCGATTTCTATGAAATTACATCACAATATTCTTATATACCTTTATTTTAACATAGGCTATAAATTTTATTAATATCTGATCAATAACCACAGAAAATAATTTTTTAATATTTATATATTGCTCCGTGTTGTTCATTGAAGAGCCTCGCGTGGCTCACTGAACAAGTCGATTCACTCTACACAATGAATATAAATTAATAATTCTAGCAATTCCCAAACAAAGAATTAAAATAATATTTAATTTTTTATTTTAAATTATATCATTCAAATATCATTTCAATTAAATAAATAATATTCTAAAAGTTCTTATTTAAATTCATTTAATAAAAATATTTAGATCATATTTAACTTAAATTATTTTTTATTTATTCTTTCTATATTTGAATATTTCTTCTTTTCTATTTAAAAGTGAAGGGTATAAATTTTATCAATGTCTAATATAAAAAACATAAATTACTATTTTTAGTGTTTTATGAATATAAAAATATTTTCAAAACGTCAATTAAAATGACTAAATTATATTATCTTTGTTTTTGTTTCAATTATTAATTACAACTATATTTTAAGTTCAAAAATGATTTCTTAGTTATATAAAAATTAAAATATTATTTTTTAGACGAATGATATAAACGAGTTTTTTAAAATTTTTGTCTTTCTTTAAATTGAGTATTTTCTTAAAATTTGTTTTATATCCAAATTATTGTATTCTATTATAATTGTTTATTAATAGGTTTCTTTTTTTTATTTTTAATTTTTAATAAATTCTCTTTTTTGATATGATATTAATAAAAAAATAATATTAAATTTTATAGAAATTTAAAAATTAGAATACTTGAATTTGTTTAAATTGTAACACATGTAATCAATAATATGCATAAAAATAGAAAATTTTGAAAATCAACTTGGTTGGTATTAAATTCAGAAATAGTAGTGTAATGTTTATATGAATAATTTTTAAAAAATACTTATATTAATAATACATGGGCTATTCGAATATAATTATAACCTCTCTCTCTCTCGCTTTATTTTAAATTTTAAGAAACGGAAAGTGTTCAAACAAAAATTAAGAGAGTTCGATGCCTTATGCAACATGGAAAGGTAAATGAATTGGGCTGGAAGAGGAGGCCTCAATTTATAAGTTCCTTCTGATTCTGATTAAGGTCAAATCGGACAACATTAGATCAAATCTGATCTCGCTAAGAACGAGGCACGTAAAGAGATGGGAGTTGAAATCTTATCTTATTATGCTAGTAAAAAGTATAAATATGTTTGTATGTTTGTTTGGCCATGGGTTCTCAAAAACCGCTCTAACGATTTTTTTGAAATTCACACTAGAGATAGAATTTATAAAGAAAAATTAAGTTTTATTGATCACATGTCTGGAAAAATACATCTTCATTAGTTTTTTCTTAATTTAAATTTATATATGGATGACGTCACAAATGACATCCATTTTTTTAACTGATATTGTATTAATATTTTTTTTTATTTAAAATATTTTAAAATTTATTATTTAATTTCGAAATAAATTAAAAATATTTATTTTTAATAAAATATATATATTTATTAATCTATCTCAAAAAACAAAAAAACAAATACGGATTGGTAATTGGCTTGGAAAGACGGTAAAAAAATGTTATTTTTATTATCTAAATATATTAGTCGCGTGGTTAGAACGATTGTTTTTACGACTCGAGTTCGAAGGATCGAAGCTCGCCGAGTGCATCGATATTTAAAAATAAAAATAATAAATTTGTTATTTTATCTATTTTCGTGTTTATTTTTTAATAAATTACTATTTTATATTTATTTATTGATTTTTCTTTTATTAATTAAGTTTTAGATAGTTTTATAATTTTTAATATTTTTTCAATAAAATAGTATTTAATATTTATTAATTTTATTTATTATTATTGAGTACCCCAAGTTCCATTCATTTTAATCAGATTGATGCAATGATGCAACATTTAATAATTGTAATAAATATCTATCTTGAAAATTGTTACATATTATTTAGGATATTTTAAAAACAATTTCTTTCTTTAATTAATATTCATTTAAAATGATAATTAAAGAATATTTTATTCAAAATAAATTATTGAATAAAAATATGATCTAATATTATTAAATAGAAATATTTTTCTATTTCTAAGTCAGATATATTTCCAAATATTAAATAATTTTTCAATTCCGAAAAGCTGCAAAGCACGTTTTTTTGTCTTTAGTTTGTTTTATAACCACTTGGGGCGCTAAACAGTTTTTCAAAAAAACACTATAGAAAAAAAAAATATATGTATATATTATATATTTATGTATTATTGAGTAGCACAAGTTCATTCATTTTAATCAGATTGATGCAAATGTGTAACATTTAATAATTTTAATAAATAATTAAAGAATTGTATATCAATATTTTTAAAGGGTAGAACGAGAACTCGGTGTCCCAGGTATTAATATTACCAGCCAAATCCAATAATAATTCTTCCCAGCATTTATGGACCAAAGAAAGATGAGGTCACCGGGGAATGACGGGGACTGCATAACTAGGAATTGCATAACCTCTATGCATCTCCAGACATAGTTAGAGTAATAAAATAGAGAAGGCTGGTATGGGAAGGGTACGTGGCTAGAATGGGAGAGGAAAGTTCGGCGAAAATATATTTGGGAAAAACCGATTGGGGAAGGTCCGCTGGAAGACCAAAGACGCGGTGGGTGTTCAATGTAGGAAGTGACGTGGAACAAATGGGACTAAGAACTTGATGCAGCCAAGAACTTTCTAGATCCGTAGAGGCACAGATATAGATAGATAGATAGATATAACAATAATACAATAATAATATATAATTAATTTACTGATTAAATTAAAAGATATTTTAAATAAGAACACCAAAGAAATGAATGTTTTCTGTTATATACTTGATTGAAACAAAATGGATGAAAACCTTTGACATATAAACTTTTAACTAAATACTATGTACTACTTCGGGGGTACAGGGGGCAAATTATTAGGTGCGAAGAGCGCTAAAAGCGGTCTGAGCAGCTAGTATATATTTAATAGAAGACATTTATTAAAACGCATTTCATAAAAGTCCAAATTATCGGATTTTTAATGTAAATTTTTTTGTATAAACTTGAATTAAGAGAAAAACTATTCAAAAATTTCCATTTTAAATTAGAATCATTTTTAAATATAATATTTTTTTATTTTTCCTTCTCCTGCCCGCGACAAAAAGAAAGTATTTTTGTCCTGAGAAAGAGAGACCCTCGTAGAAATTATGTTATTTTTACTATCTCGCCAGATCAAGAAAATTTTCGATGTCGAGATTTTGATGTTTTTATATGTTTTGAAGGTTCCTGAATCATTTTCATTAAGGTTGAGAAAAATGTCTCTTTCTCTCTCTCTCTCTCTCTGTGTGTGTGTGTGTGTATGTAGACAAGATTACGCAAACACGGTTTGAGCTAGAATCATGAAATATGGTATACGGACATTATTCAAAATATGTAGTTTTCTATCAACTTTGGAGATATTGTAGCTCAACCGGATGAGGGTCTTTACCTACAACGTTTTGATTTTTTTCCTCTAAAGTGCCCGTGAAAATAAAGATATAGGTTTGATAGTTTGATTAGATGATTAAAAATTGTATAAAACTGCTATATATAGGATTTATTAATTTTAATTTATAATTTATAATTAATTAAATTTAAATATAATATATTATATTATTTAATCCAATTCCAATTGCGAGATAGTCGAGTGGAGACACTTCAGCTTATTTAAATAAAACATCGATTTGTTTAGGTTTAATTTTTAAAAGAAATCCATTTTTTTCTTATATATATATATAATATTTATGATTTATGATTATTAATATAGGTATATACATCTATGATATTTGAAATCAATTTTTTTATCTGATTATTTTTCTTTAATTGACATTCATTGAAAAGAAAAAGAAAATTAACTTAATATTCTGGTTTTTTTTGTTTATTAATTTTTATTTCAGTGTACTTCATGAAATAATTCCAACATTTCTTTACTATTTTCGTTCATCGATGATTTTCATTGATTGCATTAATAGATCGATTGAAAAATTGGATTGGATTTTTCTTTCTATTTTCGATGCCAGTTAATGAATTTCAGTTGGAAGATTTTCATGATCGGTTCAGGCAATTTCTATTTTGTTGGTGAGTTTCGAGTATCGCCGCGTCATTCGCCCTCCATCAGGTCGATTACTCTCCATTATCCAAGAAGATGGAATACCGAAGCCCCTCCTGCTGACCGAGGTTCTTCACGCTCGCATCGCAGCAGACGCCTGCCTCTTCCAGAGAGACAATCAAGATGAAACAATACGCATCGACATCCTCCCAGAGGAACGAACACCAAGCTTTTCGGCAATTATTTCTTCTCCCATTTTGGGAATCTCATCAAATAGAATTTCACTTTTTACAGGATAAAGGGTGGGAAAAAAGAGAAGGAGGAACATGAAATAAATATGGAAATGGGGGAAATGGGGGGGGGGGGAGGAGGAGAAGGAGATTAATCCTTGATACATGAATTGATTTTTTTTCTTCTAGTAATAATCATACCAAATTCTTTTCATTGGATTATTTCCTGATCTAATTCTTATTATTTAATTTTTATTTATTAAATAGTTATTATTATTATTATTAGTTTTATTTGATATTTTATAGATTTACTATTTTAATGGTCTATTTTTTGGGGTTAAGTAGGTTGTTTTCGAATAATTTCTAGATATTTTTCAAAATAGGAAAAAAAATCATAGCTCATTTCAAAGTGAGAAAAGACCATTTGCCCTAACTTTCTTTTCACTCTTCCCCAGTCCCCTGAAAGAATTTCTATTGGAATAGATACATATATATATATATATATGTCTTCCTAGTAATACTTTCCAATTCAGATCCCCTTAATTAATCTATCTAATCATTTTATGTAGCGGGATAATTATAAAAGAGAGGGCAGAAAATGTGAGTTTTTATCCTTTAAGAAAATTGCAACGTTTTTATGTTTCATTCCTTTTTACCGACCGACGATAGTAAGGGAGGTATTGTTTTCACACCAAATTTCACATGTGGAGATTTTTACATATCTCCACGAATCATGCATTTTCTAAACAGAAAAAAGTATTTTTAGCATGATGTCTGTCCGTCCGTCCGTCCGTCTAGATGTGTACAGCCTGAACGGCTCAACGGATTTTGATGAAATTTGGTATATTTACTTAATGCATCAGTGGGATGAATTGATCAACTTTTGGTGCAAATCCGGAAACCGGAAGTGGTAGTATTAGCGATCGACGATAGGAAGGAAAGGGTTATTTCACAGCAAATTTCACATGAGGAGATTTTTTACATATTATCACGAATCATTCACTTTGTATTTGTTTTATCTTCGAGAAAAATCATCTTTATTAGTTTTTTCTTGATTTAAAATTATATGACGTCATCCAGCCATTCATGACGTCACAGCCTGTTCTTACATATATATTATAAATAAAATAAAATTAAAAATATTTATGTTCTATGCCTATCTGTTTTTTATTACATTAATAGATATATTAAAATTATTTGAAATTGTTTCTGTAGCTGGAAATTAATTTATTTCAAACTGTCGGTCGGTTCAGACCTGGCCACAGGTCAACTTATTAGAAAATTGGAGGTAGAAAAGTTCAATTCTGTTTTTACGATAGTAAGGGAGGTATTGTTTTAATGTAACTTTTGGGTTTGCAATTGGATTGGTCGATGAATGAAAAACATTTTCAAGTAAGATTGGATTCCATTCATTATGATTGATGGTTCCGTATGCAACCAACATTGGACTCGATGACAAGTCAAGTTGGATGGACAGCCTGGCAGTCGAATTTACAGGATGTTTCCCATTGATCAATTGGAACATCACTTCATTTCATACAATTAATTTTTTTAAATAAAAATAAGCTGTGGCTAGGCACATAACCGAACGACTATTCAAAAATAATTAAAAACAACATTATATATATTGTATTTTTTATTTCACCCCATTTAGGTTAATTTAATAATAATGGATTGAGGACGAATCCAATATCATTTTTAATTCGACCTATACATATATATATATATAATTATTATTATATTTAAGCCCCGGTCGGACGCATGGGAAGCAAGCGCCAGGTACATAGTCGCAGCTCGCACGCTGGCTGCGTCCTATTCCAATATTTCATTCTTGTTTTAATAAAACAAATAAAAATGTTCTTAAAACATCTCTCGGTGGCGCTACTTTTCCCGAAAGTTCTTGGCCACAGCCACCACATTCCTCCAACTGTCTCTATCCTGAGTCACCAACATCGAATCCCTTTTCTCTGCTGCCTTTTGGCCGTCCACTTCATCCTTACTCAATTCACCGGTTGTTTCCCAATTGGTTTTCCTATTTTCAACCAACTTTTAATAAGTAAAAATGATATAATTTTAATATAATTTATGTATGTTATACTTATAAACTCCAATTGGTATTTTATACTAATCGTCTCTTTTTATTGTTTCAGAAACCGAACCACTACGGATGGACTGTGCCGTTTCCATATTTTGTAAAAATCTAAAAAAAGAGGATTAAAATGGGGATGAGGTTCATTGAAAATAGAATAGTTTTTCTCTCCCCCTGGGTTAATTATTTTTTTCAATTTCTATTTTTTAGATTTCATCGATATTGCATACGTGAACTTGATAGTAAAACACTAACAGTAACAAGCAATATACAAAAAAACAAATTGAAATTCATTTCTGCTTAAAACAGTTCAATCTCAATTCAAAGAATGAAACATGATTTGAAAATTAAATAAAAAATTTTAATTTTTTTGACGAGATTGGATCGTTCTAAGCCGATACTCTACCAACTTCAGTTATTACAAAACACATTTCTATCTTTGTGAATATCTTATCAAAGAGACATTTTTCATCTTTCCTAGAAAACTAAAATTAATGAATTCAATTTAGTTAATTGATTCCTAATGGAAGAAAATTGTCTAAACATTCCTTGTCATCGTCTAAAAGTTGAAAACCAATATTGGAACTGGAGTGATGGAATAAAAATGGATTGGATGATCGATAGATGATCCATGATTGGTAGAAGATCTATAAATAATAGGGAGAGTAGAAACTAATCGTAGGAATGGAAAAATAGAAAAAGGCTGTAACCAGCTTGTAACAGGACTAACATTTTCTCTCCAACGGAACAGGTTTGTAACAAGTCGGAATCTTTTTGAATTTTTTTAAAAGCAGCAGTAAACCTATAAAATTATTTTATAGAACAAATTCGAATAGATCACTTCCTTTCCATCATCCTACAGCAGTGACGGTAGAGAGGGGGAAGGGGGAGGGGGAGAAGGCCAATGAAGTTATATCCATGGTTACAAAAGATAATCCGTTCGATTTGCTTTGCTTTTATAATATGGAAACGATTTCACTGATTATATACATATTACAAATACATATACAAAATTTATATAAATTTGTCAAAATAAAATAATAAATTGGATTTATGGAAGCAAATGGATTGGAAATCGATAATAGATCGTCGTCAAGGATTCAATTTGTTGTTGTCCATATTACAAACTTTAATAGCTTTAATTATTGGGGATTGGCTTTTCTGTTTTGTTTTGTTTTTTTTTTTTTTTTTTGTCGTTGGAAAGTTATACAACTTGGCTGTTTCAAGAAATTATTGCTAATTTCAACAAATATTAAATCGTTTTTTAAAAAATTAATTTTTTTAAAAATGAAACATTCGCAATTTGGCTTTATGAGTTTGCCTATTAAAGTTCAGATTCAGATATATATATTAATTACAAAATAAAATTTTATGTAAGAAAAATAAAATATCAAAATTAATTTTTAAAAAAAAATTGTAATTATTCAAAGCTTAATTTGTAATACATAGATTAATATTTTAATGACTTTGATAATCCCACCTTTTGAATTCAAATTTAAATGCCAATTAAGATATGTTTTTGTCATTCTTACCGATTTATTTTTATTTGTTTCCATTTTTTTCATTCCCCAACTTTTATTTCTAATGAACTCAATGATGTCTCTTGAGAAAAAATTTATTATTTCTTTTATTAACTAATTATAAATCGAATATTATTGCAATTTGAAAACGTTAATTAATTCTCTGTTAATAAAAAAAAGTAAAATAATAAACGCTAAAATTTTGTTATTTGTAATTTGGGGTCATCCATTGTAGCATTCAGAAGAATGATGTTGGATTTTTTTTTTGTTTACTTTCGAACTTGTTTCCGTTTCGAAATTTAAATTAAAAGATTCTCACGAATTGAATTTAACATGAAAAATGCATTCTCCGATTGAAAAGGGTGCAAATCATGTAATTTTTTTAATTTCTTTTTTATTTTTAATAATAAATTCCAATAAAAACAAATCCGAAATAAATTAAAATTTTTCTGCGAGGTGTTTTTGGTGGGTGAACTTGACCGAGAACATCGATACAACCATGATAAGAAATGCATTCATGATTCCTTCAAGAGACTTTCTTCTTATTGGATTGGATAAGGATCCGAAATAATATAGGAAAAAAAAGATTGGACTTGTATTTTTTGTTGCGGTTGAAGTGCTGACAGGTTTTTGTGGCAACCGAGCGGACATTCTTCACGGCCACAGATTCTCTAATCAAGCAGAAAGTAAAAGAGAAAGAACAAAAACACGTGCTTCTCTTCCTCTTCTCCGTTCGACCTGCAAAGCTCTTTACGTTTTTGATTGTTGCTCAGAAAGCCGTCCATTCGAAAGGCTTTCGAGCAATAATCATGATCCAAAAGAGCCACTCTTCTTCAAAGAAGAGAAGAAAGAGATGATCTTTCACTCCCTCGCAACAAAAGAAGGAAAGGTTTTCATTCTTTAGCAACTGAAACAAGGGTAAGAAGAGGGCACAATCATGATGTTTCTGCAAATGAACAAGGCATAAGGACTCTACATTAATTAATATATTAGGCATATACATACATAGCATAGGATGTTAAATTTGGAATTTATCAGTTTTTTGTGCAATAAATGTTTTGTAATATATATTTAATACTTTACAAAAATAAATTAAGACAATGCACGCATTTACCGTTTTTTTTTAATAATAGCGAGCCGGTTGTTCAAAATTTGGCAGCCCACCCCTGTCCCCAATGGATGTGATTCAACTGCCTTTGACTTTATTTTCAAAATAAATTCTATTATTTCGCCTTCGTTAAATGAAATTAATATACAAATTAATTATACCTCGTATTATACGACAAATTAATAAATTAATACGAATTATTTTAATAAATCGATTGAACCAAATTTTTCATCCCATTCATTCCTTCGTTTTTGTATTTTAACATTGAAACAATTCTCCTGTTATTCTATTCTATTTTAAAATTTTATATTCCAATTCATAAATAACTTAAAATAACATAATTATTACTTGAAAAGGAAGAAAATAATTTATTGTTTTTAAATATGAAGAAATATATAAAAAAGAAAAAATTGAATAGGTTTCATGAAATGTAAAAAAATTTTTTAATAAATTTAAAGCGGGTAGCGAGTAGATTTTTTTCTATAAACCCAGTAGAAAAAAATTTCTACTTCAGGGATTGGCGTCCCTGCCCTCACGTGAGCTCATGTTTCCTTTCTTGCATAGGACGGGAATCATGTCCTTTACCCGTTGACTCCTTTCAATCCATTCCCTTACTCTTACTCTTTCCCCCCATCAAATTTATTTGGATGAAGGGGAATACCTAGCATAGATTCATTAAAAAGAAAAAAAATTTGCAATCTTGTCTCTTAATAGGAGACTCTAAAGAGTCTCCTATAGATCCAGATTACGTCACTTTTTCGACTAGCAAAACCCCGTAAATTCACGAGTGAGACATGTCTTAAGTGCCTCTGAGAGGACCCACCACTCCAACGCTTCATATTAGTAAAAAACTTGGAACTCATATTTATAGAACGCTTTGGAGAATTAGGAAAAACCAATCTAATCAATGTGTTTCATTTTATTAAAATTTTTGACTAAATCTTGTAAATTGTGACCAAGACAAATCCATTGACCATAATTTTAGCCAGATTCTAAATAAAATTGATTTTTCGTATCATTAAATAGAAATTTTTAATTAATTTTAATATCGGTTTATTTTTACAGTTCAACAAAAATATTGCCTCATAACAACAGGTAAAACCTATACGAATAGATTCATTATGAAACGTAGATTCATTTTCACTACTATTATATAATTTTACGGTGCTTCGTTAATTAAATATTAATTATTGAATTTTGACAGATGGAAAAGATTTGCCGCCATGTTGAACCCCTCCGCCACCTCCCCTCACCTCCCAGCCACCCTCCCTCCTGGCCTGCCTGCCTGCCTGCCGGTGAGCTTCGAGCGCATTCAGTTCCCATCGTTCCGATTCCCTTTCCAGTGGACCTCACCAACGAAATCATCTCTCAATCATCCCTTAATTGTAAATTCCCTTACTCTTACTCTTCCCCCCCACCCCTGATCATTCAAAAAATCAGATTTATTTGGATGAAGGAGAATAACTATCATAGATTCATTGAAAAGAAAAAAAAATTGAAATCTTGTCTCTTATAGGAGACTATCTAGAGTCCTCTATATATATTTTAATTAACCCCCCCCCCTTTGGTTTTCGACTTGCACTTTTTCAAAACAATAGTAAAGATTATTTTCATAGAAAAATAATAAACGAAACCCTACTTTTCACTGAGAAAAAACGCTCCAATAAAAAAGCTAGATAATTATGCATCAAACAAATATAAAAACTGGAAATTGGACTGAAATTTCTATGAGTTAATTATTATAAGTGGACTAAAAACTTGCAATGCCCAACTTCGCTTCCATTAATTTATGTATCATTGATTTGTATTTATTAAGTTAAAGTTATGTGATAGGTGTGTGTATGTGTATTGTATTATATTTATTTTAATAATATTTTCTTCCATTTAAAAATTTTCTTTTCATTGAATATCGATGACGATGGCCGACTCCATTTTCTATTTTCGATTTAAGCTCAACTACGAAAAAATATTGCTGACCGAGGCCTTGTAAGTTAGATTAATCAGACATCCATAAAGATCAAGACTTGAGGTGGAATTGGGGGGGGGAGCTACCCCATCTCTATTGAACCTCCTCGATTTCCTTATTTTTAGGACAATTTCATTCAAATTATCAATTTATTTATTAAATACCAATCTCTCAATGATTATTGTTTTTTCTTAATCTTTCCATTCAATTTGTTGATTAATTTGTCCCATTCGATTTCTGATTCTTTTAAAAATGATATCTATTTATATAGAGTTGATAATATATAATTTTCTTTTTATCATGGATTCCTATGTTTTTGTTCCTATTGGCTCATTTATATCTTGATCAACTTTTGTAATATGTTTATAAATTTAGTTTAGTATTATTATAAAATTATTATCAAATTAGACTAGTTTATACAAATATAATAAGCTGGAGTGTTTCCACTCGACTATATCGCAATTTGAATTGGTTTAACTAACATAATATATTAATACCGGGACCCCGAGCCTCGGCTCGGTACTTAAGTTAAAAAAAATGATTCATTATTATTGGATTTGGCTGGTAATATTAATACCTGAGACACCGAGCTCTCGCTCTACCCTTTAAAAAATATTGATATACAATTCTTTAATTAGTTATTACAATTATTAAATGTTACACATTTGCATCAATCTGATTAAAATGAATGAACTTGTGCTCCTCAATAATACATAAATATATAATAATAGGTACATATATTTTTTTTCTATAGTGTTTTTTTGAAAAACTGTTTAGCGCACCAAGTGGTTATAAAACAAACTAAAGAAAAAAAAAGGAAATTTATTACAATATTACAATTATTAAATGTTGCATCATTGCATCAATCTGATTAAAATGAATGGAACTTCGGGTACTCAATAATAATAAATAAAATAATATTAATATATATTAAATAATATTTTATTGAAAAAATATTAAAAATTATAAATCTATCCACTCGTCAAAACAGCACTTACCCTCTGGACTATATATATTTAGATAAAAAAATAACATTTTTTTACTGTCTTAGCAAGCAGTATTTGTTGTTTTTTATTTTTTTTTTTGAGAGAGATTAATAAATATATATATATATTTTATTAAAAATAAATATTTTTAATTTTATTTCGAAATTAAATAATAAATTTTAAAATATTTTAAATAAAAAAAAATATTAATACAATTTCAGTTAAAAAATAAAAATGAATGCCATTTTGTGACGTCACCCATATATAAATTTTAATTAAGAAATAAATAATGAAGATGTATTTTTCAAGAGATATAATCAATAAAACTTAATTTTTCTTTATAAATACTATATCTAGTGTGAATTTGAAAAAAATCGTTAGAGCGGTTTTTGAGAACCCATATATATATATATACAATTTTAGCTAGCATAATAAGATAAGATATTTAAATTAAACTTAATTAATTAGATTATAAATTAAAATCAATAATTGATATTATTAAACAAGCGCGTGTTTGACTGTTGATGGCATCAGCGATTCAATCAAGCTGAAATTCTATATACACTATAGCAGTTTTATACAATTTTTAATCAGCTGAAAAACTATCAAATAAATATCTTTATTTTTACGATGAGATTAGAGGGAAAAAACTGGAAACATGGTAGGTAATGGTCCGCTTCCGAATGAGCTACATTTCTCCAATAGAAAACTACAAATTTTGAATAATGCCCGTGTACCAAATTTCATGATTCTAGCTTAAACCGTTTTTGCGAGATAGTAAAAATTAAAAGACTACATACTAAGTCGTTGAATGTTTAAAAGAAAATAAAAAATATTTCTATATTTGTTTTGATTATATTTTTTCTATATCTGGCGATAATTTAACATCTATATATATCCTAATAGGAGACTTGCAAACAAGAATGGTTCGTGGTTAAGCGAGCTAGGACGTCATCTTATGACTTTGCACCCTCAGTTCGAAACTCGCAAAGGCACATTTTATATTATATATTTTTTTTTACAAATTTAGTAATTTTTATTATTTTAATATTTTATTAAATTATTTTATTTTATTAAATTAATAATTATGTCAATTAATTTTTTCTGCATAAATAAACATATATAAAAAACTATATATAAAAATTGAATTTTCATTCATTCATTTAAAATGATATTAAAATATTCATTTAAAATGATAATTAAAGAATATCTTATTCAAAATAAATTGTTGAATAAATCTGATCTAAATATTTTTTTGATTTGTTCCTTTAAAATATAATAAATAATTAAATTAATCCCTACTAGGGCCTCGGAGGGGAGGTAACAGCTTTCTCTACCTTCTTGAGAAATCCCATATTGCCATCCCCAGCATCGACTATCTTCTATATATATAAAAAAAAGGTTTTTGTCTGCACATTGCTCAGAATTTAAAAATTATTGTAATATTTCACTTTTTATTTTAATATCAATTCAATTATATTAAATTATTAAAGCTTTGGTGGTTGTTTTATTTATAACGGAATTTTGTAAATTAAACCACATATTGATATTTGCTACTTCTGAAATCGAAACGTTGTTTATATTTTGCAGAAGTAGCAATCGAAACGTTGTGTATATTTTTGTATTTTTTGAATAAATTTACAATAACAAATATCAATATGTGGTTTAATTTACAAAATTCCGTTATCAATTCAATTAAATAATTTATTTTAAAAGTTCTCATTTTAATTTATTTAATAAAATATTTAGATCATATATAACTTCATTTTTATTTATTCTTTCTATATATTTGAATATTTCTTCTTTTCTATTTGAAAGTGAATGGTTAAAAAAACAGAATATATTATTTTTAAAGTTTTATGAATACAAAAATATTTTCAAAACGTCAAATAAAATGAGTATATTATATTATTTTTGTTTTTGTTTCAATTATTAATTACAACGATATTTTAAGTGCAAAATGATTTCTTGGTTAATTAAAATATGTTTTTTTAGACAAATGATATAAACGAGATGTTTTAAATTTATGTCTTTTTTATATTGAGTATTTTTTTAAGATTTAAATTTGTTTTTAATCAAAATTATTGTATTCTATTATATTTTTTTATTAATAGGCTTCTTTTTTTATTTTTTATTTTTAATAAATTCTCTTTTTTGATATGATATTAACCCTCTCGCTGCGCATCCCGCGATTTCCACGGGCAACGTAGAAGTAGCAAAATTTGCGCAACCCGCGATTACCGCGGGGATGTGTTTTTGCCGTCTATTTAAGTGTGCAACTCGCTCTTTCCCCGTTCATAGTTTCATTTCCGCTTTTCTGTAATGTTTAATTGTTTATTTAGATGTCGACAGATGCCATTAGTTGTCCACGTTTCTGCGAAATATAAAAAGAATTTTTTTTAGCATTTTGCGCGCGCTTTTCAGAGCTGAAAGATGTCTGGCACGCAATTTTTGAACCTATTTTGATAAAAAAAAATACGCAGCGAGAGGGTTAATAAAAAATAATATTAAATTTTATATAAATTAAAAAATTAGAATATTTGAATTTTTTTAAATTTTAACACATGTAATCAATCAAATGCATAACGAATGGAAAATTTTAAAAATCAACTTGGTATTAAATTCAGAAAAAAATACTGATATATAGAATATAATAGAACATTCGAATATAATTTAAAACTATTTCTCTACTTCTATTTTAAATTTAAAAAAAACGGAGTGTTAAGAAATTAAGATGCCTGGATAGGTAAATAGGCTGGAAGAGGAGGCAATTTATAATTTTCTTCTGATTCAGATTGAAATTAATTTTGATAAGAAAAAATATTTAGTAACAAAATCTTAAGATACAAAATGTAGAATTTGAATATGTAGAAAAATTGAATGTAATCACGAAGGATAATAATATTTGAGAAAAATTTAAATCGAGGTTGAAATCGGGAAACGCCTGTTATCATGCAGTAAAGAGGCTTATCTCATCAAAATTATTATCAAAAGGAATCAAAATTAAAATATATAAACCAATTATTTTGCCTGTTGTATTATATGGGTGGGACGCATGGTGGGAGATGACCCTGGGAGATGAGAGTAGATTCAGAGTATTCTTTCCAGCATTTATTGGCCAAAGAAAGATGAGGTCTCCGGGGAATGGCGGAGACTGCATAACGAGGAATTGCATGACCTCTATGCATCTACAGAAATAGTTAGGGTTATAAAAGCGAAAAAGCTGTGCGATAGGCAGGGCACGTGGCTAGAATGGGAGAGGAAAAAGATATTGGTGGGGAGACCGATTGGAAAACGTCTGCTTGGAAAACCAAGGACGCGTAGGAAGGGACGTAAGTGCTCAGGATAGGGACACTTGGAGAAATGTGGTTGTTGCGTTCAAGAACTTTCGAGTATCTTTGAGCCACATAGATAGATAGATATAACATATACAATAATAATAATATATATAATTAATTTAGTGATTAAATTAAAATCTATTTTAAATAAGAAAACACAAAAAGAAATGAATGTTTTATGTAATATACTGATTGAAACAAAATGGATGAAAACCTTTTACTACTCTTAACCAAATACTATGTACCACTCGGGGGTACAGGGGGCGGAGCCCCCGTCTAGGTGTGGAGAGCGCCGAAGGCGCTCGGAGCAGCTCGTTTTATATATAAAAATATTTCACTGAATTTATTTTGATTTATATCAATAGACTCAATCATATAATAAAAAATAGGATAATTTTGTTCGGTTTATAAAAATTTTTATTTTATCTATTTAATTTACTTTATTTAATATAATATAAACAAAGTCTTAATATTTTTTTAAAATAAGGTAATATTTCCATTAAAATATTATAGGTATAATTTTAATTTCAAATTAAATTTTTTTCAAAAATAAAGATTATCTTTTTATTATAAGATGATTAATAATTTTTGTATTCTTTTTAATTTGTAAAGTATGGCAACAAATAGGAATATAAAAAAAGGCATTCTCAAAAGAAGATGAGAAATATTTTAAAAATAAAAAGAAGAGGGGAAAAATGTATTTAAATGTATTCTCTACCATCTATTGAGAAAAAGAAAAACAAAATAATATTTAGCATTAAACAGCATTGACGTCTATGAGGTAAATTATTTCATAATTTCATATGTAAGGTAAATTATTTCATAATTTCATATTTCATAATTTACCTCATAGACGTCAATCCTGTTTAATGATAAATATTATTTAGTTTTTCTTTTTCTAAATAGATGGCAGAGAATGGGGAAATATGTATTTAAATGTATTCTCTGCCATCTATTGAGAAAAAGAAAAACAAAATAATATTCAGCATTAAACAGCATTGACATCTATGAGGTAAATTATGAAATAATTTTTTGAATCTAATTTTCTTTGCCATCTATATAGTGGAGAAAATCACAAATAGATGGCAGGAAATATAAAAAACTAAATTTAAATCACCAGCTTCCTAATTCTATTGCTTCCATTTCTACCAGGGGGGGGGGGGGGTGACACGAAAATGGGACTTCCGGAAACCTTATGTGTTTATACCACAGACCATCAACAAGACCGGACACGCCCCTGTATTGCTGTGGAACCTTATTTGGCGCTATCTAGGTAAAACACGCAGCAACTTGATGGAAAAGTGGGTGGGGGGGAGTGGTGGGCTTTTTGAATTTATTTAGAATTTGGCGCCATCTATTGACCTCCCTCGTAACTACCTGATGTAAATCTTTTGGGGGTGGGGGGAGCTTATTGGGTTTTTTAAATTTAATTTTTTTTTTGAAGGAATAATTGGAATGAAAAAAAATTGTGAAAATTTCAGTTAAATGAAAAATTATTTATTTAGAGATAAAACTGACATTTCATCAAAAATTTTTATTTTTTGATATTTTTGCTGAAACGTTGGTTTTATCTCCAAATAAATAATTTCTCATTTAACAGGAATATTCACAATTTTTAAATTGAAGCTAGGAAATTTACACATATAAATGAAAAGAGTAATGTTTTATATGTAATATATTTATTTAAAGAAGGCTAAAAATTAAAATAAATTATTAACAATAAATATTAACAATCACAATAAAATCTTTTTTACATATTTTTATTTTATGATAGTAATTAAATAATCAATAAACTAATAACAATTATAAATTAATAATAAATCAATTATAAATTTATTTTACTCCATGAGCTTCCTAGCAAATCCACACGGCCTATATGCTTAATCCACTTTTCACGTAGATTATCATTGGTGAGAAAACATAACATGGGAACCCATTCTTCTCTAGGTAAAGCATTTGTTTTGCATTTTGCATAACCTGAATTCTGCAAAAATATTAAATTATTATACATTTGTTAATTTTATATAATATAATATAATATATGTATATAATTATAATAAGGTAAATAGTATTTTATTTGAAAAATTAATACAAAAATTTCAATGAGAAATTGCTTAAAAAATACATTGGACGATTATAAAAAAATATAATATATATTTTTCAACATTTTATTATATTTTTTATTTATATATATGATGTATATATATAGAATTAATTAAAATTAAATTTAATTTATGTTGCTGTAGATCAAACCACATGCAATTGAAATATATAATTAATTAAAATCTATATACATAAAACATGTAAATAAAATATATGAGAAAATATTAATATATATAAAATATATAATTTATTAAAATACATAAGTAATTAATATATATAATTAATTAATATATATATACATATTAATATAATAATAAAATTATACTTACATTATAAACCATATCTGCTGATGTCTGCTAGCTAAATTGTGACAGGTGTTGTGGTCTGAATATGCACGTGGTATGATTATCAACAACCTCATAAAGGAGGTAAAATTAAAAAAAATATGACACAAGCGCCATCTAAACTTTTCACAAACAAATACAATTAAGGTCCCCGGAAGTTCCATTGGCCCCCCCCCCCATGGTTTATACTCTTTTCATTGTTAGATTATTTTTTTTTTTAATTTTTGTTGTTGTTGAACATGTCACGTGCATATCATCTGATCACTATTTTGACTAGCATACATCAGCTGATATTGTTTATATCAGGGGCGGCCAACCCGCGGGCCGCATGGGGCCCGATATTAACATTTTAGCGGCCCGCGAGATTTATATTGTGCGCCCTCATGAAGCAAATATCGCACTAGTGAAATAAATATGATTTCATTTTTTTTATTTCGTTGTTTCTTTTTTATTTTAGTATTATATATTTTTTACAATGTGCATCGAGTATCATTATTATTATATTATATATCAGGTGTGGCCAAACTTTTAGCTTTTAGGGGCTACTTTTTCAATAAATTATAGTCTGCGGTCGACTATGGATATGGGCAAATAATTTTAAAATTTTAGAAGATAATTACAGAAGTTATATCGCCGATTTTAATTGCAAACCTTCACTTTTGGTCAAAAATTACATTTTCACACTATTAGAAAGAGAAAAACACCTTACATTGGCTATGAAACACCGCTATTATGCACCTATTTAATTGAAATCACGTGACAAGCAAAAAATTTATGTGTTTTAAGAAAGTTGTGCAAAATATGCTGAATATGAGTTAGCAGGTTTGCAATCTAAGCCGACGATATTTTTTATGAATTCTAACAATATTTATTAAAATTTTAAAAAATACAATGTTAAGAAATAAAAACGAACAAAACAAATTTTAAGCATACAATTTTTATTTGGATGAAACCTGGCATTGCATAAGAGCAGAAAAGAAGAAAATTGTCAAGTTTCTGAGCTTTAAATTACGACGCTTTAGTTGCATTGCAAGCATATTTAATTTTTCCTTAAATGACTTCAAAATGCTAATCATATGTATTATTGTTGTACCTTTTCCCTGTAGCTGCTAATTTAATTGGTTTAATTTTTCAGTAACATTGCAGAAAAAAGCAAGATCAAGAAGCCATTCTTGATCATTTAATTGTGGATATGAATCACCTTTAGATTGTAAATATGAGGTTATTTGTGGCAGAAGTTCTCTAAATCTTGCTAAAAATGTAGCACGATTTAACCATCTTACATCAGTATGAAGTAACAGTTCATTTGTGTTCTCTTTCAATTTGATTGAACGAACGAGTATGAATTGAAATGTTGAATCTTGACACAATCGTTTTAATTCAATTGAATTTATTTTTATTTATTTATCTTATATAATAATACGATTATCTATTTATTATGTAATAAATAAATATATTTTATATATATATTATTTTTGATCAAAGAATAAAAAAATAAAATATATAATTTTTGTAATAAAGTGCTAAAAAATGGGAAAAAATTATATATTATTAATTATATAGTCAAATACTAAAATATAGAAAGTTTAAATCAATAATATATTTATATATGTTCTTAGATATATGAAAGATATGTTAGTTTTAATTATTATAATAATATTAATAAAAAAAAAATTGTAAATGGAAGGGCTGATATTTTTCATTTAAATTTATAACTTCAATTAAAATAAATACTTCATTTTGGAATGGATATGATATGAGAGGAGGGGGAGGTAGAGGCGAAATTTGGGTAGAGTAGAGTAGTCTAGGACTAATGGGTGTATTGAGAAAGGGAAGCCCTTGGATAATAAGTATATAAATTATCGGGATAAGAAAAATATAATAAAATATATGGTATATAAAAGATGTAATAACATATATATATATAGGATGATTATGATCTAAAATTATTTTTTAATAAATTTAAAAATAATATCCCGGGTAACGAGTAGATTCTTTTCTAAAACCCAGTAGAAAAGAATTCTATTTCAGGGATTGGCGTTCCTGCCCTCACGTGAGCTCATGATTTCTTCTTCTACCTGGAGGAATCATGTCCTTTACCCATTGACGCCTTTCCATCCATTCCCTTACTTTTACTCTCCACCCCCTCCCCTGATCATTCAAAAAATCAAATTTATTTGGATGAAGGAGAATACCTAGCATAGATTCATTAAAAAGAAAAAAAAATGAAATCTTGTCTCTTATAGGAGACTCTTTAGAGTCTCCTATATATATTTGAATAAACCCCCTTCGGGGGTTTATTCAAATATATCCAGGTTACGTCAACCCTTCGACTAGCAAAACCCGGTATATTCCCGAGTGAGACATGTCTTATGTGCCTCTGAGAGGACCCACCTCTCCTACGCTTCATATTAGTAAAAACTTGGAACTCATATTTATAGAACGATTTGGAAAATTAGCAGAAACACTTCTATTCAATTGGATTCAGTTTATACAAATTAATAACAAAATTTCAGAAAAAATGAATAAAAGTAAAAAGATACAACAGAATTTTCGCCAGATTTTCAATAAAATGGATTTTTAGTGAAATATAAATGAAAATTATAATTAATTTTTATTTGGTATCATGTTTACACTTGAAATAAATATTTTCTGATAACAATATATAAAACGCATATCAAAATACTCGTTATTCAATGTAGATTCATTTTCACTAGCATTATATAATTTTATGATGCTTCCTTAATTAAATATTAATTATTGAATTTTGACAGATGCAATGTGATTTCGGCTGCCATGTTGAATGACGTCGAATCTTTTGATTAATTATATTAAATGATTATTCTTTGCATATCTCTTCTCTCAATACAAGATTATTTTTGATTCTTGTATTTCTTGTATTATAACTATTTCCATGTTCATTTTTCTTTGTTTAATCAATATTTAATGAATAAAGTCTTTGCCATGTATTGCTTATGGGCTGAATTTTCGTAGCCTTCAAGTGAATTTCTTTCCTATGTTTTTACTAGTTGATAAAACAGTCGCGACGGATTGGGCTTTGACTAGTAATTCTTTTGTCTGAGTTCAAATCTATCAATTTGTTTATTTTTTATAATTTTAGATTTTTAAAGATTTTTTATAATATAATTATAAATGTTAATATAATATTATTTAAATTAATTATATTATGAATATTAATTAATTTTATTAGTATTATGTTAATTAATTAATTCCTTAGATAATAAAAATACAAAAGAAAATTAAAATATATATATATATATATACATTAATATGTATTTATTTATTTTATCTTATTTTGGCAAATCATTCCTTTTTAGAATTCAAATCGATTCTATCACTAATTTTGAAAATATTACCTTATTATAATATCTAGTCAATCATTTATTAAAAAAATTGTAATGGAAGGGCTGATATTTTTCATTTAAATTTATAACTTATATCTATAGATATCAATAAAAAGAGCAGCTGGTTAATAACATAGAAAGAGAAATATGTATATAAATTGTAATGTAATGTAATGCAGATTTCATTAGCCAATAAAACTAATGGGTAAGGTGTATAAAATTGAAAATTAATTTGAATTCAAATCAAGATCCTGGGTAACGACTATCCTCTTCTCTACATTGGCAATAGAAAAGAAATCTACTTCAGGGATTGGCGTCCCTGCCCTCACGTGAGCCCATGATTTCTCCTTCCTACTTTTTCTTGGAGGAATCATGTCCAGTCATAACAAGGATTGCATATCGTCCAAGGCTAAAAATTTTTTTCTAAAAATTTATGATATTTTATGACAATCAACCACCATTTTTGATAATAGAATATTTTAAAAAATATTATTTCTAATAGGGAGGGTCGTTTCATAGATGGATTAAATATTTTTATTTTTTTTTTTTCAAAAAAACACTCTTTTATGGATTTATTGAAATTTTTTTAGAAATAATAAAAATAACCCCATAACTATTTCTTTGCATTCCAATAAATGAACAAATAAATATTCTTTAATCTTTTTCATTTATTATAATTATCTTTCCTATTTATAGTCGCTCATCTCAACCAAGTTCATATTAATCTATTCTTATCTGGATGTTTGTTGTTTTTTAGATATTCTTCTATCTTCAAGGTGTCTTTTAAACAGATTGGTTGTCCATCTTTTCAATTTCTTTTTTTTTATTCTTTCATGTTTTGTATATTAAAAAGTAACATTATCTTCTTCATCATTATTTGTTTGCTTCAACTCCAGTGAACACTTTATTATCAATTTAAAGTTGGTATACTAAATTTTTTAATAAAAAAAAAAAAAAGTGAATTTTTCCCCTTGGAGATAGGCAACGAGTATCACGGCTGCAAGCGCGCACCCACCCAATCCCCCCCCCCACCCCGATTTTCATTCTTATCATCATAATTTCATTATTTTTCATTCAATTTTAACCAAAATTGATATTGAAACATTCTATGGGGGTTTATCCTACTTCCCTATTACAAATTAATTAATATTTTTATATTAATATATATTACTACTTGATATAATACATAAAATACGTATAATTATTAAATCAATATCATCCTACATTTTCTAATCAGGAGATTTTGTTCTATTGATTTAAATAAATTAAATTAAAAAAAAAATGAAAAAGCTCATGTTTCATTTTTATCATTTTCAATTTTTATTTTTATTTATAAAATGCTTTGAAATATATAAAATGCTATGTATTTTATTTAATATTATTTATATAATTATTATATTATCCCATTGATTTGAATTTGAATTGAATAAAAGAATTTCGATTTCTAGCTTTTAATAAATATTTACTATTAGTTTTCCTGAGCGCCGGAGGCGAATGTTACTGTTTGCGAATGCTGCTGAATGTAATACAGGGCCCCACTAACTTTTTGAATTCAAAAACAGTTGACGGCCAAGAACTTGAAACTTTTTGGAAACCATATGAAACTACTGGGAGGTCACAATGGAAGAGGACGTGCTGTGTCGCTCTCCTTCACAAATAAAAGAGCTATTTCAAATTTGAAATTCTGAGCAATGTGCAGACAAAAACCTTTTCTTATATATATAGATTAGATGTGAGATCTTTTGAAAAAGTATCGAATCTTTATTCACTGTCCATCTGGCATAAAAAAAATACAGATGAAGATCTCTCCATCTAACGTATGGCGCCATCCAAGTATTACTACAAACAAACATCCTATTATTGATATGTACACCTATCCCCCGATTTACACGGTAGATACGTTCCAGAGAAAAACGTGTAAATCTAAAATTGAAAATTTTCATGTCAAAACCGTGTAAATCGAAAAGCTTGCAGAAAATGCATAATTTTGATATTTAACAGTTGTGATTTTTTTCAATATTTTTAGGTGTACACAGAAATAAAAATAAAATGCATTGACAGGTTAAAATATGTAATATATTACGGAAACACTGTTTTTTTATTTAATTACAATACATTAAACAGAAGAACAAAAAATAAAACCAAAGGTGTTTTATTATCTTTCATCACTATCAGAAATTACTCACATTCTTTTTTTCGGAATCGAAGGTTGGAATTCACTTTCATCACTCGAAGTTATTTGTGCCGATTCGATGTTTGAAGCAGAAATATTTACATTCTGAGAGGTGGTAATAAAATCGGTTATTAATAATTGCTAGATAAAACTTTAATTTTATGCGAAGAAATACAGACACAGTGTGCATGTTCAGCAAGTCAGCACATAAGCTCGGGATTCCCCGTGAGATGTGTACACAGCGCACGTGTTCAAACACAGTAGCATTTAGTAGAGTGCGATAAAAACAAAAAAAAACTTATTTGGAAAACCGTGTAAAAGCGAAAACGTGTAAAACAAGTACCGTGTAAATCGGGGGATAGGTGTAATCTTGTTTTGGAATTGGAAAAATCTAAATCCGAGAGCATAATAGAATAATGGGCTAGTATAGTTCTCAGTTTAACATAATTAACGATTTACATCTCTGAAGAGAAAAATCTATTTTTAATATTTTTAATAATTGAATTGCAAAAGAATCTAATCAGGTTAATATCAATGAATTCGATTTATATATAAATATATCATATCGTCTGAATAAGATGTCTCCCATGCTTTTTTCATTTCTATCTATATATCTAAATATATATTCGATGACAAGAAATTATCTTAAACGTAGGAGAAAATAATTTATAAAAAATAAAAAATAACTTATGATAATTTCTTTCAGGATCTAGAGAGAGAGAGAGAGAGAGAGATTCAAATTGGTGGAGTGTATAAGTATGTGAACAGAGGGGTGGACTGTTGATATAAGGAGTGCTGTGTGTGAGGATTTTAAGAATAATTAATGGTTAAGACTAGTAAGACTAGTTTTAATGTAATAAGCATATGTGTTATTAATAAAAAAATTTCACTGTGAATTGAACTTGTGCAGTATATAATTTCTTCAAATCATCCTATTTGCCATTATCATGAATTTCAATCTTCAATCTTCAATCAAAGATCACGCTTCACATTCATACAATACAACCAGCCAAATTATAGATTTTATTGACTTTAATTTGATATTTTTTAATAATAAGATTGATAATTTAGATTGGAGCCTTAATAAAAAAATTATTATATCTGAATTTCAACGATTTTAAGAATATCTATATATTTATATATGTCATAACATAAAAATGGAATAATCAAATTCTAAATACTTTATAACAAACTAATAAATAATTTAATATTGTAGATATATTATTAATCCAAAAGTTTATAGATTCTTATGGTAATCTAACGATTTTTATGTATTATTGAAATTTATAGTTAATTTTTGAAAATTATCTACAATATATAAAATAAATAAAATATATATAAATCTTCTCTTCTTTGATGTTGGTTGTTTACAAATACAAACAAATGGTGCCAAGGTTTTTTTTATCAGTTTTATATTCCTAACTGCAGTTATTCAAACAAACACCCAATATAATCAATATAGTATTACAAGTGTATTTTAAATCCCCTTATATACAGAAAATAATATAAAATAGTATTATAATTGAATGTAAAGTATGAAAAAATAAAATAGTTAAGATAATTAACTAACCTGAAATGTGAAAAAATAAAAATAAAAAAAACGATATAAAATATTATAAACTTATACAAATGATAATCATAATAAAGCTAAGGTTAATTAAAAGTTTTTTTTAACATTTTTATTACACACAATTTTCTTTCTAATAATTAAAATTAAAAATAAAATTTTTTCAAAATTAATAACATAAATATACGGTTGTTTTTAATTTTAAACAGATTTCTATAAATTAAAACTTGAAATAATTTTTAGCAAGCATACAATTTTGAAAAATATCATCACATTGAAAAAATACATGTTATTTCCCAAAAGTAAAATTTTTAGATTTGTTTTTAAAGAATATATTGATTTTAATTTCTAATTTATTCATTTAATTTAAATATTATATATTTAATTTTTCTAAATTTCTTATAAAAATATTCTGATTTTTATAAAAAAAAATGAAATAAGTTAATTATTAATTTTTTAGTAAAGTTAAATATTTTGAAGTTAATAAATCAAAAACAGCCTCGATAAATATAACAAATATATTAGTCACATAGAGATAATAAATAATAATATTATACATACAATGCAAATAGGTATAATGAAATAAAATAAAAAAAAATTTAAAAAAAAGACTATATAAGTTTGATAAAATACATTTAAAAAGAAAAATAATTAAAACAAAGAATAATACAAAGAAAAAAAGTACCACTTAAGCTTATATAAGTACAAAAATAGTGATTAATTTAATCAAGATCTTTAGGAATTGTATAAAATAATCTTCAGACGAGCTAGGCATATATTTTCAAAAAAATACAAATCATATATTACAATATATAATAGAAATTGAAGGATTTAAATTCATTGTTTTAATATCATTATTGTGGAAAAAAAACATAAATGTAATACATTATTTAAATATTAACCATTATTTCGAAAATTTATCATCAAATTTATAAAATGTTTACATATACGTGTGTGTGTATAAACATAAATTATTAGACAGGTATACTAATAATAACTTATAAAAATACATTTAAAAATGTATAAAATTAAACAAATGAAAATCCTTTCTGCTGAAATTTAATAATTAAATGAATATTTTGAATGATAACGATTATTAATAACTATTTTATTTCATTGAAATGGATTTCCTATTGTTCAAATTTATACTTTATAAATAAATAAATTTTTCAATAAGAATGACTCAATTTAAAAAATATATACTTTTATAATATTTATTTAATTAAATTAAAAGTATCTAATGCAAAAAATGCATTCAATATAAAAATAAATTTAAAATATATATTTGTTTTTTATTCACTTTAATTTATATCTAATTTTAGATTTATCATCAGCAGTTAAAAATTAATAATATATTATACTATATATATTGTTCTTATAATATGCTGATAACTTAATAAAAAATCAAAAAAAAATAAATAATATATAAGAATATATATGTATTCTGTGTAATATTAAAGAAACAAATATATATTTTTAAAAATATTAATACATTAAATTATAATTCTTTTTTATAATCAAGTATGAATATCTTGAATTAATAATAGATTAATTCAATTTATTATAAATTGAGAATTTTCAAATCATATTGATACAATAAAATTAATGAAATGAGAAATTTTAAATTCATATTAAAAATAACAATTAAAATTATTATTAATTTTATTATTATGAATCAAAACAAAACAATAGCTGTTTTGAATTAGAGACAGTGGAAGAAGAATTAAAGATTAAGTCCTGAACGATTCAATTTACAATATGCATGGAAATATGCAATTGAAATCACCCTGTAGTTGGAAATATATTGGCTAATTTCATATTTGCATGAATGAATGTCACTTTATTCTATTAATTAATAATTAATAAATTAAAACGATTTCCATCCAAATATAGTATATACATTAAATTCGTAGGATGTATGAATGGAAATTTGATTTTAAATTTTTTTAAAGTATAATAGCATTTTATACAAACAAATTTCCTAGACTATAAAAAAATTATTTTAATTTCTCAGATATTGTAAAAAATAACTTATATTTACATGAATCGAATATTTAAATTTATTGATAAAATTTTCCTTGGTAAACGTGTGCAAAAAAAAACTATAAATTCAAGTTCAGTAATAATAATAAAGTGAATTATTTTATAAAATAAAAGTATATAAAAAATTTTAAAAAAATAAAAATAATATAAACGACAGTAAATCAAGAGGTGCGAAAATGGTAATAAATGAAATAGAAAACGATTTCCAAAAGCCCTGTTGTAAAATTAAATTCATCACATATCAAGGCACTGAGTAGGTGTCAATTCATTTCGCATATTTATTAATATTATTATTTTTATTACTATTATTCATATTATTCTAGTTAATTTTTTCATTATTTTGAAAAGAAAAATTATCTAATAAACTATTGATAATTATAGAAACAGGATCGATATCAATTGATTTTAACAAAAGTGAGTAAAAGAAGAAAAAAAATAATAAATAAACTAATAAAAATATATTTTCTTTCTCTATATGAAGCTCAATTAATAATTAAATTTGCATGTTCCACTTAAACTGATTTAATTAATGCAAAATAATTTTTATAAATACATGTATTGTCTTCAATAAAAAGATTTATTTATTTATTTATTTTAATTTTTAATTAAAGAATAACAAGAGATGTTTTGTTTTATGAATACTATACTAAAAAGTTTTTTTTTTAAAGATTATATATATATATATATAAACTATTTATATATACACTTTATAATAACAATTATTAAATTTTATATGAAATTTTTTTTCATATAAACAAGTTTCTTTTTATTGATCTATTCAATTCCTGTGGATTTTTTCATGAGATCTAAATAATAAAATTTCAGGAAAAATCCTGTAAGGAATGATGTTTTAAAATTTATAGGAAGATATATATATATATATATGTATATATATATACATATATATACATATATATATATATTAATATATATATTAAAATTCAGATAATTACTTAATTCTTCATGTACAGAATTGTATACATTTTTTTAGAATTAAAAAAAATTAAAAAAAAAAATAAAAGTTAAAAGATAGTGTATTAATTCTTCTTTTTTCGTTTGAAATAGGAATCTGCATAGTGTCCGCCTAGACCTTGGGAATGTTGTCCTATATAATTGCCTTCGGGACTCGGTTCAGGGGAAGGTAAAAGTCGGTTGTATTTTCGTTTTTGACCGATTGGAGTCATCATTCCTACGGTAGTTGGAGAAGCAACTAAAATTGGACTACCTGGATGAGACCAAAGACTAGGTGGGCCAACTGGGGGGTAAGCTCCGAAAGGAGGGGGGGTACCCGCTTGTAGAGGTGTAGGTGGTGGAGAGGTAAACTGAATGGCAGATGGCCACTGATTTTGGAATGGGGGTTGAACGACGGTTTTCATATCAAGAAAACCGACTTGTTTAGCAGCTTGAGGAGGAACAGGCATATGAACCGGGGAACCTAGAATTGGTCTTCCCAGAGGCCGAACTGAGGGATTGCCAAGAATAGGTCGGCCATTTGGTACATCGTTTGTGGCTGCTCGGGAACCCTGAGGAACGTTTATCGCAAGCGGCCAATTTTCATTTGGCACAGGGGCCATGAATTGAGTAAACGGTGAGGGTACTCCAGGATTTGTTGACAACAGAGGACGAGATGGGGTACCGTTCGTTTGAATCGCAGTAGTGATCGTTCCCAAAAGCTGATTCAAATTTTGTGCATTGCTCAAAATTGAATTCAAAGCTGATTGAATGTCGTTATCCTAAAACCAAAAATAATTCAAGTTTAAACAATATCAATCAATAATTAAATATTTACAGTTAATATTTTGTGGTTGAGAGGTAATTAGAGGAAAGAGGTAACATACACATTGTAAATTCTTAAAAAATATTCTTGATCGTTTATGTAAGAGTCTGAGGGGAGCCTGTGGAAACCCAGAGACACCCCAATTTTTCTGACCCTTTTTTTCATTTTCGAACTAAAATAATTTTATCATGGGGGAATTATGATGGACATTTTAAACATTTTAAAGATCAAACTTTAGAATTTCTTTATTTTTGGCTCTCTGACTTGTTTTCCTGTTATAAGGAACCATTCAAAATATCTTACATACTTTAACATTGTAGTAATGTAAAACAAAAACAATAACAAGTCATAAAAAAAACTATGAATTAAAAAAATAAATAAACCAACAAACGATAATAACAAATTTAAAAAAGAATCATACATTTACATATATAATTAAATAATCACTTTAAATATACTATATATACAAAAACACATCGCATCTCTACACATCTCCAACGGGCAACATTTCTAATGTATATTGATAATACAATAAATAGAGGAAGTAATTTTTTTTTATTTTTTTTTGTATGCGTCTTTTAAATACAATTTTGAAATTATTTTCACTTTTGGGAAATCAAAACACATATAGCTCTTAGACCTTTTTAATGTATCTTGTTTTTAAATAAACATAATTCACATTTGGGCTGTTTTGACTCGAAAAGCTTTAACAAAAATGCACCCAGGAAATAAATTCTCCTATTGCTCAATCTAAGTCAGTTCATCTTTTCTTATTAAAGAGATACATGATCAGAGGAGGGATATCATAAAGTAATCTCATGTATGAATTTTGAATTTTATTTAATCTATTGGTTAGCTCTCCGTATAAATTCCTATATACCAAGCAACAATAATCAAAATAGAGAATATTAGCGTCTGTATTAGGAGGATTTTTGTTGATAACGGGAACATCCCCGCAGACCGCCTAAACTGTGCAAGTTACCCATATGTGAAGTTAATGTGACATTTCTAACTTAGGGTAGGGTCAAAAATCATGCTCAAATTTTGTAGGGTAAGTACATAAGTTATTTTAGTTCCTTTAACAAGGATTGAGATTAATGTCTTATCCTTAAGTTTATTAAAATAAACAGAACATCCCAAAACTAAAGCTTTAGTTTTGTTTTGGTTTACTTGTAACCCATTTGATTCTGCCATTTACATATTACATGTATATCTTATCTTATTATACGAGTAAAAATTGTTTGTTTGTATGGCCAAGGGTTCTCAAAAACCGCTCTAACGATTTTTTTGAAATTCACACTAGAGATAGTATTTATAAAGAAAAATTAAGTTTTATTGATCACATCTCTGGAAAAATTCATCTTTATTAGTTTTTTCTTAATTTAAATTTATATATGGACGACGTCACAAATGACATCCATTTTTTTAACTGATATTGTATTAATATTTTTTTTTATTTAAAATATTTTAAAATTTATTATTTAATTTCGAAATAAAATTAAAAATATTTATTTTTAATAAAATATATATATTTATTAATCTCTCTCAAAAAACAAAAAAAAACAAAACAAATACGGATTGGTAATTGGCTTGGAAAGACGGTAAAAAAATGTTATTTTTATTATCTAAATATATTAGTCGCGTGGTTAGAACGATTGTTTTTACGACTCGAGTTCGAAGGATCGAAGCTCGCCGAGTGCATCGATATGTATATATGTGACGTCACAGCCACCGCCTGTGAGATATATATATCTATTCTTAAAATAAAATTAAAAATATTTATATTATATTCATATTTGATTTTGTCTATTTCATTAATAGATATATATTTAAATTATTTGAAATTGTTTCACACAATGTTTAGTAGAAGATTTATCTTTATATTCGATTCGATATATAGTAGGAGAATTAAATGACGTTATCAATTTATTATACAACGAATCCGTAAATATATTTTAAAATATTATATACTAAATATTCAATCAGTATATATTAGATAAAACATTTATTTGTTTTTGGGTTCTTATTTTTAATATATTTTAATTTAATCAGTAAATTAATTATATATTATTATTGTAAATGTTATATCTATCTATCTCTGTGTGTCCCTTCACATATTGTGATTCCAGCCATCTTACTTACTTGAAAATGAAAATCCAATTATGAGATCAAAATTAAAATTATTTATTCATATAATTTTGAATGTTTTGAAAATATAAATAAAAATATTCTTTGAATCACAACATGTCAATCAAATTTTAAATAAGTTGACATAAATAATTAATAATAATTAATAAATAATTCCAATTTATATGATCTTAATATATTGTGAGAATTAAATAATGTAGAGAGCAAAAAATATTTAAAAATAGATATTTATTAGTAGTTATAATATATGGGGAATTTTCAACTTTGACCGCCGATTTGACCATGTTCCCAAACGAATTTTAAAAAACCAAGACCAATTTACATATACACATTTTTAATCTCTAATCGAATCCAAAATCAAAATTTAAAAAATCGAAAAACAGACACACAGATATATAGATTTTATAAACGAACATTTATACAATTTATTTTAATTAATTTGAAACATTTTAGGAAACAAATTTTTAATGGGTCATTTTTAGAAATCCCATTTAACAATTAATTATAATAAATAATTAAAAAATTGTAAAAACTGGTGCTGACAGTATCTTAGCAATGGGAAGTCACTAATAAAGATAGAAAATAATAGGGGTGCTAAAACACTTCCTTGTAGAGCTCCCTGATTTATAAGGAGTTCACTCAAATAATTGCCCTTAGAGCCAAAGACTATTAGAGATCATTCAAGGGTTAGGAACGCTTGAAGAAAAACCCAAAATTTTTTTTAAAAGTAGAGTGATCGACCGAATCAAATTTTGAATCAATTAAGATACCCGCAATTTTCTAAATTCATTAAATAGATTTTCACTCTTATCACTAATTCATTTACTCTTATTTTATCTTTCTGTGTCATGAGTTTCCAAAATCAAAATGGCCGATATCCTCCAAAAACATTCTAAGAAAATTCCAAAATATTATTTTTTGCTCTTTTGATGTATTTCTTTTTATAGGTTAGAACGTTACTATAATTATAAAAAGAGTTATTTATTTTTGTGCTTCTAGTTACGGTACACAGTTGGTATTTAAATTAATATTTAATGATTAATCCTAGTATTTAATGAGAAATGTTCTAGTTCTTATGGCAATTTGAAAAAAAAAACACTCCCCTATATATTGTATATGAGGCGTTGCACTTCTAGTAAAGATGAAAAGATGTATCTTAGAAAAGTTTTCCTTAAGAGAAAACTCATTAACTAAAGTATCATTCCAGTCTTCTTATTTCAGATGAATAGAAGAGTGAGCTCAACATTAAAAATAAACATGAAGATTGTTTGAAAAATTTATTTGGGGACTGAAAGTGAAATATTTGGTCAAATTTTGAATTCGCCATATATATATATATATATATATACGTCGAGAAAACAATCTCACAAAAATACGTGATTATATCCCTGATAAATCTGATAATAATAATATCAATAACATTCACGGAAACCTAAACCAACATATTATATATATATATATATATATATAATAAGGATCTAATATTAATTATGAATCTGGTTTATACTTTTGGAAAAAAAATATACTTAAATACTACTTTCAAGTAATAATAATATAAAAAAACAGAACAATGAACAGAATAATAAAATGATTAAAAATGATTATCTATTAACTATTTATATATAGTTTAAAATAGATGTATATGTGGTAATACATACCATTAGAACGGAATCTAATTGATTAATGCCCATTGATGTTTGTGAATTCGGTTGAGGGGATTGACTTTGTAAGTGACCAAGAATATTTGTCCAGAAAGCTAAATTGGCGTCCGGTGTAGGTGGAGCAATTTGGCATGGTAAATGGGGTGGAAGTCCAAGAACTCCGGCAGGAGGTTGCCCAGAGGCCACCGCAGCAGCAGCAGCTGCTACAGCAGGATCCTCAGCGGCAACGCTCGAAAACGACGCTCGAGTCGGTACATCTCCAGGAGGAGGACTGATCGCATTATTTGGATTCGGGAGCAAAGGCACCTGAAAATCAACAATTCATTAACTTAAAATAAATTGTATATTTTTTATAACAATATCTATTTTTATATATACAAATCATACAATTTTATAATATATAATCTTAATTAATTTACCGTCTATATTCTATACAAAATATTGGAAAGTATCTAATTTTAAAAATTCGACAATTTACTAGATATAAATAAATTTTGAATTTAAAAAATGAAGAACATTTCAATATCAAATTATAATTTTGTCTTTTTATCATATAGAAGGTGTTTTCCTACCTTTTGTCCTTGCACAGATTTGAAACCATTCTTAGTGGAAGTTTTAGGATGAGTGGCCGTTCCATATTGAAAATTAGTTGCATTTGGTACTGTGGGTGTAGAGTTTGAAGAAGGAGGTGTTGTAGTTCCAGGCATTTTCATTATATTCTGGAGGGCGTTTAACATTTGAGGATTAGCTAAAAGTGTTTGAGGTGCTATTGGAGTGTTCATTTGAGATTGCATTTGAGCTGCTAATAGAAGAACTAATGCTGCATGCGCATTGTTATCAGAAGCAGCGGCGGCGGCGGCTGCAGCAGCCGCAGCAGCTGCAGCAGCATTTGAGCCAGCTGGATAAGGTTGTACAGATGCAGGACCGCCCGATGGTGGTGCCGTTGGTGGTTTTTTCCCGGTAGGTACACCACCACCACTATTATTCGCATTGTTCAGAGATGCTTTCTTTTCATCAATTGGGGGACCATTTTGAAGGGATTGTATTTGTGACCAAATTATATTTTGAAGACTTTGTGCAACTGAAACAGTAAAATTGGTTAATTTAATTTATAAAATAAATTTTATATAACAATTGTTAAATAAAATCCAAATTTATCATCATTCAATTTTATACATTTAGAGGAACTCATTACATGAAATTAAAAAATATCAGTAAAATACTTACAGGCTGGATTTTGTTTAGCTAAATTATGCAATTGTTGAAAAACGGCAGGTGCTGGCGGATCAGGAAGTAATCCACTTGCTTTAGTTTTATTCCCAGAATCATTTAGAAGTTTCAGATACAGATTGATAGCCCGAACTCCAGGAATGTAGTAACTTATCCTAATGCTTTGTCCTCGAAGAACATATCCATCTAAAGATTGCTGGGCTTGTTCAGCATCAGCACTAGAACTAAATTCTACAAGTCCCCAATCTTGTGGACATCCATTTTTCAGGGCAATCTGAAAGAAATTCAAAAAATTGTTATATATATATATATATACATATATATATATATATATAATAAACTTACTTGACAATAAGGTGGATTTACGATAGTACCAAAAATCTTTCTAAACTCTCCCATATCTCGAAAATCTTTAGGTAAACGGTCAACATAAAGACATTTGCTATGCAAGGAAGCAAAATTGACATGACTAGAGTCAAGCCATTCACAACAAGTAACATAACCATCAATTTGTTTTCCATCGAGCATATTTTTTGCTTGTAATGCAGCTTCTTTTGTCGTATATTCAACAAATCCATATCCTTTGTAATCACCTGAAAAAATATAATAAAAAATATTTTATTCATATGTTTAATTTTTTAGATAAACTTTATATTTATAATTTAGATTGATATAAGAGATAGGATAATATAGCTAAATATCTTCAAAGCTCCAAGGCTTCAATGAATTGGAAGTTATTGGTTGCAGCAATCACAATCTTCCAACCCTGTACTAAACCATATAACCAATTTTTAAACTCTCCTAATTCCCTCATATATTTTGATAATGTTTTTCTATCGTTTTCTTAATCCACGATTCAGAACTAACAATTTAAATGTTGTAAAGTGGGAAAAAAATTTATTCCGATCTTTTATCTTTGCTCTGACAATAAATGTGAATAATCAACTATAAAATGTGTCAAAGCAATAGGTTCTGGTTAGATGACTTATAAATTTTTGACTTTTTCTTAATCATTCTAATGTATTTGTGAAGATAATTTTTCTCATTTAATTTTATTTTAGAATTAGGGTTGAAATAAATCTATATACCTGTTTTGTCGCTAATCATTAGAAAACTCTTGCGAACCTCTCCATATGCTCGTACAAGGGCTGAAAATTGACTTTCTGTAAAGGTGAGTGGTAAACGGGCAACGCATAACATCATTTCTGTGGGGGTGGGCGCAACGGGTACTCGTTGCCCTCTTAGAACGAAAACCCGCTCCCGATCCCAATCATCGAGCAGATCAGGTTCATCTAGACTTGCTCTTGCTATGCCGGATCCGGTACCATATTGGAGTTGCACCGATTGAACTGGAAGATCGGACAATAATTCTCGAATTTCCTTTAAACAAAAAGAAAATACATTTATATATATTTTAGTAAAAAATCATATTGAAAAAATAATCAAATATTTTTTTACGAGTTTTTACTTTTGTTTTTTATTCTTTTTCGTTTATTAAATAAATAAAGAATAAATAAGAAGATTAAATATTATTATACTGAAATTTAATACAAAAGGATCAGATCAATTCAATAACGTTTCGATTTATGCACTCTTAAAAACAGGATATAAATCTAATAAAATTTCAACTCAAAGTTAACTATTGAATAAAAAAAAAAGAATAAATATTCATATGTTAAAATTATTTTTTAAATCTTTTACTCTATTAAATATATTATTTGTATATTTTTTAATTAAATATGAGTTAATAATTATAATATAATCCTGGTCAGACGAATTTAGGTCGAGGGTTCAAAACTCGTCAAGTTCATTAAAAGTAATTATAAATTAATTATCAAAATTGTCATGCTAAAATGGGCTTCAATCTCACTAGTCAATAAAACATAAAAAATTGTAATGAAGATGTCTTAGTGGATATTAGATTTGAGCAAAAACATTTTTTAATGTATTGTATATAGATAAATTTTGTCTGATTCTTGTATCTGACCATTTTTGAACTTGCTGTGAATGTGTGAGCAGATGACATATTGAATGTAACAGAGGGGAGGTGAAATAAATAAAAAAAAATGAATAAATTAGTCTCGAAAATTGGAAAAGATGTTGACATGGATTAATTGTGATCTTTAAAAATGATAAAATTGATTTGAAAGAATAAATAAAGATTTTAAAAACAAATTAACATTATTTTTCCATCATTTATATATATATACTAATAATAATAAAATATACAATAGAATTTAATATTTTTGAACGAATTAATATTTAATATAAAAAGTATGATTCAATTTATAATTAATAATAATTAAATTTAAATGGAAAAATGATGAAATAAAACAAGATTTTTCATAAATGTTTCTGATTTCTGTTTAACAAACATATTATTAATTATAAAAGCGCTACTAAATTTATATAAAATATATTATCTCCCTCTTTTTATACGTATACCTTTCTAAAGAATATATGTATTAATAATCAATAAAAAACAAATAGCTATAAAAAAATAAATAAAATATTTTTTTGTAATGAATCTGTTTATGACATTTATTGAAAGATTTATCTCAATTATTTATTTTATTCAATCTATTATATCATTATAACACTCTTTGAATTTTTAAAAATAATAATGCAAGCAAATAATAATTTGGCCATTTGTCAATTATATAATTAATATAATAATAATAGTATGAATTTTACCAAGTAATTTAAAATTTTCTGCTTAATTTTTTATTTAAACATTTATTATTGAGTAATATATAAAAATCGAATAGTTATCACATATATAATAATTATCATGTCAATTCACGAATAACAAATTGTTTTAAAGTTGTTTTAATGTAAAAATGGGATTGTTAAATAATCTTTTATTTTTTAAATTGAAATTTCTTAATTATGTTAAATATATCTTTCTTAAATATTATAATATTCTAATTTAATTATATATGAAAGAAGTGAAATAACTAGTAAAAATAATTCGATTAATTTCCTATCTTTTCTAATTTCGGTTTATTGTAAACACAACAAATAGATCAAGAAACATACTTATTATACTAATTTACGATGAACGATAAAAGTAAAATGTTTATTGAATTATAAATAAAAGATATTTAATATTTTTTTAAAATAATATATTTGGCCAGTGACCGGTAAATATAATTTTTTATTTTAAATCACCGGTCTTTTTCTCTTTGAAAATATAATTTCATGTTGGGCTCAATGAACATAAAATATTTGAATTTTATAAATTCACATAAAAATGTCAGAATCATTCATTTATTAATTTTGAATGTCTCATTCGACAAACTTTGAATATTTAATGAAATTCCTGTTTATAAATCTATTTATGTTCTTGTTTAAATAAATAAATGTGTAAAAAAATTTCTAGTATTTATAAATTTTTAAAATGCTTCTCTTTAAATAAAGTATCTCAATTTAATTATTATGATTCTAAGTATATAAAAAAACTTATTTTTAAATATTTTTTTTTAATTTTTAGTTTTATTGTAATTAAAAATAAATAAGATTAAATATAATAAAAATAAACAGTATGTTAGGATATATCAACATTATTATGTGTGATTTACTATATACATATATTATATATGTATCGATTTATCATATTTTAATTTGTAATTATTTTGATACAATACAAAAATTAAGGTTATTCTTTAAAAAACAAATAAATTTCAAAAAAATAATTAAATTATAAACAAGTGGATGATAAATTGTAAAAAAAAGTTAAGTAATTTCAATAATTTAGAGAGTTGAGTAATTTAATATTTTTAAATATATATCTATATATATAAAAAAAGGTTTTTGTATGCACATTCCTCAGAATTTAAAAATTTTTGCATATCTTCTATATATTCTTAAGAACCATAGGTGGAGGAAATATTAGGAGATATCATTGCAGGTTCAGGCCAAATCGACCAACATTAATTAAGATATTTTCATTATGACAGATATTAGGAAAAAAACCGCGAATTCAATATTTCTGTTCACTAATTATTTGTAGACTTTAGTAAAACATACGCATGACTCAATAGATCCGGATCAACTTTTTCAAATTTTGATCTTCAAATTTGTCTTGAAGGTAGTAAAGAAAAAGTAAGATGCGGAAATCAATTGTAAAATATTAGGTTACCCAGACGACTTAAATATAATAGGAGATTCGACAAATGCAATTACAGTTGGCGAGGAAAAATTAATCGAGGTTTGAAAAAAATATTTAGTAACAAAGAGGAAGAGTATTAACATACAAAATCTTAATATACAAAATGTAGAATTTGAATATGTTGAAAAATTGAATGTAATCACGAAGGATAATAATATTTGAGAAGAATTTAAATCGGGGTTGCAATCGGGAAACGCCTGTTATCTTGCAATAAAGGGCTTATCTCTTCAAAATTATTATCAAAGGGAATATATAAACCAATTATTTTGCCTGTTGCATTATATGGGTGGGAGGCATGGTCTATGACCCTTGGAGATGAGAGTAGATTCAGAGTATTTGAGAATAGGATTCTTCCCTGCATTTATTGGCCAAAGACAGATGAGGTCACCGGGGAATGGGGGAGACTGCACAACAAGAAATTGCATGGACTCTCTGCATCTTCAGAAATAGTTAGGGTTATAAAAGGGAAAAAACTGCGATAGGCAGAATGGAGGAGGAAAAAGATATTGGTGGGGAGACCGATTGGAAAACGTCCGTTTGGAAAACCAATGACGCGTAGGAAGGGACATATGAGAGATGGGACAAGGGCTCAGGATAGGGACACTTGGAGAAATGTGGTTGTTGCGGCCAAGAACTTTCGAGTATCTTTGAGCTACATAGATAGATAGATATAACATATATAATAATAATATATATAATTGATTTACTGATTAAATTAAAATCTATTTTAAATAAGAACACAAAAAGAAATGAATGTTTTATGTAATATACTGATTGAAACAAAATGGATGAAAACCTTTTACTACTTTCAACCAAATACTATGTACCACTCGGGGGTAAAGGGGGCGGAGCCCCCGTCTAGGTGTGAAGAGCGCCGAAGGCGCTCTGAGCAGCTAGTATTATATAAGAAGTAGAATTATTATTATATATTTAAAAATCCTGATTACTCAATATTCTGATTAAGATAATATAATTTTTCTGATTGGTGGAAAGTAATAAGATTTTATATTAATAGGAAATAATAAATTAAAAGAATTATTTACTTGGTAAAATTAATACTTAAAATAAGTTGACCTGTGGCCAGGTCCGAACCGACCGACGGTTTGAAATCAATTAATTTCCAGCTACAGAAACAATTTCAAATAATTTTAATATATCTATTAATGTAATAAAAAACAGATATGGATACATAAATAATAAATATAAACATTTTTAATTTTATTTTATTTATATTATATATGCAAGACCAGGCTGTGACGTCATGAATGGCTGGATGACGTCATA
The DNA here is from genome assembly GCA_963082975.1 of Labia minor. Lineage (NCBI taxonomy): Eukaryota > Metazoa > Arthropoda > Insecta > Dermaptera > Spongiphoridae > Labia > Labia minor. Next base: position 72,681,087 of record OY720348.1, read on the forward strand.
TAATTTTAAATCAAGAAAAAACTAATAAATATGATTTTTCTCGAGGATAAAACCAATACAGAGTGCATGATTCGTGGTGATATGTAAAAAAATCTCCTTATGTGAAATTTGGTACGAAAATAACCCTTCCCTTCTTATCGTCGATCGCTAATACTACCACTTCCGGTTTCCGGATTTGCACCAAAAGTTGATCCATTCATCCCACTGATGCATTAAGTAAATATACCAAATTTCATCCAAATCGGTTGAGCCGTTCAGGCTGTACACATCTATACGGACGGACAGACGGACGGACAGACATCATGCTAAAAATACTTTTTTCTGTTTAGAAAATGCATGATTCGTGGAGATATGTAAAAATCTCCACATGTGAAATTTGGTGTGAAAACAATACCTCCCTTACTATCGTCGGTCGGTAATTAATAAACGATTCTATAAAAACCTAAAGGGGTGTATCTTGATTAATTTTTACTAAAATTTAATTTAATTCAATCGATTTAATTGAAGTGGATTGGAGAGTTTGCCTTGACAAAGCAGGAAGGTCAATGTTGCAGGTATTACATCAGAGTAGAAAGTGGCCTCGTCCTCCTCTCTTTTTATCGGATATTATCATTCAAATGAAGATCGTTCCCACATCAGCGTTATAAGATCTTTTATGTATATTGACTATTTATTTATTTGCCTCGCCATTTAACAATTAATTAATTTTATTAATGTAGAATAAAAATTATTTATTATTAATTTAATTACTCGTTAAAAATAAAATAAAATTATTTTAATAACCATAATTTTATTAATAACCATCTATTAAAAATAATATAATAAACTTCCAAAGAATACAATTTAACAAATATATTTATTAATATAGGACATATTTACTATTGTAGGTACATATTATTTTTATTTTTGATATAAATTATATTTTATAACAAAATTTAAATATACATATATAATACAAGCTGGAAAAAGTTTGGTTTAAGTAAAGTAAGTCCGAACACATGGGCTGGGGTAGTTTTTGTAGGTTTTTGAATCCCAAGACTGAAGGGAGACGAGAAATTGGAGTTGACTTCTAATGAGAAGAAAATGAATAAGGGTCTTGATAAAAGAAAGTGTAAAGATAGGAGATAGGTGAAGGGGTTCCTTTTAAGGAAGATGATTTAACTAATTTTATATTAAATGTTATAGGAGTAATTTAGTCTGTTTGTGAAGATACGTTTTTTTAGATTAAGTGTTAATTTATGAAACTATTTTGATGAAAAACTATTTTTGGGTATATCTTTTTTCTTTTTTTTAAAATTTATAAAATATTTTATTTAAAAATAATCCAGAAGATTAAATTTTGATTTATCCCAATCCCAAATTATATTATATATATATATATATATATATATATATTAATAATAGCTAAATTTCACTATTTTTATACATTAAAATATTATAATTTTAGTTTATATATATAATTATATATTTTAAGTAAATATTTCTTAATTAACACGTCACTTAATATGTCTCCGAGCTGATACATATATGGCAACATTGTTGGATGACCCACGAGATTTCAGGGTATCTTCAAAAAGTACGTGTCAAAAGTAGACATTTTGACAGTTAGTTTATAGAGGGAACAGTTTAGTTTAGATTTAGTGAGCCCAGTTTTGTAATATTCCAATGAATAGAAAGGACTCTCCACCAGGGAAAATCAACTATTAGTCTACGTCTATTTAAACGTGATCAAACAAACACCTACGATAATGCCGAAAGTCGGCTGTTGTTCTGGAATACATAAAAAATGTCCAAAAAATAGTTTTGAAAGACAGGAAAATGAAGTTGTATGTAATAATTGGCACCATGAAAATATCAAAAGGTAGTGTCTACAATTTTAATAATTTTAATTTGTACATGCGCAAGTTACTTTCAAAATGGGTGCCGTGTTTGCTCTCACCAGAGCAGAAACAACAACGCGTCCTTTTTATAGTTGTTCAAGATAATTTCTTGAGTCGATTTGTAGCAATAGAAGAAACATGGATCCACAACTACACGCCGGAATCCAAAAGATATTAAGCTGAGTGGATTGTCGAAACTGAGTGTTATTTTGAGAGTAAAGATAAATTGTTTTACGATACATAAGAGGGCAAGTTAGAAGGGAGTTGGAATGTACTCTTGAAGGGGAGAATATTGATAAATAAAGTAGAATTTATAAAAAATCATCTTTTCTTAGTAAGATCAGAGATTTATTGGACGACAAGAAATCATATCAGAGAGATACGATCAGCTAGGAATTACTTATAAAGATTTAATTAAGAATTACTTTTGTAAAATAAAAATTAAGATTATGTTAATAATAGACATGTAAATTAATAAAATATCAAGTTAAAAATATTAGGCCTCAAAAAGAAGAATACTAAGAAAAAGCGAAAGTTAAATGTTCAGGTGACGATAGAGATCCTTGAATTGAAAACGAGCTGACCGTGATGATTTGGATGCGATATTTTGGGTTTGTTCTCTACAAAGGATGCTTAGTCAGGTCAAGGGTTTTTCATCTTATCATTGACCTCAAAAAACGATGTATGTTTTTTTTAGGTTACTATTAATTCTTTCAGGTATAGTTACATTACATTTTATTTATTACCAAGTCGTAATACATTTCTTCAAATCATTTCTATTTATTTATTATTTTTCCTTTTAATGTGGTTCATTGTAGATAACATTTTAGATAAAACAAACTAATTTAGATTTATCGTTAAATAAATGAATATATAATAAATGAGAATATATTTAAATTTAGTGATATGTTTTATTAAGTAAATTAAAAAGTATTTTCATAAAGATAAAATTCTATATCTATTTTCTTTGAAAATATGTTGTTAGATTAGTAGGACATGTCTGTATACTTTTAGAAAAGCAACATCTAATAATAATCCGATGATCCAGGGGATCTATTTAATTAATTCAAGAATAATCAATAAAAATGCGAATTTTCAAATATGCATATTTTTTGTTAATGTTCATACAACAAAATTGAGAAATTATTAAAATGGATGTATATACTATTGTTAAGAAAAATAAAATGTTTTTCTTAATGATTATTATTTTATTCAATATGCTTTGAAACTTGTTTCAATATTAAGATGGTGATTCAAATTGGATTCTTCCAAATGAACTGCTTTGAAGCTCCATCAATTCAGTGAGCTTTCTCATTCAGATAATAAAAACTTATTTAAATAATTCAATTTTTATTCTTTAATAGTGACGAAGTGATGAGGGTCCGGAAGCTCCGCACTTGGCTTAATTTTTCCATTTCTATGCCTGAAAGAAGCTTAAGGTCATTGATCAAGATAAAAAAAAATACAACTGTAAAGTTTAATCATAACCACTAAAGAAAAAAATTGAATTAATTGATTTCTGAAAATTAAATTCATTAATTCTTTTAGAGAAATATTTATATATACTTAAATGTGAAAGATGACTTATTTTTTACCGACAGACGATAGTAAAGAAGGTAATGTTTTCACACCAAATTTAAAGATTTTTACATATCTCCACGAATCATGCATTTTCTTAACAGGAAAAAGTATTTTTACCATGATGTCTGTCCGTATAGACGTGTACATATTTTGATAAAATTTGGTATATTTACTTAATGCATCAGTATGATGAATGGATCAACTTTTGGTGCAAATCCGGAAACCGGAAGTGGTAGTATTACCGACCGACGATAGGAAGGAAAGGATTATTTTCACACCAAATTTCACATGAGGAGATTTTTTACATATCAGCATGAATCATGCACTTTGTTTACAGAAAAAAGTAATTTTAGCATGATAACTGTCCGTCTGCCCATTGTGTGTCCGTATAGACGTGTATAGATTGAACAGCTCAACGGATTTTGATTCAATTTGGTATATTTACTTAATGCATCAGTAACATGAATTCATCAACTTTTGATGTATGTCCGAAAACCGGAAGTGGTAGTTTACAAAGTATTAATTTTATATTCATTGTCCCGAAATCACTTAATATATATTAATAATTAATAATTGAGTAATTAACCTAAAATTAAAAACCAAGATAATATAATTTAATCATTTTAATTCTAGTTTTAAATTTTTTTTATATACTTTATATATAATTTTGTTTGGAAATTATTTTATTTCAAATCGTCGGTCGGTTCTGTGCATGGCTACAGCTCATTGTTGATTTTATTAAATAGTTTTAGTTTAATTTTATTAATTATTTTGATCATTAGATAACTATTGAAAGATGATAATTTCTAAAAATTAATTTATAAAATTCTAATATTTTATTAAATTATTGATATTAAAATTGTTCTGAAGAGGAGAACTATTGATTAATTAAATCACATATTACATGATCCAATGTATACAGTTATTTATAATTATTAATTTAGCTTACCCCTATACAATCTCTTTTTGTTTTTTGATAATATCTGATTCTTTATTGAATAGCTGAAAATGTATTCTAAGTAATTTACATTTGTTCTCTATTGATTAATTATAACATTAATGCATTTTTTTCATAATATAATAAAATAGCTGCAAAATGAATGAAGAGACGCTTAATATCCTTCTAGACTGAATTCCTTTTAAACTAATTTCTCGATTTTTTGATTTATATATAAATAAAAAGATTTAGACTTTCTTTTCTTCATTAAGAGAAAATTGAATACTAAAACTAATCAAAACTGATTATAATGCAATTATTTAAAAATAAACGTGGAAATTAAGTTTTCTTACTTTTTATGTATGTTTTATGAAGGCTTGGTTCATTCCATGATTTTGCAGTGAGGGTTTATGCATGAAATTCTAGCTGATTTCAAATGAATCCAATTAATTGGAGATGCTAAATGCATAAATAATGAATTACAAGATTGATGAGGCTTGGTTGGTACCAAACATAGAAAAATGTTAATTAAAAATCATTAATAAAAGATTAAATAATTTTTTAAAGATGTAAATAATTACCGAAACGAGTATTAATATTTTATTTTAATAAAATTGAATTTAAAATGCTTCCAACTAATTATAGGGTGATAATAAATAATTAGATTTAGAAAAACGATGAGAACATCACTGGAGAGCGATAAGGCAGGTATTGAAAAGGCGAATATGTTCTATAATGTATCTTGGAAGTCATGGACCTTTTGGAAGTTATTCTACACATCTTCGTAGTACGTTAATAAATGCAAGCCAAGTTGTTCATTAAAAATGAAAAGATTGTTATTCTATCATACTCGTATTTTATCAGGAACCATTTTGAAAGACTATTTTGAAGGTGAATTTGCATTATTTTAAAAATAAATATAAATAATAATAATCATCATCCTATCTAAATATAGGAATGAATTCGTTATTTAAAAAAGTCTTTTAAAGGTTCTTTGAAAATTGTGTGATCTCGCTTTCCGAAATTGGCACAATACTTGCTCGTCTTAGACCTCGACCCCAATTGGTGCTTATGTTCGGTCGCTTGATAACTAATAGAAATGCGTCCAAATAGCATATTAAAAGTCTGCAATTTTTTATCCAATTACATGAATTGTGTATTTTAAACATCGGTTCTAATATTAGAAATAAAGCGGTTTTAAGATATCAAAATTGCATCAATAATATAATTTACTAAAAGAATATTAAATTAATAACAATTAATACGTAAATAAATTTAATTATTGTACTTTTATTTTATTTTTTATATTATAATTATTATTAATATTTTACAAATTATAATTTTAATTAATTAAATAATTTAAAATAGGAATATTTTATTTTAATTTAAATGATCTAACCGTAAGTGTAGTATTTGAAAACATAACCTTATTCTTTTTCATATTAGAATTATCTTATTATCGTTAGCCAATTGAAATGTGGTTGATATAATACAAATAGGATTACAAAGAATGATATAGTTTTATCAATTCAACATCCATTATAATATTAAAGAATAGAGATTTTAGAACATCAAAATATCACTAATAGTGTAATATAAATAGGACTCCAATCCATATAATAATTATATCTATATCTATATGTAGATATAGATATAATTCAAGTGTTGATAGACACGGATTGAATGAAATAATTAATATGGTATTAATAGATTTCTTGAATGCGGGATACAATAAGAAAATCAGCAGCTGAACATCATCTCTCGGAATAAGATTGCTGTTAAATTAAATATTTGGCAAAAGGCCGCATCACATACACATACACAAACAAATCCTTCCTATAAATTACAACTTTTAAATTGTACGACTGGATATCTATTTAATTCTATTTTAATTATTATGAAAGAATTGGATATAATATACTTTCCAAAATATAAATAATAATTAATTTATTAATTTAGATAAAATGAACAAAATTAAGATTTTTTTTAGAATAGATACCATATAAAATGCTTACTCCAAAAGGTATACAAAATCTTGAAAATAATAATTAAGTATCCTGATATTTTTATTGATGAATTTTAACAAATATCCGATTTTCCAAATCGATTCATTTGTTATTGTTATTGTTTTCGAGGTATAGAACTTTAAGTTCAAGTTGACGACCGACTGATTTATTCTCCGTTTGGTTTGGCAATTCATCATGAATAGACTCACGCCTGAACAACGCTTGCAAATAGTGCAATTTTATTTCGAAAATAATGGTTCTGTGCGGAATACGTATCGTGCACTACGTCCATTTTATCGTCGACAAAATCGTCCATCAGAGCAGTTAATTCGATTAACCATGGAACGTTTTCGCACCACGTTTACTCTTATTGATAACTCGCCTTGCTACTATAGAGAGTAGCATGGAGCCAGCCGTGGCGGTCCTATGCCAGAAATCATATCTAAAATGGAATGCCACAAGATTATCTTTCGTATAAATAAAATATGTCAATCGAATAATCCATCGTTGTTTTATTGCAATTGAAATTTCTATCTCTAAAAGAAACACCCTTTATTAATGTGTAAAATGGAATGTATTTAATTTTAAAATAATGATAATAATTTAAAACAAATAACAAGAAAGAGAAACACTCATTAAATTCAAGAATTCAATGTTAAAGAGTTAGCAGGAAATTACAAATTATTCTTGTAGAAATAAAAATAGTAGAGGATTTTAAATCTCGTATTCTAAAACATGATGATGATGATAAATCGATTTCATATTCTGTTATTAAAATAACAAAAGTAAACTTTACCATAGTTTAAAATAAATTAATGGTGTAGGATTTTTAATGAAAAAATAGAAAATAAAATTTTGTTTATCTAGGTATATGTGACGTATGATAATGTTTCAATGAAATTGCATCCAATCCAAAAGGTAGTTTCGAGGAGTAGGAGTTTTTCATCCAGCTTCTTAGTCCCGTTAAGAGCAACGTTCTCTTCTCTACTCGGTAAACAAGCGACTTTCCGATCGATTCAATCCCATCCAATAATCACGAACAGATTGCAATCATTTTAATTGCTATAGAAATATTCCTCAACACATAATACATCATTTCAATTGAAATCATTGGATTCTTTTTTTAGAATGGAAATCAATCCAATATATACTCGTATATAGATATACAATCAAGAGAAATGAATGATATTTTCTTTTATTTTCAAGTTGATTCTACTATTTCTTTTAATAATATAGCTAATAATATATCGATATATCTATATACCTATAGAATTATGTATATATGGTTGAGAAATTCGATGATAATAGACTCGATAGAAATAAAAGAATAAATATTTCAATACAACAAGGGTATGGAATTCTATTGTGAACATTGAAGATTTATTAACAATTAAAACAACAATGTGAAAATTAACGCTAGTATTAAGTGAGCTTCTCGAATTGAATATTATGAATTTATCTACATAAAAATACACTTAAATTTTACTATATTCATTTCATTCTATCTGAAGAACAAAATTTTTTTTTTTTTTTTTTTTTAATTTTTTATTCTGCGATCAGAATTACAATAATCACAATCATCATTACAATCATTATGCGAATTCTATGGGCAGAAGGGGTGTCAACATATATTAACTTGGAGGTGTGAGGAGATGGGGATGGACGAGGGGCGAGGGGAGGGGGGAGGGAATATATGTACAAGGTGAGGGCCCCCAGTGGGGCTCACCGTAGTGTTAATTTCTAAACTCGGAGTATGGAAGAACAAAAATGAGATTTAAATATTTAAATTAAAATTCAATTAAATTGATTTGGAATTTCCAATCTCTTATTTAATTTTCTAAATCAGCAGATTCAAATCTTGATTTACTTGAAAATTAATATTATTATTATTATTATTATTATTATTTGAAACTCGAGGAGGCATTTCAACAACAAAGACCATTTGTGTAGAATAATTTTTTTTTTATCATTTATCATTGGAATGTAGTATGCGTATCTTGTAAATGTATTGTATTCACACTTAGAAATATTTTGAGTATTTTTGTATCAATCTACAATCTAAATTAAAATTACCATAATGAAAATAAATAAATAAATAAATAACTATAAATAAGAGAACTTGACTTGATGATAATACAAATGTCCAAGGGGTTAATAAAGGGCTTCATTAAATCAAAATAAATCTAAAATTAAAAAAAAAAATTAAAAAAATGAGTGGATCAATAAAAATTTTATCTCAGGAATAATAATATAAATAAGAATCGATTGTCATTATAATTTAAGGAATAATTCATATTCGGTAATTATAATTATAATAATCATCATTACAATCCTTCATAACATTATAATAATATTTATAAAGGTGAATTAATCTGTCGATTTATGTAAAATAATGCTATGAAGAGAATGAGAATTTTATAATAAAATGATTGAAGGGGAATGGAGATTTTAATGAATCTCTCTTATGAAACTCAATATGCTGCAAGTGATGAGATCTTTAAATTGGTTTATGAAAATTTAAAACGTCCATAATTTTTTTCAATGTAATATTTTATTATGTTTTTTTTCTTTATATTAAAGAATTCTCCTAGTTATCAATAAAAAAAATTGATGATATTTCTAGAAGCTGTTGTATAAGAATATATAAATAGTACATCATTCTTAAAGAAATATTTAAATTGAAAATCTAAAATATCCCTTCTTCTAAATCTGAATTGACAAATGCATTTATTTAACAAATGATAGGTTTTATTTTAAATTTTAATTTAATCAAATAGAAAAAAAAACTATTCGCTGTTTTGTTTTTCTTTGTGAGATTGTAGTGAAAATATTTTACCTTCACTAGTTGTTGAAATTTTAATTGAGTATTATTTTAGAATAGAGATTGGAGGCCAAGCGGTTGATATTATATTGATATCTTATAGATATGAAAAAAGATCATCAAAAAAACAAATAATCATTTTGTTTTGAGACTAATGAATGAATTTCATTCATTGAACTGAAGGTTTTTATTTGGAATTGGCTTGTCAGGATCATGAAATGATTGTATCTAACATGGAATAACCTGGGAAAAATTTTCTCTAAACCTATTTTAACTTAAAACATACAACAACGTGCGTTTGAACAAGTGGAAAATGTCCTGAATGCTCATTATAATTATAAGAATATGCTCTAAAAACGTTACAATCTTTAGAGTCTAGAAAAAAATATTATTTTAGGGTGTAATAATGTTTGGAAATTAATAACACTGCGCTACATCTGTATTCTATTAATTTAAAGAACAAATTTATATGAGTAATTCATATATATAGATAAATAAATGAAATTTCAAATAATAATGAACAGCAAGAAACAAAAAGAAATTGAATTTATAAATCATATCTCATTTCCCACAAATAATTTCATTATTTTTTCAATTAATTATTTAATTAAAACTGGATATTGTGAAAAACAAGATTGAAATAAATAATACCCATTCGAATATAAGTTATAGAGAGTCAAGACAGACGGGAAATTTATATGTAATCAAACCAAATGGGAAAAGTCGGTGGGTAGACCCATAGAGACACCCTGCGCTGACAATGGGGTTTGGTGATGGTACAAATTAGAGAAAGATAGCTAAGTTCAATGTAGTTAGAGAAAAGTGGTTGCTGCTGACAAGAACTTTCGAGTTTGGTTGATAATAAATAGTTTATTATAATTTTATACACTTTGAAATTTATTTATTGAATTGTTAGGTCATTATTTAAAGGCTGTGTTCATTCAAGGTGAAGCTATATAATATAAATTAAAAAAACAACAAACATTTCAAGGTGTATATTTAAAAGAAAAGAAAATATTTCATACGATTAACTAGATAATTTATAAAAATGATTTATAATTTATTATATATCTGTTAGAATTATGATAAAATAAAAAGTATGTTTTCCATGTGTTATTTCAATAAGATGTTAAATTAAAATAAAAGAATACTAAATAAATTAATTTATAAATTAAGGTTATGGTAAAATTGGTTTCAAATTAAATTCAAGAAATGGTCGTTTAAATTCGGTGATCAACAAAAATGAAATAGAAAAGAATTGAGGAGTAAGTGAATGGCTAATTTCCTGGTATCACATGACACATGACACATGGTATCAGAATCAAGGACTCATCTCCTTGGATGGGTCACTGTTGAATTGTTCTTAGTCAATTCAATTCTCCTTTTAACCGAAGAAATAAGGATTTTAAGTACAGCATGTCAATTTCTCAAATTGGATCTCATTTGATATTATTATTTTATTAATAAGAATATTAAAATAAATTGTAGAGATTAGAATATTTAAATTAAAAAAAAATAACTGATTTTTCATATGAATAAATAAAACTAAATACGCCCAACGTTTTTCGTTGAATATGAAGTAATTCATCCATAAAGTTTGTCAGGCTTATAGAAAAATTATTTTATTCTTTTTAGTTCATTGAAAAAACGTTATTTTATAAAAACAATTTATATTTATATTATTTTGTTACTTTTAATATATTAATTTTGCGTTTCTGTAAAAGTAACCTCTAAATTTCTTTTAATTTTATTTTTTAGTCATTCCATTTTAAGGAATATACTTTTAATTTAAAAACTTGAATTTTATAACTTTTTTCAATCATCTATTTTTTTCATTTATTATTACTCTTTATTCAAGTTTTGATTTAAGGCCTTGACAAGATGGTCCTATGACGCCATTAATCTTTCTTTCTTTCTTTCTTTCTCTCTCTCTATCTATCTATCTTTCTATTTTTTTCCTTTCTCTTCATATTTAAATAAAAAAAATTTTATATTTAATAATAAAAAAAAATGTAAAAAATTGAGATTTTATTGTTATGATTGTTGTTATATATTACAATACCTACACATTAAATTAATAATAAGAGTTATAATCACCATAAAAACAAAATTTTTAAATTTAACAAAATTGTATATTGCATATTTTTGAAAAATAATGAATATATTAGTTATAATAAACATTAATTATATTCGTTTATATGACTTACTGTTGTAGAAAGGTTCTTTAAAACCCACAATTGGAAATATTGTGTAAAACGTTTTTCAGTGCATTTTAACTTTTAGTATATCATTATTCTATTAATATTTTTTTTTGTATATTATTATTGATTCAACCACTTTCTGTAAAATCTATGCTTTATTGAAAATATTATCAAGTTTCAGGAATTTTACATTAAAAAGATAATGAGAAATTTGTAATGGATATCCCCTACTTATTTTTCCTCATTTTTTTCCTCTCCTTTCTCCAAGAAGGTTATTTGAAGAAGCGATTGAGATAATATCGAGAGGGAAAAAATATGTAATTTTTTTTTTTTTCATGTGTGAAATTGAGATATTAGAAATAAACTTAATTGAAAGAAAAAAATGATGTTATTGATTTCAATATCGTTTTCAATAAATTAATTAAATATTTATAAATATAAAGATAAGGGTGAAAGTTTGATAAGTAAATGAATAGATTCGTCAAACACAACCAAACACCATTTGAAAAATAATTGAAAAACTAATAATAATATATTTTCATTTCAATTTCATTTCAATTAAGTTTGCTGGATTTGCCAAATCCAATCCCCCCTTCCACTTAAAAAGCATTGTGCATGTTTCCAAAGTTGAACATTCATAGAAAATTCATCTGACAAATAAGTCATTTATTTTGCCAGGGAAAAAAATCAATAAATTTAATTTCAAACTTACTGTGAAGTTGTTGACTCATTAGAATTACACCATTTATAATTGATTTTATTAATTAATGTATGTTTTTATTATTATTTTTAATCTATCAATTCTTAATAAAATTTTTCAAAGAATCCAAAATATTCTGTTTGAATATTTCAACAACAATATTCTTCAAAATTTTGAAATTTTCTATTAAATTTATTTATTTATAAATTATGAATAATACTCATTTTGTTAAAAATATAATTAATTATATAATTAGGAGGTAAAGAATAAATAAATATGTAATAAAACAGGTTAATATCTAAGAGATAAGAAAATTTGATAAGTATTATTATTCTACTATTGTTTTTTAATTCATATTTTTTTTATAATATTGTTGTACAAATGTATATGTCTAAAAAATTTAAAATTATTGATTTTTAATTTAATTTAATAAATTGTTATCGAAATTTTATTATTTGAAATTTTCTATAGATAATGTGTTTATAATAATTAATATTCTCCAAAATATCTAATAACGTATTAACAATAAACTTCTAAATCATTGCAATAGAAAATAATAATATAATAAGTTGACCTGTGGCCAGGTCCGAACCGACCGACGATTTGAAGTAAATTAATTTCCAGCTACAGAAACAATTTCAAATAATTTTAATATATCTATTAATGTAATAAAAAACAGATAGGCATATAACATAAATATTTTTAATTTTATTTTATTTATAATATATATGTAAGACCAGGCTGTGACGTCATATAATTTTAAATCAAGAAAAAACTAATAAATATGATTTTTCTCGAGGATAAAACCAATACAAAGTGCATGATTCGTGGTGATATGTAAAAAATCTCCTCATGTGAAATTTGGTGTGAAAATAACCCTTCCCTTCCTATCGTCGATCGCTAATACTACCACTTCCGGTTTCCGGATTTGCACCAAAAGTTGATCAATTCATCTCACTGGTGCATTAAGTAAATATACCAAAGGTACACATCTATACGGATGGAAAGACGGACAGACATCATGCTAAAAATACTTTTTTCTGTTAAGAAAATGCATGATTCGTGGGGAGATATGTAAAAATCTCCACATGTGAAATTTGCTGTGAAAACATTACCTTCCCTTCCTATCGTCGGTCGGTAAAAAATAATTTAAATATAGTTATTGTTTGAAGATATTTAATATTTCATATAATTTTGTTTAATTATCATTTAGTAAATAAAAAAATAATATGATCCAGAATGAATAGAATGATATTAAGAAATGATTTAATAAAATCTCTGGCAAATACTCATGTGATTAAAATGTGTTTAAAAAGAAAACAGAAAATGTTAAATTTCGAATAAATATTAAATAGTGGATTCGAGTATATCGATGAAATATTGTATAAACTAAAAAAATTATAGAACGAATAATATAACAATGTGATAAGTGGTTTGTCTATTACCTTCTTCTAAATCTTTTGTTTATTGAATGTTAAGTTTTATGTAAGTAAAGGGTTATTAAAAATACTTTTTTATTTAAAAGTAAATTTTTAAAGAATAAACAATTAATTTATTGATCTATTGAAATCGCTGATTCCCAAAGTGGGCTCTAGTTGTAGGGATTAAGGGAGGCAGTGGGGAAAATTGATTTACCTTTCTATTTATTGTGAGTTCAATAATTAGTTTCATAATTTCAAACAACAATGTTTTTAATTTACATCTTTCCCTACTAAATTTTACGAAAAAGGTAGAACATATGGCATTATATCTCAATGGATTGATATCAAAATTTGTAAAATATTACTTCCCAGAGAGCATTGAGTAAATTTTTATAAGAGGTCGGTAGCCAAATATTTTTGGAAGCAGTGCTTTCAATATTTAAAAACCATTTAATTATTCTTTTTTGTTAATTTTTTTAATGGCAAAACAATCTAAAATTTCATATATAAAATTGATATTATTTATTTGTTCATAATAATAAAAAATAAAAATAAATTAAAATAATCATAATCAAAAATTTATGGGAAAACAAAAAAAATTATTTTAATTGATAAGTAAGCTGAAGCCATCATTTTACTATATATTATTGATTTTTCTCAGTAGTGTTTTTAGATAATATATATATATATATATATATATATAATTTGCTTAAAGTCCAGCTAGTCGGTCATTAGACTTGCTATAAGGTCAGAAGGAAATTTGAGTTATTTACTCTCTGCCAAAAGTTGTTAGCCACTTCTTAGAAAGCACTGCTGACAACCTAACGAATAACAATGCATGCAAACAAAAATCGTTTTATAATTGATAAGTAGGTAGAAGGCATCTTTTTAATTTCGTATTATATTATTTATCTTTAATTATTTTTTTTAATAAAATTTTTTCATGTTCAATTATTGATGAAAACAATGTATACTAAATAAAATTTTGATTCAATTAAATTTATTAATTATTAACTTATTTTATTTCTGTTTTTTTCATTTTCGTTTATAATGTCTATTATTAAATTTACAATTTTTAACATCATTTTATATTTGATTCGATACAAAGAAGAAGAGAATACAATGATTATGATTAGAGCTTGTTTAAAAAACGCTTAATATAAAAATCCATATCTTTTAACAGAGATAATCCTTATAGAAACTCTATACATAGATTTATATATATATGTATATATTAATCTGATGTATTCCAAAATATAATATTAATAAAAAAGTTTTCTGTTAGTTAATAAATATTAATTATAAAAATTATATGGTAGTAATATGATCAGACAGTAAAAGATAAATCCCAACAAAGAATGGAGGATCAATGCTCGGCTGTAATCATTCAAACTCAAATTTCATTTTTATTTAAAAAAAAATGATAACATAATTTGTTATAAAACAGAAAAATTGATAATGTAAAGGTGGAGCAAAATAATTCGAGTTAACAAAAATTATTCAAATATACTCAGATATTTAAATATAAATAATTTAATAAATATATTTATTTATTAAAATAATATTTAATAATATATATATATATATATATATATATATATAATAAAATAAAGAATGTTTTAAACGTTGAATTTATCCATTATTTTTTAAAAAAAATCAAGCAAATGCTAAGTTACAAAGATTGCTTGTATTTTCGGTTTGCTAACGGTTCGCCAAGGAGTCGCCGACCTCTTCATGAAACAGGTACTCTTCCCAACTGAAGAGCAGGAAACATAAGAAAAGAACTCCTCTCCGTTTATCCCATTTGTTTTGAAATCGAGCGAATCCAGTTTCATTTGGCTACCAAAGACTCTTAAAAGGGCCTTGATGATTCAAAGAAACACAATCATCTAAATAAATAATTATATTCATTCTTTTTTATTTTATTTCTTTTATCAAATAATAATTTAACTTTCCCTCCTTGTTATTTTAACAATGAAACAATTCAATGAACTTGAGGTTACCTCTATCCTAATATTTTTACATGAGATTTTATTAATTGTACAATTGTATTTATTAAATATTAAATACTTCTAAATCAGAAAATATGCATGTTAAATAAGCAATTCATTTTCCCTTTAATTAATTAAAAATATTGAAATATTTATTTTAATGGTGTCTATTAAAATAGACGGTTATATTGGATTGTTTATATTATTATTCTATTGATTATTATAAACAATAGTCTCCCGTTAATCAATTTATTTTAGTAAAAACATATTTTATTGCTTTTAATTTCTATATTTTGTTATTAATTAAAAACCCATATATATATATAAGATTATTTTTTTACTTTGGAATAATTTTACTTTGGAATAAATAAATAAATACATCAATGTATAATATTAATCGTATTTAATATACATCAAATGTGATTTTAAATAAATTTATTATATTAGAAAAATTTAAAAAAAATAAACAGATGTAAAAAAATAATTAATCGTGTTGTTTATAAAACACTATCTATAACATAATATTATTTTAACATTATCAATGAGAATTTGTTATACATCAACGATAAATATTAAATATTTATTTCCAAGAGATTAATTGAATTATTTATTTATATGATATGCTAAAAAATAATTATTGTTTTAATATAAATAATTTAATGATATACGCGGTAATATTAAAATAACTCTTGTATTATAAAATGATACCAAAAACATGGAACAAATAGTAATTATTTATATTATATTATAAATATATATCTTATCTTATTATGCTAGCTAAAATTGTATATATGTATTTATCTATATATATTGGTTCTCAAAAACCGCTCTAACGATTTTTTTCAAATTCACACTAGATATAGTATTTATAAAGAAAAATTAAGTTTTATTGATGATATCTCTTGAAACATACAGCTTCATTATTAATTTCTTAATTGAAAATTATATATGGAAAACGTCAAAATTTTTAATACTGCCTGCTAAGACAGTAAAAAAATGACAATTTTTTATCTAAATACATATAGTCCAGCGGTTGGACTGATGTTTTAACGAGTGGATTTCGTCGGTTCGAAACTCGCCGGGTGAATCGTTATTTAAAAATGAAAATAATGATTTTGTTATTTTTTTTTCTTTTTATCTATTGTTTACTTTTTAATAAATTACTATTCTATATTTATTTATTCATTGTTCTTTTATTAATAAAGTTTTAGATAGTTTTATAAGTTTTAATATTTTTTCAATAAAATATTATTCAATATATTTATTAATATTATTTTATTTATTATTATTGAGTACCCGAAGTTCCATTCATTTTAATCAGATTGATGCAATGATGCAACAGTTAATAATTGTAATATTGTAATAAATTTCTATCTTGAAAATTGTTACATATTATTCAGGATATTTTAAAAACTATTTCTTTCTTTAATTAATATTCATTTTTTCTATAAGTCAGATATATTTCCAAATATTAAATAATTTTTGAAGTGAAAACTTCTTTAGCGGCGTTGAGCACTTTTGCGGGATGGGGAAAAAGTATAGAACTCGCGTGATCGTGACCAACACCATGAAACCATCTGCTTTCAAATTTCTTATAACAGAGCGCGAAATTTGAATTGTCATTAGAACTGTTTTATAAATTATCTCTAACATATAAATATATATTTATTATGTAAAGTTCATTTCATATATACATATATAATCAAAATTATACGAAATGAACTTCACATAATAAATATATATTTTATGTTAGAGATAAGAATTATAAAACAGTTCGTATTGCAATATTTTAAACAAAGTTGTGTATTTATATATATATAAATATAAGTTACAAATTTGTTTAAAATATATGTTTAAAATAATATATAAGTTATATATATATACATGCATATGAAATTCATCTTTCTCGTGAAATAGCGCGAATTTCGTCTGTTTTAAAATTTCTTACGCAGAAGTTTTCACTTCTGTCGGCCAGTCCCACGACTGCCAATTTTGCTTTTTTAATTCCGAAAAGCTGCAAAGCACGTTTTTTTGTCTTTAGTTTGTTTTATAACCACTTGGGGCGCTAAACAGTTTTTCAAAAAAACACTATAGAAAAAAAATATATGTACCTATATATTATATATTTATGTATTATTGAGGAGCACAAGTTCATTAATTTTAATCAGATTGATGCAAATGTGTAACATTTAATAATTGTAATAAATAATTAAAGAATTGTGTATCAATATTTTTTAAAGGGTAGAGCGAGAGCTCGGTGTCCCAGGTATTAATATTACCAGCCAAATCCAATAATAATGAATCATTTTTTTTAACTTAAGTACCGAGCCGAGGCTCGGGGTCCCGGTACTATATATATAATCTTCATGGACAAAATATTAGGACAATATAAATATTGGATATATATTTATATATTTTATTCTTTTAAATCTATTTAATAACCAAAATGTTCTTTATTTAATTATATGTGAGATTTATTTTATTCTTAACTAACAACAATTCCCAAAAATGATATATTCGAATATTTATATTATTTATATTTCTTATTATATTATATAATTATATTGTTTGTTTTAAATCACAAAGATTCAGAGGATTTTCATTAGAAAGAGAATATTTCTCATTTATTTTATTTAAAAATTTATGAATTTTTTGTTACATTTGTAAAACTTCTTTTATTTTTTATCAGAAGAATAGATTGGATGGGTTTAGTATATGTATTTTTTTATTCCCTTTTTTCAACAATAAGTAAAACTATGGGACAACAGGTTATGGTTCTTCTACAGGCTATCCATAGTTGAAGTAGTTGAAATAATAGGAAAACAAAAAAAAAATTATAAAAAGGATACCCAAGAAGAAGATTCACTAAATATACGATATAGAAAATGGAAAATAAATTTTACAACGCTAAGCATTTTCGAAAAAGTATATACATATACGAGTATGGTATTTTTGGAATGGTCTGTAATGGAGAGCGAGTCCATGGGTAGTTTTGCTATTTTCAATGAAACCATTTCAACAAAATTCAGGTAGGTAGGTAGGTAAGCTTTCCTCGAAAAGGGAGGAAGGGGACAATCGATGTGTTTACCACGTAAGTGTAGAGAAGCTTTATCTTTTTTATGAATAGAAAGGGCTACTCCTTTCTCCCTGTCCCTTTTCCACTCCCTAAAAACACCCATGTCCAAAGGGGGGAGTGACAAGAGAGGAATAGAAATTGTTATTCGAATGCAGGCGGTCAGTCTTGCAAGATAAAACTGAAATGGAACAACAAACGACCAATTAAACATCAATCAAAAAATAGAAAATAAAATAAAATAACTTCTTCAGAATGTTCAAAAATATTAATCAAAATTCGTATATATATATATATATATTCTTTTTTTTTCTTGTTTCTTAATCATTTAACAATAATTCGTAAAGAATATTCATTCATTTCCCTCTTTTATTTGAAATAAATCCATTTCGATATGATCAAAAGTATTTTGATCACAAATAATTCCAAACACGATTGAAATCGCTCAAACATAATTCAATATTTAATCTTAAGTGAAAGGCATGTGATAGAAACACACTTGATATATTTTTTTCTTAAATCCAAATTACCACTTCACGTAATCTTCAGGTTATTTGAATATCATACCTATTTCAATAGCAATACGATTAAATTTAAAAATAATAATTGTAAATTTATGTGCGATTTCAATTAATTCACCTGAACAAATAATACTAGTATAGTTAGTTTATATATATATATATATAATTTATTCCAAATATCTTACAACCATTTTAGCAAATTTAACATATTTAAATGTATATATTACAATATTATAATTTAAAAACCTAGGAAATTTTGGAACTTTCCGAAGTTTCTTTCATCTTTTCTAATATATTCTATAATTAAAAAAAAATAATAATAATATTTAATAGAAATTTTGAACATCTCTTAAACTTCATATCATTTTGTACACATATAATAAGATTTATATTTTTCTAAAATTATAATTAAAAAAAGGGCAATTTAATTAATTTATTTTTAAATTTAAAATAAATCCAAATGCCTTTTACTTTTTATTATTATTTAACTGATAAATATTTTCATATTCAACAAATTCCAAGATAAATAATAAATAACAAACTACATACTACCCTTTATTTAATTTCCCGGTTTATTGAACAATATGGCATTATATTGGAAATAAACTTGGTATTATAATCGGAGATTGATCTTTTTGTTTGATGCCACGCTATCCCATCACTGAGTTTGAACAAATCATTTTAAGACTCGTCAAATATACAACTACTATTAAAACTAGTAGTAATGTTCCCAAGAAACTTTAAGAAAACTTTTTTTCTTTCGTTCATTTACTTTATTGAGCATTTCATTCATGATTATAAAAGTTTAATAAAAATCAAAATCAAAAATAAACAAAATATATATATATATCTTAAATTAATCTTCATGGGGATAATTTATTTAAGGTTTGATATCCCCTTCCTCAATGGACCATTCATTCTATATGTATAATTAAAAATATTGTGTAATCTTTTCAAATAAGTATTTTTTTAATTCGTATTATTAAAAAACGACGTAAATTAAAATTTTTACTACTTCAGTATTTCTAAATCTAATTTTTTCTTTTCAATTTTTAATGTTAAAATTTGAAAAAAATTTTCAGGAAAGTGAAGATAGGTATACGTATGCCACACATATTTCGTTATAATAGACAAAAGAAATATTCAGTATATAGGGAATTCAGTATATTCAGTATAATGGAAACAACCCTTTTTTTCTAGAACCATTTCAATTGTTTTTTTAAAGAAATAAGTTTTTGTTATTGAATTTCAATGCTCTCTAAATTTTAACAAATATGGATATAAGAATTAGTGAATGTCCATCCTATATTTTGACAAAATAATCTGTGTGTGAACAAATATATTATAAATTTAAAATGAATACAATACCCAAATACAATCAAATAGAATAAATTAAATAAACAAAAATTAAAATAAAATTCTAAAGAAATAAATAGGGTAAAAGAAATAATTATTTTATAATTTACCCATCTAAAATGAAATTTCTGAGGGAAGCATAATTTCTTTTTATAATGATAAAAAATTATAAATTGGTGTGTCTGTTGTGAGAGATATTAATTTTAATTTAATTATTCTGAAAATTGAAAATCCTTAAACTCTGATAAAAGTGTAAGTTCTATGTTTTAAGGTTACATTTTGAAAGTTTTTATCTGTTTATGGGGGAAAACGACTTGTTATTGATAAACAGTTTAAGAATATATATATATATAATTAGTGTTTTGGATACCTTTAAAAATAATGAATTAGTGAGTTTAACATTTGTTCATGTTTTGATTATAAAAAATAAGCCCTAGATATCTTACTCACAATTTGATTTGGACTATTATTTTATGTATTTAAAGAATATCCAATTGATTTTAAATTTTTTTGCAGCGCCATTTGTTGAAACCATTGTTGTGTTTTAATCCGTATACAAAAATGTCGGGAATTGTTTTATTTAAATAGAACAAAATGAAAAACATGCCAGACAAAACTCGAGCAGTTTTAGGCCAAGTGATGTGTCCTTTGCTCATATCCAGAAAGAAGGGACAGAGTCGAGCAAAAGAATGGAGGGAGCTGGAGGCAGCCGGTGTCCTGATGGTGGCGCGACGTTGCCAAGTGGCTTGGGAGCTGCTAACGCCTCGGTCAACGACTACCAACCAACGGGTGGATTCTCGGGACCTTGACAACTCCACTCGTAATCATTCAGCTTGAAACGGCTCCCTCCATTCTTCTGCCAGAACATCTCACGAGGAATTGGCATCTCCCCTCTCCCCAAAGACCTTCTGTGTGTGCCTGTACCCAAAATCTCACCAATCCATAGAAAATTGGTTTCTTTTTACCTTTTACCTAATCCATGAACGAAACAGAAAAAAAGAAATTTAAAAAAGAAACAAAAAAATTTTTTCGATCTTTCGATATCTATTATTCTCGTCTTCTCACTTTCACACTTTCTATATTAAGATAGGGATAGGTGGATATTTTTTTTAAATTTTACACTAAAATAAATGATTCTTAATTTAATAAGAATTGAATTCAAATGAAGTTGCCCCGCTTAGTCATCTACTGTTATTAGATATTAGTACATTTACTTTCAACCATGTCAACCAAATTCTAAAATTATTTAAAACGATATTTTTTTAATATATTTCTTTCCAATTCCTACTTATCATAATTTAATTAATTTATCAATTTTTGTTCGTCCAATTTTATAGAATGCTATTAATAGAAGAGTGTTGGATAATTTATATGAATTAACTACTTCTAAATGGAATCCATTTTTACAAATCAAAAATTATTCTTAATTAAATACCCAAGAATCGATGACATCCATAAAATATTTTATTTTTCTCCAATTAATCACTCTAAACGATTAATTTCTATTAGATATTAGGATATTTAAAGTAATTTAAAATTATAACTTACTGAAAAAATATTTATATTTTGCGATTTAAAAACAAGATTGGTATGCTCCTTTTGTCCGAGGTCATTGACTTGAAATTCATTTAAAATTCTAATAAACAGTCTTGAAGTAGATTTATTTTATTTTATTTTATTTTATTTTATTTTGACAAATCACTGCTTACTGATTTCTATAGATAATACTCATCCGGAAGTTATAGATATCTATTACCTGAGATCATCTATAATAGAATGAGTTCTATTTCAAAAAATAGCCTTTTTTTAAAATAATAATTTATGAAAGGAGAAATCTATCTTTGATCTTGTAAAGCAAGTGTAAAGGTAAATCAATAGGTAAAAAAGTAGAATGAAATAGGAATAAAAATAATTAATTGATAGCCACAGCAATGATATAAACAATAATTCATTAATAATAATTTTGGATTGTCATCTTTTATTCGGATTAAAAATTATTTAATATTTTTAGATAGATTAATTAATTTTTACAAAATATTATAGATTTGTATGTAGTTAAAAGTTTATTATATTGTGCCAATCAAGCCCTTCTCAGACGGATTTAAACTGACCTTATGACCGAAAATAAGGGATTATTTACAGTTCTTTCAATTTTAACTAAAATTTTCATTGAAGGTATTGTTGTTTGTTGATATTTATTTTAAATTGATAATTAATCAAGTTAAGTAATTTTTTTTTACTTAAAAATGAATATATTAGGAAGATTATTAAGTGTTACAACTTTTAAAAATATCTCTGTATTTTGCTAATTGTTTTATCATTTTTAACTCAAGTCGCATCTGTATGTTTTAATTGTATTGTTGTTTCTTTTGGCACATGTCTTTAATTTGGGTTCCAAAGATAAAGAAAGGATGGTTGATCCAAACTGGGCTGTTTTATGTTATATAGTTTTTATTTCTTGCTTTTTATAGTCTAATGCCTGGTAATCTTGAAAAATATTGAGTTGATATACCAAACACACAAAAGCAAAAATAAAAAATAAATTTACAAGTCCAATGAATTCTTTAACATCAATAATGATAAAATATAATATTCCAAAACCATAATATAAAAACAGGTTAATTAAATGAAATAATAAATTCATAAATAAAAACATTAATTAAGTATTACGTTTCATCATTCAACTCAATATTAACTTTTTTTAATATAATAGGAAAAGTTAAATTTAACTCGATCCATACAAATAGAATTTATTTTTTAATAGTTATTAGAAAAAAAGATTTTCTTTTCCAAATAAAAAATTAATTATCTTTTATTTACAATACATTTTTATAATATAAATTATATAATTTAATAATTATTTAAATATATATATATATATATATATATATATATAATCAGCTTTATACTATCTACGCTTGGTTAATTTATTTACTTTTTTTATAAAGTATTCAAAAGATAGACAGTATAATTGTAGATTTTCTGAATATTTATCTAAAAATAGTATTATATATTGTAAAAGATATAAATATAATTTAATTAATTTAATATAATTGATAAATATTGTTAATTATTTAAAGTTAATAATATTTTTTTTTCAATTATAAATTTGTTTTATTTATGGTACAAAATAATGTATCCAATGTAAAACAACATAATTCTGAAATTGATTTCGGAACGTTTTGTCTATTTATAGAAAAATTATTTACAATAAATTGAAAAACTAGAAGGTGCTCAAGTTATAATTATAATTTGATTAATTGTATAAAAAATAATAAGTAGTATTAGTTAAATTAATTTATTATTGTTAATTAAATTTTTCTGTTATCAAACTAAGAAATAATGTTTTCCTTGAAAGTAATAATTTAATTAATAAATAAAATAATTTCTTATTAATATTAGCAATTTGCATGGGAAATGGTCAAAACAAAAAAAATCATTAAACAACAATAAAAGTGATTTGAAGTTTAAGTTTTATAATATATATATTAATAAATTAATAGATTTAAATAAATTCTTAAATTAGAAATTTCCTATAAAATTCTAAATATATATATATATATATATATATATCTTAATTATTTATTAACTTTGATTTAAGCCAATTGATATAATAGTATTTTTTTTTTTTCTTTTTAGAGATTTTAACAAACTTTTCTTTAGTATAATTTTATATATTTTATATTTACATTTTTTGTTGACAACTATAGATAAAATGAAAACTTTATCTTATACATATTCTTTTATGAAATAGTGCAATATAGAAAAATTATATATTAGTATTTATTTTGAGTATTTAATATTATATATATATCTATTTCATTTATATTCTTTATTAATCGAAATCATACATTCTTTCAATAAAAATAATAACAATAAATAAACAATCAATAGATCAACTATCTTTTCAATATCCCATAGAAAAGATATTATTATTATTATAAATATTATTTTATTTGTTCAATAAATTGGATACAAAATTAGTAGAAATAAATTATCAAGTAAAAAAAATACCGAGTTTAAAAATTTAAATTTTAATCATCATTTTAATAAATGATCTATTCAAATAAAACAATGCATATATAAATTGTATTGAAGTTGTTCACTCTAAAATATATGCGTCATTAATTACGCTTATCTACTCTTAGAATATGGTAAAAATTTATCTACTCTAAGATATGGTAAAAATTTTATAAAACAACAATATTTTCTATCTTTTTAATATTATAATTTAATATATTTCTTGAATATTAATTTTTTTATTTTATTTTTATTTTTTAAATAAATCGTTGTAATGAATTTGCAAAGGAAAGAAAGTAAAGATTCTAAAGCAGGCATGTTTTAGAAAATTTGGAGCTGTAAGAAAGGTACCAGGGTGCTCTTTTCTTTGTTGTAGCCTCTGGGTATTTCTATTTAAATAAATGAAAAATGGGAAACGGTTGGTGGCAGGGCAAGTGAGGGTAGCGTAGAGAACCGTAGGGGAAACAACGACCGGCTGCCAACCAGCTTCTTGGTCATTGCAACCGACTATTTCGAAAATTTCCATTACCGCAACTTAATTGAAAATATTAATTTTAAGTACAATATCGAATGGAATTTAAA